>CM076581.1:821908718-822428534 GCA_034641835.2 Pinus albicaulis | reverse complement strand
TAGTCTTAAGGTTCAGTTCCCTGAAGATTGTCTTATGAAGATGATTATGACCACTCTAGAAGGAAAAGAATGGTCTTGGTATAAAGGTTTAGCGAATGGTTTATTGTATTCTCTTGCTAATTTTCATGATGAATTCTATGAGATGTATAAAGAATGTCATCCCTCCTTATTGCTGGTCAAAGATTGCTGTAAACATTCTATGGGTTTTATTCAGTATTTGGAGGATTGTTATGATGATGATGAATTTATGGATGAAGAAATTTTAGAGGCTCTTCATAACAATACATTTCAACACCTAGAAGAAAGAATAACATTCCATAAGATCCATCGTGGAAATCAACAAGAGTATACTTTTGAAAATCATATTACTTCCTCCGAGATTGATGTAAGCAAGCAACAGACTTGTCAGTCTTCAGTCCATAATGAAGATGAAAATCATTGCATATAACAAGAAGAAATACTGGAAGACAGTTTTAATAACCCTTAGGAAGAGGAAAATATTAATTATTTCTGTAATTCCTTACAGCAGATTAATTCAAATAATGATCATAATAGTGAGGAAAATTACATTGTCTGTGGGAATCATTCAGAAAGGCAGTTGGATAACTTATCAAATAAATGTTGTGTGGCTAAAGATCAGTTGTTAGAAGTCACAGGATGTTATGAGGATCATCAATTTGATTATGTATTCTGGGACCCTATAGCTAGATACATGGAAGAGTTTTACTCTCGAGTGTTTCAGTTTTATTTTTAGCATAAAGATCAGTTACAATTTTAGTGGCAATGGTCATCACAATTTCATAGTTGCTTTGAAGTCCGATGCAGTCAAAAAATTCAAATATCAGATAAAACAGATGATTGGCTACATTGGAAATTTCATATTGATTGAGCTGAAAGAATTGTGCAGTTGATAGGGTAGGTAGGTAGGAATTTGAAAATAAGCTCAAGGTTCATGGAGCATTTTTAGCTAGAACAATTTGAAGCAGATTGGGCTGAATTTCAGAGTTCTTATTTTTAAAGGAATGGATTGCAGCACTGGAGCTACTAGTTCTTAGCATACCACAGGGGGCATACTATCCCTAGTGGAGCCACTATTATCACACCTCAAATTTTCAAAATCTCATGCTTAAAAATCAGTCATAATACTCCTTCAAATTGCTTAGGTTGCAAGATATCATAAAATGATGAATTTTATGGTGTATTTAAGTTTTTAAAACTTTGATAAGACTTTAGAAATGATTCTAAGTCACATTGGAGGAGTGTGTTCTGAATAAACACTTTGAAATGATCATGAGTCTGAAATTTTTCCATTTGTCAGAAAATTGTCTAAGTCCGCAACAAATACAGCACGAAATTAACCAAATTCGCTACGGAAACACCTAGTAGTTCTGTAGCGGAACTGACACTTGTCAAATGAAACGTGCTATGAAATCTCTGCCAGTCTTTAACGGTTTAAAGAGTAATGATGAATGGTTAAGTGTTTGAGAATTTCAAGGACCTGCTTACAGACTTAAGCCATCATTTAAAAGTTATACACTTTCTCATACCAGTTATCATTTGGCTGATGTCTTCTCATTCCTCTTGTAAAATTTTATCTCTCACCTCTTTCACTTTGTTTTTCCACACTTATCATTTGCTACCAAAGTAGCCCTCTGTTAAGAAGCTCCCCAGTAAAAATCCTTGATGTTATATCAGTCTCTCTCCATCTTAACTGCTCTCTGTCATCAAGTGTTTTTCCCAAACAAGAGTAAAGTTGTAATGAAAGCCACCGCTGCATCATACAGGAAATGGCTACAGCTACACCCAAGAAGGTTTATAGAGGAGGTTTGCCATTTCGATATGAACCTACAGCTCCAGACTTGGTTTTAGGAGATGAACATTTCACCAAGTTATTTACAAAGGCAGGTTGTATTGAATTCTTTCAGAAATTGCAAGGGCATCATCAACAGGTATCACGAGACTTTGTGGCTAATTTCAGAGGTACATTTACAAAGGTAGGCTGTCTTCATATCCCAATTTCACCTCATAGTATCTCTAAAGCAACAGGGATCCCAAGAACTGGAGAGGAATGGTTTAAAGCTACCAAATTTGACTTGAAAATTTGTGATGATTACTTAAAGCTGGAGCATGCAGGGATCAAAATTACTGAAGGAATTACTAGAAGCTGTCTTAAAGATGAATTTTCCAAGTTGCTAACGGTCATACAAAAATATTTTACATGTGAAGGTCATTTTCAGACAATTTACATGTATCATTTCAAATTATTGATTCATTTCACAGGGAATAAATTGATAGATATTCCATTCTATCTCTTTAGAAGTCTCAGGAAAATGGCAGACAAGGTACAAGGAAAGCATGAAAGGAATGAAACTTCAATTTTTCATCATGGATTAATGAAATTACTAGTCTTGGAGGAGTTAAATAAACTAAACAGAGATTGGGCATCATTCTTGTTCATGAATGGATATGGGATTGATGTCTTAATTCCAAAGAAAGCCTTCAAGCTTAAAAATTCTTCTTCGAAGCAAGAAATGGATGTCAATACTACTAAAGAATTAGAAGGAACTCAACATGAAGTTTCAAAGGTTTCAGAGAAAGACTTGGTAGAGAAAAATGATTTAGTCCAAGATATATCATCACCTCTAGCAACTAGAACTAGAAAGAGAACTAGCAAACATGTTACAGACAACAAGATCAAATCTGAAGCTAAGAGATCCAAAGGAAATGCTGAAGAAAATGTTAAAGGAAAAGGCATACTTGAAGACATCCTACAGGCCATTGACATTGCAGAAACTCCTGTGGTGAAAGTAGCTGAAGATAAAACATCTAAAGCCATAGGTAAGGGACTCATAGTTAAGAAATTAGACTTCTCTTCAGATGATTCAACCTTTATTTTCAAACCTCGAAAACCTCTTTCTAGGTCACAAATGTCAAATACTTTTACTACCGGTGATAGTAAAAAGAGCAAAGATAAAGGTAAAGGAGAAATGGAAAAGGAATTTATTGTTATATCACCTAGTGAGACAGAGGCTATCAATGATAAGAAGACAGACAAATTTAAAGATAAGTTTCAAAGGAAACTTGAGACAAATTCTTCGAAAAGACAGAGCAAGGACAAAGAAGAAACAGTCAAATAGAGAAAAGGAAAAGACAAGGCCATAGAGAAGACTGAAAAGGATATTTTGGAAGAACAATTGAAAGTTGTCAAAGATGAATTGGCTGAGACAAAGAAAGAGCTGGAAGGATATAAGAAAGATAGAGAGATGATAGATAAGGTAAAGAAGAAAGTAACTGAACAGGTTATTCATTTTGAGACTTCCATTGCAAAAGCCAAGAATCTGTTGAAAAGGACATAGCATTTATGCATCATAGTGTCACATACAAGAAAGAATAATTTATGTTTACAAGCAGAGAAGAGAAACCTGCAGAGACAAATGAAAGAATTAAAAGAAGAAATGGAATTGATGAAGACATAATCAAAGAAAGGAAACTTGGATAGAGGAATCATGAACAAAGTTGTTTGAAACTGCTGATAGATAAGGAGGTAACAATTAGATCATCATCTTTTTGTCTTATAAACTACATGAAGGCATGTTCATATACTTTCTAAAGCTCAGATCTAATTTTTGTCAAATTTCCAAAGTGTTAGGCAATTCCGCAGCAAGTGTCAGGCTTGAAGCCCAGTTTTTGCTGTGGAATTTCTGAAGGTTTCTTTTTGTTTTTGAGAGACATAAACTGATGGGAGTGAGCAGTTTTGAAGGTCATGTTTAATTTTTTTTTATCATTGAACATCTTCCAATGGTTAAAAAAAACAGAGGAATTTCACATATCAACTTTTTGAGTGTGCTACGAAAACAGGTTGTTTTCGTAGCTCAAAAACAGAATTTGACAGTAAGGACAGTTTTTTGACAAATGATGCAAAAGAGTGAAAAAGGTTAAGCATGTGTAAATTTATTCATCAACAAGGTGTCAAAGAGTATCAAATTTTCCAAGTGGAAATTTTCAGTTAGAGGAGTTTGAAAGATACTAGCCAACATATGCCATGTCATCAAATTAACTTCTTTTAAATGAGGGGCAGAGTTACTTCACGAAGACAATCATGATATAAATGTTTTTTTAATGGTTAGCATGGTAAAAAGATTAGATTCATTTCGAGGAAGACTTGGATCAATTTAGTTTTTAATGTAATAAATAAATGTTTAAGTCCTAGTAGGACTCTTAGTCTTATTTCGAATAGGTGTCAGTCCTAGTCTCCAGAATCCAGTTTATGGTTAGATTTAAGTGTCAGTTTAAATTTAAAGGGTATAGCCACTTGGACGACTGGTTGTAAAGGCTAAAGGCCTATAAATAGTGTAGAATTCGATGTACACAAGGTTGGAAAATGTTATTAGAACAGGGTACTTTGTAAATGCTTTGGATTCACTGATATATACATAAGTAGTTTAAATTTTCTAAGATTGAGATTCTTAGTGTACTTCAGTGAGCTTTATCTTCTATCATATGTTTTACTTCCATAGTTTTAATGTTTATTACTCATAGTTCATGGGAACATGCTCTGACTTCCTTTAAGCGTTAAATTATGGTGAATTTAGTTCTTAGGTCTGCTATAGGGTAAACTGCTTGGGTTGTTGGTTTTCGAATATCCCTCTCAGGGCTTTCCGGTGCCCGAGGCAGACAATAAGATTAGCTGTGTTGTTCACAAAGATGGCATGAGCATGTTCATATTAACTTAAAATAACTTGATGGAATGCGATAGAAAATTACCTCTTTGACAATCTTGGAGTCCCTTGGAGAGCGCTAGGCAGTGAAACAAGAGTCCTTCTTCACCGGCTCCAAATCTTAGTCCTGAAATCAGTCAAAGCACCCGTGTAATTTCTAACATAACATATATCCTATCAATCAAATCAATATATAATGAACTTCTAAATTATACACATCTGAGCCATTCATATCATGCTATGTAAACGTTCAAACAATAATGACAATATTAAGCATTGAATGGACAAAACGAACACAGTTCTATTGATTTTGAAAGAAAGAGGATTACAACCGTCGGTTGTACCAAGCCCTCCTCAGTCTCCCAATCTCTTTTATCTCTCAAGTGAAGAAGGCCAAGTCAACGAGCTCTCTAGGAACCTCTTTGACTCTTGGCCTTCACAATATAACACTATTCTCTATTCCACAAGTATGCAAAAACCTTTAGCAATCCTTCGACCTTCAACTAAGAGCCTTCAGCTCCTTTTTATAGGAGAGGGAGAAAGCCATTGTTGCCTTTCTCTTTCCACTAGTTTGGAATAGAAAAAACTAAGATGTTTCTTTAATCTCTATGCTTTTGCCTCTTAGGGAGTTCAGTCTTTTATGGTAGTGACCAATAACGAATTGGTGCTTTGCAGTTTCCTTTGTGAACTGACTCTCTTGTGAGGGAAAGTCGGAGATTCAAATCATTTTCCACGCATTTTTCCCATTTAAAACTTAAAACACGGGTAACGCTGCCCTCTAGTGTAAACATATTGTTTCCCTAGCCACTAACACGGCACATTTACTAGTCTTATGCGTTATAACGCTCCTGATTTGTTACAGAAAGGCGTTACCTTGGCAGAAATAGGTTTAATTTAGGTCTTTGTATTCCTTCCATATTTGTCTTCTCCTCTGAGCTGATGAGGAGGTATTTTGACCTGTAACAGATGCCCCCTAAAGTGTGAGGTCAGAGACGAAGACGATGGCCAAAATACTTTATAATTTGTGTAGAGATAAAGAGATTGAAAGACTGAGGAAAACCTGAAACAACAACATATGTCAGAAAATATAGTATCTGCCTTGAGTCGGGCATTCCCATGCTCAGTAGCTTAAACAACATGATTTCTCTAGAATAGAGATATGAAGAATCTGTCCACTGTTAAGCACAATGTGGAAGTGTCTATCATAATAGGATCAGGCTGAAGAAGTTGTCTCCATAAACAATATCGCAACTTGGGGAAGGAAACACAACTTTAATGATGTAACCTTTGCCCCAAGGTCTTGACCACCGATTCACTTAAACTGTATATTCCTCAACATGTGAATGAAAGAGCTGTCATCGAACATGTGAGAAATCGTCTGATTACCATTCGATAAGGAAAATTGTTAACAGACGCGAAGGTGGCCACCGATAATGATGATGGTCCCTAAGATGCACAGTACAATCTAGCGAGTGTGAATAAAATGAGTTGAAGTCGAACACTCGTAGAATCATTCGACCAGGAGCCAATGATGAAGACCCCTGATCAAACACAAGACTACCTGCCACTGATGTCTGCAAGTATCTGGGTACTGATGGGTTTCTGGATCAACTTCCTAGATAAGATGTTGAAGTCGATAGGAAGTGATCTGTCGAAAGGTAGGCACTGAGGCATCCTACATCAGTCAACACGAAACGGAAACCAACTGATTTTTTTTATGATTTGAGATAAGGAAGAGTAAATGGGAACGTCAGACGACAAATAATTTCTGGCATAATGAATGGTTTGGTTGATAACAGGAGCAGTAGATAGCGAGATCTGCTTGAACAATAGAAGGCACTCTAGCAGGGTACTAGGCAGCTGAAGCGTGTTGAACACCAAAGAATGTGTTAGGATTTTACCGGTGCAGGGACACTGGGAAATGAAGGCTAATACTCATAGATGGTAGGGTTCGGCTAACTGCGAAAGAGTTTTCTGGGAAGTGCCATGTTCAAGAATTTTGCTGCCAAATCGACCTTTTTTGGAAATGTAACAGAGGTAGTATCCATTTTTTCCAAATTTTTCCCCGTCTGATTAAGTTTAACGAGTCTAGACGAGTAAACTCGGTGAATTTTTCATGTTTAAAGAGTCTGAAAAATGTCAGGAAAGACAACTCTGTGCCCCATCTGATTAGGTTGGCTCCAGCCTCGTATTGTTAGGGTCCCGTGATTTGGCCGATTGGCAAGCCAAATGACGATGTAACATCAAACCAAGCTTTGGAGCCCAAGGACCTAGCCTTCCTGGACTCAGAGAGGGCTCTCTCTATTATATGCAAAAGATATCGGTGTGTTTGCTTATGGTGTTCTGATATTAGGCTAGTTATGAAGTGTGTTTTTTGATTTTTTGGTTTTTTAAAGTTTGTGAGGGATAAAACTGATCAAAGATATAAAACAGGTAACAAGAAGTCAGATCAACTGGGCTATGGGGTCAAAAAGGTCAAGGAAGCTATCAGATGATGATGCAAGGTTGCTGTAGGGCCGATTTGATTCACGGTAGAAGGGATCTTTGGGCAAAATGAAGTAAATGGACATCAAGTTTGTGAAAGACAAGGGATTTCAAGTATAACTAGTTGATAGCAGACATAAACATGTTATAGCAAGCCATTAATCATGCTAAATGTAACTATGAGCTAATTAATACATAGAAATCAAACATTCCAGCCATACATAGAAGTATAAGACCCTCTAACTTTGGGAAATGGATATCAGACTTTGGGGAAAACACATAAGAAGGACTAACAACTCAAAATACTATGCCGGAACGCCTAAACACAGTCTTTAAGTTATTGGGCACTTTGACAAACAAGCTTTCATATTTTTAGGCAAAGGGCTAGATCGGGACTAGGCCTCCTTGGTTCAACAAGATGATAAGCTAATCAGTCAAAGAGATAGTTTTATGGACAGAACTATGGACAATCATAGGTAGGCAGGGCACACCATACATCCTACTCAAAATACATAGAACTAATGAATAAAACTAGCAACAATACCTTAAGTTACTAAAGAGCAGTTAAGAATTCTTTAGTATAACTAAGAAAGAAGAAAACATAAAGCTATGAAGATTCAGGAATTTTGAGGTGCCTCCATGGGCATATCTCAAAATTAATCTCTACTGATCTATAGCAGCAAGAAGCATGTATCATGAATGAAAACTAGAAGACAACAACAAAGCAAGAAAAACTATACCATTCTACCATGTCATGGAATCCATCAACAATCCTTCATCATTCCTCAAAAGCATCCAAGAGGCAGTCCAAAAATCATAACTCAAATATGTTCTTCAAAGCTCATATGACCAATATATTGATTCTTCTCTCAAGTTCAGCCTCTGTTTTACAATGAAAACCCATGGAATAAATAGGCTTGAGGAAGGAAAACCTCATGGAGCAACTAGCTATCCCATTGGCCAAGTCAAAATATCTAAACTTGTCCTTGAGGCTTTGCAAAGCCCAAGGCACAAAATATCCCATAAAATATCTAAAAAACTACTAAAAATGGAAATTATATTGACTTTACATCATTTCCCAAGTATAAAAATAGCTAAACGCACATTTGGGAAAAGCAGATTTTTGAGGTTCAAAAATTACAAAAATACTTCATATTTATGTCTCAAAAAGGTCCCCTGACTTGCTGGAGGCAATTGGAAGCCTTCCTGGTGTTGCAACGAGGCTCATGATAGCTCGTTGGAAATCTCTCTGTGTCTACTTTCTGGCGCAACTGAAATCATCTCAATCTGATGCCTGGAAGTTTGCCAAAACTGTACCTGTGTGCAAAAAACCAGGAAATAACAGACTGCTGATATGGCGGGCAGAATGTGCAAAAAGAGGGCATTTTTCGCCAATTTGAGGGGGCGAATGATCTCCGAATGCCCTGAAAATCGATAGGGACCTGCTCATAGAATTATGGCATCTACTGGCATCATCCTTCTCCCTTGACAAATCCTCAAACTGAAATGGCGCAATTATGAGTTTTCGACTAAAAATCCAAAAAATGCCAAAAAACAAAAAGTTGTCGAAAAGGGCTCAAATTTGGCGTATATGACCCTCAGGGGTCCATAGCAACATGCTCCGAAGCTGATGCCAAAATATCAAGGGCTGATATGCTTTTTCCCTCTTTTCGTGCCGGGCGCTTCCCCTTTGCCTTCTTCAATTTCTCTTGGGCTGCCTTTAATTTTCGCCTGGCAAACTGATTTAGCTTCTGAAAGTGATGAGTCCTCTTTCTTTGCAGCTCAAGATCTCTGTTCGCCCTCTCAAGCTTCATTTCCAAGTGTTTGTTAGCTCTTTCAAGCCATGCCTCTTTGTTTTCTTCAATTTCCTGCTCAAGGAGTGTAGTGAGAGGAAAGGCTTGGAAATGGGCTTGTTCTTCTGCTCTCTGCTTTTCCAAGGCTCTTTTAAGCCCGATGGTCCTAGGCCTCTTCCGCCTAGGCTGGTCTTCCTCCTCCTCCTCATCAAACTCTCCAATGAGCTCTTCTATTCTTGCTTGCGCCTTTGCTGCCTCTTTCTTATACTTAATCGCCCGTGCCTCATGAACAGCTGTGTGCACATTCATTTGTTTGTTTTCAATCTCCAAGAAGTGGTTGAAATTCCTTGCCCTTTGAAGATCCTCCTCTAATGCCTCAATTTTCCCTTCCTTATGGATTAGGAGATTTTCAAGAAGGCGGGCCTCATTATCACTGTCATCGCTTTGGATAGGGATGATAGCTAATTCACCTCCATGCTTTGTACTTTCTCCAACTTTTCTTTTACCTTTGAAAGCCAATCTGGCGCTTTTCCTCCTTGGCATGCTAGAAGGTGTCCTTTTGGGCGATTTCCTCTTGCTAGGAACAATCTTTGTCACTGTTAGGGTGGCAGCTTTAGCCCCTCTTTTCCTTGCTGTGCTGAGCTTTGTTATTTTGAGAGGAGGATGCACAACTGATTTACCTTTGACATCTTCCTGAACTTGCTGCTCTTCTTGAGGCTGCTGGATATCTTCTTTTGGCTGTTCACTTTGCTGCCCCTGTTCACCAATATTAGCTTGCTGCTCTTCATCAATGTCTTGCTCAATTTGTGGCTCAAGAGGTGTCTCAATTTCCTGCCCAACTTGTTGTTCTTCATCTTGCACCTATTGTTGTTCCTTATCTGTTGTCTGCTGCTGTTCCTCAATTTTTACCTGCTGCTGTTCATCAATTTGTACCTACTGCTGTTCATCTTGGACCTGATGTCCTTCACTTTCTATTTGCTGTTGTTCCTCATCATCTAACTGCTACTGCTCATCTCTTTCCTCTTGTTGACTTGACTGTCCTGTAGACATCTTGAGCCTTCTAGGAGTAGGCCTACTAGACAAAGGTACCGGGCGATGGACAGGCTGAGTGGGAAAAATATGGGCAGGAGGAACAGTAGCAAAATCTGGATGGCTGATGAATAAATCCCATGAAACCTCTTTCTTCTCTAGCTGGTGTAGGAAGATAATCTTGATCAAAGAATGATGAAAAAGGGAAGGGATTTGCAGAGGTAGGGCCTTCTTCTGGACACTAGATGCCATCTTCTCTATGCTCTTGAACAAAAAGTAAGGGAGGTTTAGTTGCCTGCTTCTAGTAAAATGCATCAATAATCGGACATGGTAGGCATAAATTCGATCAAACCTCCCTTCACAAGTGAAATATTTCATTATGAATTTCATAAGAGGAGCATAGCTGTCAAGGAGATATGAAAAAGGGAAAATAGCAGTGAAAGCCTCTCTATGTTCAGGCTTGATGAAAGGCTTGTAATCCTCTAAGTCAAGATGAGCCTGTTTAAACCATTTTTCGCCGTGATACGGGATCTTGGTGGCCTTGGACACATACGTTGGAGAAATTTTGAAATCAAGACTCGCCACTTGGAAATGTTTTTCTTTGAATCTCAGGGCGCACAAGCGTGTTAATGGAAAAAAACTCTTGATTTCTTCTATCTTCTGGCAGAAATCTAGGCAACCTACTTCATGGAAGTTGAAAAGTACAGATGGATGAGCATTAATATCTTCTGTAGATATGGGCTCATATCTTTTATGTGGACCGCTCCTGCTGTCTTGCCTTGGAGGCATTTTGACCTGAATATGCTTTGGAAGAGGCAAACTGCCTTCACTGTGTGTAAAATGCCCTGCTGGAGTCAAACTGTGTCAATAGGCTACTTGGACAGATAAACAATGTGATTTGGATGGTTTGCAACAATGTTTCTTTGAATACACAACCTCTGCTGTCTTTAGAAAATGACCTTCTACTTTGAATGTACCTTAGCCAGGCAGATTTCTCAATAGGACACCATATAGTAAAAAAGGAGGCAGACTGCTGTGTAAATTTCCTGTACACAGTGTTAAGAAATCACTCTTCTTGTGAATTTTGTTAGAGGCCAATCAACACACCTGTATCTGTGTCCTCAAGGTAAAATTCAATCATTAAAACCCTGCTCTTCAGAAAGTGGCCTTCCACCTTGAAAATACCCTTACCCACAACTTTTCAATATGATATAAGATAGTGGAATAAAGGACAGATCGTATGAGGCAGATGGCTAAAGTGCTAAAATCACCCTGTTCTGTGAAACTTTAGATGTCAACCAATACACCTGTATCTCTGTCTCAAGGTATAATTTCAGTCATTAACAACCTGCTCTTCTTGGAGTGCAAATAAAACAACAGACTTGTGGATACACATTCAAACTTCAGTGTAGGTATACAGTCAAATTTACTGCTTTGAACAAGATGACAGAGTTTGAAGAATGCCTCAAAAAGTTTCAACAAGGTCTGCAAGAGTCTTTACTTTTCCAAAATAGGCAAGACCTCCTACCAATGTAACACTTCTGATTATGTTAGAAAACCCTTTACTTTGGATGGATAACAGCTTGTTAATAAGCTTTGAAAAACACAAGGCAATGAGGTTTTTAAGAATAGAAAAACAACACAGAGTATATAGTGAACAACTTCCCTCTTGGTGGTTGAGTAGGGTAACTTTACCCTATGGTGCTTTTAAAGAAATGACACACCCTTGACCTTGATTAAACAGAAGGTGAACACACAAGGTCTTTAACTTAATCACAACTTCTTTCCCATAAGCACTTCTAACAGTGAATTTGTCATTAAAACACAGCTTCAAAGTATGGGCATTTTCACAGCAAAACTATTTGACAGATATTATGATGTGGCAAGATAAACGGGGATAGGCTGCTCTTCAGATTTGATCTTGACCTTGCTTAGGCAGTTTCTTGAAATGTATGTCGATATGTAAATGTGGTCGAACTCAGCAATTTGTCCCAACCCTTACTCTCACACCACAGTTTGAAATAGGCCTTTTAAACCTTCCTGTCACTTAGAAAATTTTTGAAATCAAGGGGAAAATATATAGGAATACCTTCAATTTAGATGAAAAACCCTTGGGGAGGGCTGGAGTAGCACCGGAAAACCTTCAATTATGCGCGGCACTCTTTAAGGACAGAACGGCGCGCAAAAAATACCACCCTGGTGGCCTGTCGGGTCGGGCAGTCGGGCGGTCGGGCGCCGTGTACAGGCGCGTCACGCGATTGTACGAGGCGCGCGTCGCGCGTACACGGGCTGCACAGTATAAAATCGCCCCCCGGCGCGTCGCGCGGGTTGCGAGGCACGTCGCGCGGTGAAGAAGCACGCGTACGGCCGAAGACACCGCTTTGTTGATGCCGAGGGTAACCAAAAGACTTTGCTTCGTTTTGACAATGAACAATGCACTCTTCACCTCACTCTATTGACATAAAACAAAAATCTCCAACGGTCATATTCTTAAATGCAACGTGAACTCTTGGTCGTGTTTTGCAGGGTAAACACAGTCTTTTGACCTTTTTCACCAATTCCTCTCGGCGCAATTTCAAATTGGAATCATGAGAAATGCGTGCATTGGAGATTTCTATGCTTTTTTAGATCGATTTAATCATGGATCAACCTCTTTATAACAAACAAAAATGGCTTGAAAGGTCACACTCTGTTTTACTTATGCACAGGTGTTTGAAGGGTGATTCCCAGTTTTGTTCCTTGGGTGACATTTCAACACCGAACTTTCAAACTTTGAAAAATAGCTCCACAACCTTCATATCATCTCTGCCACTGTGTTTTAATAATACTGGTGATATATATGATGTAAAACAACCCCTCTTAAAAAATGTCAAGGAAATACCTGAATGCTAATTTTTTTCTGAAAGGACAGGGTTTTGCACTGTCAACTTGCTTTGACAGCCTCAGGCTTTAACAGCTTCTTCAACTTTTTCTCCAATGCAGGTGTCAAACTTGCTGGTCTTCTTGGACTTGATCTAAGAAAAGCTCACCCTTTAAACATACTTTCTTTCTTGTACCATTTATGATATCTCTATCTTTTTTGAATAATGAGAAAGCTGTATTTGTTTTAAAACTCCCAGAACACTGACAATCTATCAAAACAACTTCTTTGTCTATTCATAACTGGTATACTTATTTATAATGTCCTTTTGGGAACAAAACCTGAAATGCTTCCCATCATTTGTGATGTATATTCTGAAAGGGAAACTTATGAAGCAGGAAAAAACAGGACTTCTTTGAAACATAGTTATCAGTTCCTTTTAAGAGTGCAGTGATCTTTCTTTGTAATAGAACCATTCCAAAGCTCACTGTTGAAGAGCTTTGAAGGCTATTTTGTCATTCTTAAAAGGGAGGTGGTCTGTCTTTTCCAACTTGTTTGATAATTTCTGCTACCAGGCGATTTATGAGCTCCTTCTTTGATTGTAAGTGCCATATTTTGGCTGCATCCCTTCATACCATAATTCTCTGTTTACTTTGAAAGGCGCTCCTTTAGACTTTTGGCATGTGACAGTGGGGTATGGTTTGACCCTCTCTCTTAAGGAAACTGCCCCTTTTTTGTATCAATGACCTGCATATATTCAATATTGTCTCCTGTCCACTATAGGTATAGTTTGACAGACATTTCCATTTGAATAAGAAAACCAATAATTTTGGATCATAAACACTATCTTTTACCTGTGTATAGACTTTTTCTTCCTTTCTTTGTTTCTTTTCACTGCATCTTTTGACCAATCAGTTTTCAAAAACATCCAATGCCTTGGCCATCTGCTCATAATCTGAGCAAAGTATCTGAAGATTATTTGATAATGCTGCATGACAAGGGTTTGCTTGGATTATGATGGTGAGCAACCAACAAAAAAAAGAAAGAACATCAATACTGGCACCTCTGCTTGCAATCACCACTATGCTTCAGAACAACCCTAGTCAAATTGTCACTATCTCACTGTACTGCTCTGAGGGGAACTGAGATGTCATCATTTGCTTTGGTCATCTTATGACTAATTATTTGAAAGATAGTCTCTGTGACTATGGAGGTCAGTGCCTTTTGAAAAACAAACACCTTTTCTTCTGCCTGTGTGATGACATGATTTGTTAGCACCTCTTCAATTTGGTCTTGTGGAACAACAGGTTCTTTATGATTAGAATTGTTTTCACTCATGATGTGCCTCTCTAAAGTTTAACAATTCAGATGATTTGAAAATTTCAAATGACTTCCTTTATCAGAACAAACTCTGTTTTCCTTCGAACTTGCATACTTTAGACTCTATCCCTGTTATGATCATCATTCACACTCAGAAAAACCTGGAGTCTCTGTTTCACTTGTTCAGTCAAAAGCAAACCTGGGTTTCTGCATTTCCTTTAAGTCAATACTGGCTAGCGCCCTCTGCTTGTAGATGAAGGAGGCACCCTAACCCTCTGCTTGTAAATGAAGGAGGTTCTGGGCCATGACAAATTACCAGTTTGCTGTGACAGTGGTGTCTTTCTCTTATTGTGATTTTCATGCTGAAAAGAGGCTGCAAGATCTTGATGAGTGACTCTTTGTTTTGCAGATTCATCTCAGGCTCATGCTACATTTAGAAGCAGCTGTTCTTCTAACTGTAGATTCAAGAATGTTCTCCTGAAATGAATTTATATTTCATGTCTTTGCAGAATCCATAAAACACTGTGAAACACCTAGTAATCAGCTTGAGACTGTGGTTTATGCAGTGCTGAGACCTAGGGGTATAAGTGGCGCGACTTAGAGTTGTTATCAACTTGATTTGCAGAGTGAGAGGTCAGTCATGATTGGTCTGTAGCAGATGGAGGCTTTTTGGCTTTTGGATGATTGCCAAGGGTAGAATGTCTTAAAGCGCCACTTCCTAACATAGGGGAGGCTTTTGAAACAGACTTGGAATTTTCCTTTTGGAGCTGATGGGCAGACCAATAGGGCTGAAGCTAGATAGGATAGTGATAATGAGGTTTTGATTTTGACATGGGTGGACTGAAAAGTAGAAGGGGCGAAAAAAGTTTTATGAGGGTTTTCTAGATGACATATTGACATAAGGAAATCAGTTTCTAGAAAACTCAGCTGTAGATATAGTCATCACTAATATGTAAAAAATACTGATGGCTAACAGTGGCTCCATTTGGGGAGGGCAGCTCCTCGTTAGGAGGTGTCCAGAATTCAGATATTTGGCTTATGAAGACCAGTGCCTTATCCATTGGCGCAAAATTTACCCTTCTTTTGATGTTATTTCTGAAAAGTGACAGCATGGTTAACATCAATGATACTTCTACCTACCCCACTATTTTTCCTAACATTTTTTCTTCTTTTTGGCGCATTTGAACTAGCAGCCTTTTGACAATGTATATTTTTCTTTTTGCAAAATGAACCTATCTATTTCTACTCTTATATCTGCCGGGAGTTCAGATTAGACTGATGAACTCCTTCATTACTCTACCTATGCTAGATCAACTGTCAAGATTAAGTAGTTTGACAGGATTTCATTCTCTAATCTACAACATGAAATTTAAAAATGATCAAATCAGGATTAGGCAGTCTGATTTGTCATGCATTTGCGGCATAAAAGACAAGCCGCACACAAATGTTATTCTGCAATAAAAGGAAACTAGAGAAGCGGGGCTAAGATGTACAATGTGTTTTTCATCCCTCGCTTCTCTCTTTGGTTTTGTTTTAAGCATGTGGAACCAGAATCTCTCCCTAATCTAAGCTCTGTGATAAGTCAATCTTACACAATGTTGACTATCTTGACACTCACTAACTTATCAGCAAATAAATTTAAACATGCTCAGCTATGATTAGGCTAGATAGCCGAACAAGACATTGAAGTACCAGCAGCGGCATTTAGACTTGCTCGCTTTCCGAAAGACTATTTTTTGGAACATGGGGCCTTTGTTCTATCTTCACTTGCCCTCTTTTCTGCTTTTTACTGTTTTTGACTTTCCTATCTTTTACTGTTTTTTACTTTTCTATTTTTTCAATATTTCAAACAATGGTATGTACAATGACTGAAAGTGTTTCAAACTCAAAAATGGAGCTCCTGACAAAAATAATGTTTCAATGTCCTGCCATTCACAGGACCCCCAAAAATTTCAGTCCCATCAGGTTCTTGCAAGAAGAAAGCATTGTTTCCACTGACTGAGCTGATGATGTAAGGCCCTTTCCATAAATTTTCGAACTTGCCATGTTTACCTTTATCTTCCCTTCTAGAATCCCATTTTAAAAATTTATCTCCAATCTGAAAATCATTTTCCTTAGTTCTTCTGTCAAAAATCTGTTTTATTTTGTCTTGTGCTAACTGAGCCCTTTGGTAAACTTCTTCTCTAGTTTGTTGTAAATGGATAGTCTGATTTACTCTCCTTTGTATGTCATTTTCTTCTATTTGGACTTCTTGTAATAGTTTCATTACTGGAACCCCTAGAGATGTTGGGAAAATGGCATCTAGACCATAAACTAGCTAGTAAGGAGACATACCTATGGATTTCTTGGTGGTTAATCTGTCAGGCCATAAGGCGTGTACTAGTTTCCCATGCCATGCTTTTTGATTTTGTTCAAGAAGTTTTTTGATAATGTTGACTAGGCTTTTGTTAGAAGACTCGGCTAAACCATTACCTTGAGGGTAATAGGCTGTGGAGTGTCCTAATGAAATATGATATTTGTGACAGAAGTCTATCATTTTCTTGGAGGAGAAGGCAGCGGCATTATCTGTAATGATCTTCCTGGGACAGCCAAATCTGGATAGGATATTGGTTTCTAGGAACGAAATGATGACTGAATCAGTAGCGTTCCGGGAAGGTATGGCTTCTATCCATTTGGTAAAGTAATCAGTGGCTGTGAGGATCCATTTATGTTGAGTGGATGAGGAAGGGTGAATTTCTCCAATGAAATCTAAACCCCATTGCTGGAAAGGTCCTTCAACTATAATGGGATGTAAGGGCAAAGGTAAAAGCTTTTTCTTGCCATCAAAAATTTGACATTTATGGCATGTCATAACTAGTTTGTGAGTATCAGGGAATAAGGTAGGCCAATAATAACCAGCTCTAAGGATTTTGTTTGCAGTAGTTTTCTAGTAGAGATGACCTCCACATTCCCTTCGTGCATTTCTCGCATAATTTTCTCTGCATCAGACTCAAGCAAACATTTAAGCAGCATACCAGTAGGATTTTTCCAATACAGAGAACTATCTATAATGCAAAACTTTAAAGATTTTTGTTTAAGGAATCTTGCTTTTGTTTTTGATAAAGTCGAAGGAGCATTCATATAAGTTAATACATAAAGAATGTCTGCATACCAAGGTGAATCCAAAAATGTTTGATCGATAGGGGGGAGTGTGCACTCTTCTTGTTCTTCTAAGGCATCGACAAAATTTATATCTAAAGCTTGGAGGTTGGTTTCAGCCATTAGTCTCGCAAGTCCTTGTCCTTTAACTAGTTTGGTAGGCTGGATTTCTAAGTCATACTCTAGGATGATAGCAATCCACTTTCCCCTTTTACCATCGGGATCTTGATTCAGAATGTCCTTGACGACAGTATTAGGGACAAAAGCTATGACATGAGAATGCAAGATGTAAACTCGGAAATATTTCAGTGCTTTTACCAATGCGAATGCCTGTTTTTCCATGATGTTATATTTCAAGGGAGCATCTCTCAAGGATTTGCTAAAAAAGGCAATGGGTTGCTCTTGCCCAGCTGCATTTTTTTGCAACAACACTGCAGCTATTGTGTGTTCTGAGGCAAATGAAAAAATGTAAAAATCTTTGGTGAAGTCAGGGCTTATCAATACTGGTGTTTCAGTTAAGGCCCTTTTAATTAGTTCAAAAGATTTTTTGGCTTCTATAGTCCATTTAACCCCGACCTCCTTTCTTAACATATTTGTGATATCTTTCAGGAGCTCAGCAAGGTTTGGGATGAATCTTCTCAAGAAATTTATCTTGCCGATAAAGGACTGTAACTCCTTTATGTTTCTGGGGTGACTTATCTGTAAAATACCTTCGATTCTCTGAGGGTCTATTTTAATTCCTTCTTCCGAAATAATGTGACCTAGGAGTTTTCCTTCCTCTAGACCGAAAAGTGTTTTCTTGGGGTTTAGGGACAAACCATACTTTCTGCATTTTTTGAAGACTTTTCTTAAGTGTGCTAGGTGTTCTTCATCTGATTTAGAATATACTGTTATATCGTCGAGATATATGACTATGAAAACACCTATGTCTTCTGAGAAGGCTATGTCCATGGCTCTTTGAAATGTGGCGCCAACATTCATCAGTCCAAAAGGCATTTTAACGTACATAAAAGTGCCCCAAGGGGTGGTGAAAGATGTCTTATGTTGATCGGTAGGATAAACCAATACTTGGTTATAACCAGAAAAACCATCAAGCAATGAGATTCTTTTAGCGCCTACTACCTTCTGAAGTATGTGGTCCATTTTGGGCAGAGGGTAGTTATCTTTCAGACATGCCCTATTCAAGTTTCAGAAATCTATGCAGAGTCTGATTTCACCAGTCTTTTTCCTAACTGATACTAAATTTGAGACCCACTCGGAGTATCGGAGAGATACTATTATCCCGGCATCATACATCTTTTTAATTTCCTTTTCAACCAATGGTAGTAATACTGGGTTTATCCTTCTTAACTTCTGTTTAAAAGGTTTTTGATTTTCTTTGAGGGGAATTTTATGTTGGATGATGATGGTGTCATATGATTTCAAATCCTGGTACCCCCATGCAAACACATCTTTAAATTATTTGAATAGATTTATGTACCTTTGTTTTATGTTAGGTGGGAGGGTTTTGGATAGTTTAATGTTTTTTGGCTCTTCTGGATTTCCTATGTTGTATTCCTCTATGTCATCCTCTGTAGATTCCATTTTAGGCTTTTTGGCCACATCATTAAAGTCAAACAATTCTTCTAAAGGTGCGAGCCCTCTAGGTATGGTGTCATTTTCGCAGTGTAAGACTTCGAGTTCCCTTTGGTCAGTGTCTTCTTCTATCTCCCTGTCACATGGATGGTCCACCATGTTTAGATTGGTCCACAAAGGTGGATTTAGCTCTTGGTCTTGACTTTGGCTGGGTTTCCTTTCTTCGTCTCCTGAGTCTGTTTTGGTTATTTCAAACTCATTCCTAGATTGTAGGAAATCATCAATTTGATCATCATCTTGGAATATTTGCCAATGGTCAAGATTATCTGGTACAGTAGGGCGATGCTTCACTTGAATGTCATATTGCTCACTTATACATGGTATCTGGCTATTGCTTGCAGCAAAGGCGAGCTCATTTGCCAGACTGTTTTGAATCCTGGGGATATAGGTGAGTTCATATTTTTCAAAAGTTTTAAGGATATCCAAAGATGCATTCCTATATTCTCTCAGTCTTGGATTCTTTGTCGAATATTCACCTTTGATTTTCCTGATTACAAGCTCAGAGTCTCCTTGGGCTGATATTCTATTGGCGCCCAAGTCTCTAAGCATATGCATACCAATGAGAAGGGCTTCATATTCCGCAATGTTATTAGTACATTGGAATTCTAATCTAAAAGAATGACCTTCTTTAGTATTGTGTATCCAGATGCCTGCTCCTGAACCTGTCTTGCCACAAGAACCATCAAAGCTTATACTCCAAAGAGTTTCTTTTTCATACATGATACTAAGTTGTTTCTCAGGTTTCTTGGGACTTTGGTCATCAATTTCTTCACTCAGTAATGGTTTGGACATGTCTTCATTTTCTTTTATCTGCTTGTGTATATCACCTTCATTGTATAAGATAAAAGAATCTAAATTGGAATGAATGGAATAGATGGGGGTATTGTTTGGCTTATCTCTGTTGCTAACCATGTATTTCATGCGAGCCTCTCGGTATAACCTCCTAGTTTGGTTAAAAACCGGGATAGTAGCGAATGACATATCCATTTGAAGGCTACCTTGTATTTTGGCAGCCCATGCTCTTGATAGTAGCATTCCATACTTGGGTGTGATATCGGCCACTACTACATCCATGACTAAGTTTTTGGCTGGTAGTTGTGTTAGGGCAAAATCTAGATTTTTTATCAGACCTAAACATTTGACCTGACTTGAGTCGAAAGAATATAGGTTTTTGTAAGGTTGAGTCACTTCTAGTCCTAGGTTTTCCATGACTGCTTTAGGCATGAGGTTATGGGAAGCACCAGAATCTAACATGGCATTATGTAATATTTTGTCCCGTATGTTTAAGCTTAAATAGAAAGGAGAAATAGTTCCTTCTTGATATTCACCTTCTACTTTAGGGCCAAATAAAAGCTCGGGTTTGTCGTCATTTAGATTCAAGGTATCTGCCTTACTCTCTAGGTCAAAGACTTTGAAGATTTGAGATCTATACCTATCTATAGTTATTAACTCTGTAAGGGGTATGGTAATTTTTATTTTGGAAATTTCCCCTTCGAAGCTAAAAGGAGTAGGTAGCTTGGGCAGATTTATTTCAGCTTTCTCAGACATAACCTTTTCTATGTTCTTAATTTGCTGACTTTGGCTTGGGACTTCTTTTGATACAGTCAACTTTGGGGTTTCTTTAGAGGTACTAGGAGTGTCTGAGTTAGTACTTGTCTGAATGGCATTACCTTTTTTTTGGTCAGTCTTTTTGGCCCCAATTTTACTACTATCCATGGTCTTATTTATGATGCTATCAGAGATTTTGGTATTGTCAGGACTATTCTTTTTGGAATGGTTTTGGTTTTTTCTGCTTCTAAGATTATATTGCCGGTGAGCTTCTATTATGGCATTCTGAAAGTCTATGGCAGGATCGTCGAGATCTTCATAGTTGGTCTCATCCTGATTAGGAGAACATAACTCTTGTTCTTCCGCTGTGAGGTATACCTCGCTTTCATTATCAGACCCTACGAGATTTAGATGACTTTCATCAAGAGTTTCTGAATCCCTGTCATCCTCTTCCACATAGTTTTCATTGAATGGTGGCCTAATATGTTGGTCATTTTCCCTTGGTCTGTTTTGAGGTTGTTCCCTCCTAAAGTTTTGGTTTCGGTTTCTGTTTGGAGGGTTTGGCTGGTTGTCCCTAATAGGAGCCTTTTCATTTATCTTTTCCCACATTTTGGCCATGGATTTGACTAAGTCATCTATTCGGGGATCTAGGGAAGGTGATGAAGTGGAGCCCTCATCTTTATAGGTGACCTTTCTTTATGATCTAGTCCTAGCTCTTTTTTCAGCTAAGTTGGCATCTGCTTTTATGGCTATTTGTTGCATTTCCTCTAAGGTAGGGGGATCCTTATCTCTCAGATGATATGTCATGTCCGGATCGAAACCTTCGGGGAATTTTGCCAAGGCTAGACCAAGTGGAGGTTTGAAATGAGGTGGTAGGGAGTTATATACATTGTTGAACCTAGTACAGTAAGCTTGGACACTTTCCCCATTTTCCCGTTTTAGATTGTTATATTCTGACAGGATTTGAATGGGGTTTCTTCGGATTTCCCACCTATTTCTGAAGACTTGATGTAGTTCGGGGATATCATGGATGCTGTTTGGAGCTAAGCTTTTGAACCATGCTTTGGGCTCACCACCAAGACTTTGGGCAAATATTCTCATTCTGATAGTCTCGTCTTGTACCTCTAGGTATTCATAAGCATCAGTCATTCTACTTATATGTTGTTGAGGTGTGGTGGTGTCTTCTCCAGTAAAGTGTGGGATTTTGTCTTGATATTTGTTTGGGAGAGGAGCTAAAGGTGGTGGCAACACCAAAGGTGCGTACCAGGCTGCCATGACTGGAGCTAATGGATGATTTACAAGATGAGGACTAGTAGGCTGAGATGAAGTGGTTTGAACAGTGGTGGTTTGACCAGGTGTGGCGGATGAACTTGGACTAGTGATCTGGTTTTGAGCAGATCTGGGATGATAGGAGCCAAACTGATAGAGAAGCTGGAGGTCAGGAGGAGTGGTAGGTGAAGCTTCTCTACTAGGACTCTGTGGTGGGTTTAGGGGTTCAAGATCGTCAAAGTTTATCTTACTATATGATTTGCTTCTGGGAAGAGTTTGTGATGACTCTAATTCAAAAGATGAATCTGTTAGGATAGTAAGATGTTTAGGCACAGATATTGTTTTACGGATGGATCTACCAGTAGCTAGATGATCAGTTTCGGAAGCTTGCCACAGAATCTTCTCTGGGTCATCTACTATGATAGGGGGATTTGGGTCTGGATGAGCTCTGATATTGATTCTTCGTGAAGCCAGATTTTAGATCCAGAGTTTTAGAGAGGATGGTATTGGTGAATGTTCTGGATGAGTGATCTCTCTAAAGTTCTACTAAGGTGAAGGATGGTCAAAATAAAAGGGATGAACTAGTGGAGTCGCCAGGTGGACTGGGTTGTTTCTGTGAAGATAGCTATGGTCCACCACCAGTAACTAATCTGGGAATGTTTTTGGATTTTCTGAGTTTTATGTGCAGCCTATGGTTTAAAGTATCCTAGACTTGTTTCAACACTTTGCTAGGGTGATGAGAACAAAAAGAGTTTACTCTAAAATGGGTCTATGGGCTGCTTGCTTGTTTAAGTATCTAAAGGACCAAAGAGTCTATAAGAGTTTGCTAGACTATCATGTACTCAGTGTCCCACCATCTCCCGCTATGTTAGTGAGCGATGGGATAGGTCTATCGGATAGTAGCCTAGAGTTTGGTAAAATAGTAAGGCTTACTAGAGGTTAGTGGAGTCGCCAGGTGGATTATCAGTTTGTTTTGAGATATACTTGTATGGTCCACCACCAATACTGTCAAAAGCCAATCTAAGGGAGTGTTTTGGGGTTTTTTGAGTTTTATGTAGTCCTGAGGTTCGGAGGAGTGTCCTACAGCTGAGTCATCATTTTGCTAGGATGGTGAGACAACCAGATTCTACTCTTCTAAGTTTGACTGAGATTTTGAGAGTTCCTAAGGGATACCTAGGATGTTTTGACTCAAGGTCCCACCGTGATCGCCATTATGTTAGTGAGCGGTGGGATAAGTCAATCAGCTAGTAATCTCAAAAAGTCTCTAAAGATGAGGGAAACTAAGTTTTTTTTAATCACTCAGAGTCCCACCGTGATCGCCATTATGTTAGTGAGCGGTGGGATAAGTCAATCAAACAGTATTCTTAAAAATAAGGGACTTCTAGAGTTCTAAGGTGTCCTTAGATTGTCACTAACTCAAAGTCCCACCGTGATCGCCATTATGTTAGGGTCCCGTGATTTTGCCGATTGGCTAGCCAAATGACGATGTAACATCAAACCAAGCTTTGGAGCCCAAGGACCTAGCCTTCCTGGACTCAGAGAGGGCTCTCTCTATATGTGTAAAAGATATCGGTGTGTTTGCTTATGGTGTTCTGATATTAGGCTAGTTATGAAGTGAGTTTTTTGATTTTTGGTTTTTTAAGTTTGTGAGGGATAAAACTGATCAAAGATATAAAAATGGATAACAAGAAGTCAGATCAATTGGGCTATGGGGTCAAACAGGTCAAGGAAGCTATGAGATGATGATGCAAGGATGCTGTAGGGCCGATTTGATTCACGGTAGAAGGGATCTTTGGGAAAAATGGGGTAAATGGACATCAAGTTTGTGAAAGATGAGGTATTTCAAGTGTAACTAGTTGATAGCAGACATAAACATGTTATAGCAAGCCATTAATCATGCTAGATGTAACTATGAGCTAATTAATACATAGAAATCAAACATTCCAGCCATACATAGAAGTATAAGACCCTCTAACTTTGGGAAATGGCTATCAGACTTTGGGGAAAACACATAAGGAGGACTAACAACTCATAAAACTATGCCGGAACGCCTAAACACAGTCTTTAAGTTATTGGGCACTTGGACAAACAAGCTTTCATATTTTTAGGCAAAGGGCTAGATCGGGACTAGGCCTCCTTGGTTCAACAAGATGATAAGCTAATCAGTCAAAGAGATAGTCTTATGGACAGAACTATGGACAATCATAGGTAGGCAGGGCACACCATACATCCTACTCAACATACATAGAACTTATGAATAAAACTAGCAACAATACCTTAAATTACTAAAGAGCAGTTAAGAATTCTTTAGTATAACTAAGGAAGAAGAAAACATAAAGCTATGAAGATTCAGGAATTTTGAGGTGCCTCCATGGGCATATCTAAAAATTAATCTCTACTGATCTATAGCAGCAAGAAGCATGTATCATGAATGAAAACTAGAAGACAACAACAAAGCAAGAAACACTATACCATTCTACAATGTCATGGAATCCATCACCAATCCTTCATCATTCATCAAAAGCATCCAAGAGGCAGTCCAAAAATCATAACACAAGTATGTTCTTCAAAGCTCATATGACCAATATATTGATTCTTCTCTCAAGTTCAGCCTCTTGTTTACAATGAAAACCCATGGAATAAATAGGCTTGAGGAAGGAAAACCTCATGGAGCAACTAGCTATCCCATTGGCCAAGTCAAAATATCTAAACTTGTCCTTGAGGCTTTGCAAAGCCCAAGGCACAAAATATCCCATAAAATATCTTAAAAACTGCTAAAAACGGAAATTATATTGACTTTACATCATTTCCCAAGTGTAAAAATAGCTAAACGCACATTTGGGAAAAGCAGATTTTTGAGGTTCAAAAATTACAAAAATACTTCATATTTATGTCTGAAAAAGGTCTCCTGACTTGCTAGAGGCAATTGGCAGCCTTCCCGATGTCGAAACGAGGCTCATGATAGCTCGTTGGAAATCTCTCTGTGTCTACTTTCCGGCGCAACTGAAATCATCTCAATCTGATGCCTGGAAGTTTCCCAAAACTGTACCTGTGTGCAAAAAACCAGGAAATAGCAGACTGCTGATATGGCGGGCAGAATGTGCAAAAAGAGGGCATTTTTCGCCAATTTGAGGGGGCGAATGATCTCCGAATGCCCTGAAAATCGCTGGGGACCTGCTCATAGAATTATGGCATCCACTGGCATCATCCTTCTCCCTTGACAAATCCTCAAACTGAAATGGCGCAATTATGAGTTTTTGACTAAAAACCCAAAAAATGCCAAAAAACAAAAAGTTGTCGAAAAGGGCTCAAATTTGGCATATATGACCCTCAGGGGTCCATAGCAACATGCTCCGAAGCTGAGGCCAAAATATCAAGGGCTGATATGCTTTTCCCCTCTTTTCGTGCCGGGCGCTTCCCCTTTGCCTTCTTCAATTTCTCTTGGGCTGCCTTTAATTTTCGCCTGGCAAACTGATTTAGCTTCTGAAAGTGATGAGTCCTCTTTCTTTGCAGCTCAAGATCTCTGTTCGCCCTCTCAAGTTTCATTTCCAAGTGCTGGTTAGCTCTTTCAAGCCATGCCTCTTTGTTTTCTTCAATTTCCTGCTCAAGGAGTGTAGTGAGAGGAAAGGCTTGGAAATGGGCTTGTTCTTCTGCTCTCTGCTTTTCCAAGGCTCTTTTAAGCCCGATGGTCCTAGGCCTCTTCCGCCTAGGCTGGTCTTCCTCCTCCTCCTCATCAAACTCTCCAATGAGCTCTTCTATTCTCGCTTGCGCCTTAGCTGCCTCATTTTTATATTTGATCGCCCGTGCCTCATGAACAGCAGTGTGCACATTCATCTATTTGTTTTCAATCTCCAAGAAGTGGTTGAAATTCCTTGCCCTTTGAAGATCCTCCTCTAATGCCTCAATTTGCCCTTCCTTATGGATTAGGATATTTTCAAGAAGGCGGGCCTCATTATCACTGTCATCGCTTTGGATAGGGATGATAGCTAATTCACCTCCATGCTTTGTACTTTCTCCAACTTTTCTTTTACCTTTGAAAGCCAATCTGGCGCTTTTCCTCCTTGGCATGCTAGAAGGTGTCCTTTTGGGCGATTTCCTCTTGCTAGGAACAATCTTTGTCACTGTTAGGGTGGCAGCTTTAGCCCCTCTTTTCCTTGCTGTGCTGAGCTTTGTTATTTTGAGAGGAGGATGCACAACTGATTTACCTTTGACATCTTCCTGAACTTGCTGCTCTTCTTGAGGCTGATGGATATCTTCTTCTGGCTGTTCACTTTGCTGCCCCTGTTCGCCAATATTAGCTTGCTGCTCTTCATCAATGTCTTGCTCAATTTGTGGCTCAAGAGGTGTCTCAATTTCCTGCCCAACTTGTTGTTCTTCATCTTGCACCTGCTGTTGTTCCTTATCTGCTGTCTGCTGTTGTTCCTCAATTTGTACCTGATGCTGTTCATCAATTTGTACCTGTTGTTGTTCACCTTGGACCTGTTGTCCTTCACTTTCTATTTTCTATTGTTCCTCATTATCTAACTGCTGCTGCTCATCCCTTTCCTCTTGTTGACTTGACTGTCCTGTAGACATCTTGAGCCTTCTAGTAGTAGCCCTACTGGACAAAGGTACCAGGCGATGGACAGGCTGAGTGGGAGAAACATGGGTAGGAGGAACAGTAGAAAAATCTGGATGGCTGATGAACAAATCCCATGGAACCTCTTTCTTCTCTAGCTGGTGTAGGAAGATAATCTTGATCAAAGAATGATGAAAAAGGGAAGGGATTTGCAGAGGTGGGGCCTTCTTCTGGACAGTAGATGCCATCTTCTCTATGCTCTTGAACAAAAAGTAAGGGAGGTTTAGTTGCCTGCTTCTAGTAAAGTGCATCAATAAACAGACATGATAGGCATAAATTCGATCAAACCTCCCTTCACAAGTGAAATATTTCATTATGACTTTCATAAGAGGAGCATAGCTGTCAAGGAGATATGAAAAAGGGAAAATAGCAGTGAAAGCCTCTCTATGTTCAGGCTTGATGAAAGGTTTGTAATCCTCTAAGTCAAGATGAGCCTGTTTAAACCATTTTTCGCCATGATACGGGATCTTGGTGGCCTTGGACACATACCTTGGAGAAATTTTGAAATCAAGACCCGCCACTTGGAAATGTTTTTCTTTGAATCTCAAGGCGCACAAGTGAGTTAATGGCGAAAAACTCTTGACTTCTTGTACTTTCTGGCAAAACTCTAGGCAGCCTACTTCATGGAAGTTGAAAAGAACAGAAGGATGAGCATTAACCTCTTCTGTAGAGATTGGCTCATATCTTTTATGTGGACCGCTCCTGTTGTCTTGCCTTGGAGGCATTTTGACCTGAATATGCTTTGGAAAAGACAAACTGTCTCACTGTGTGCAAACAGCCCTGTTGGAGTCAAACTGTGTCAATATACTGCTTGGACAGATAAACAATGTGATTTGGATGGTTTGCAACAATGTTTCTTTGAATACACAACCTTTGCTGTCTTTAGAAAATGACCTTCTACTTTGAATGTACCATAGCCAGGCAGATTTCTCAATAGGACACCATATAGTAAAAAACAGGAGGCAGACTGCTGTGTAAATTTCCTGTACACAGTGTTAAGAAATCACCCTGTTCTTGTGAATTTTTAGATGTCAATCAATACACCTGTATCTCTGCCTCAAGGTAGAATTTCAATGATTAACAACCTGCTCTTCTCGGAGTGTAAATAAAACAACAGACTTATGGATATGCAGTCAAACTTCAGTGTAGGTATACAGTCAAATTTACTGCTTTGAACAAGGCGACAGAGTTTGAAAAATGCCTCAAAAAGTTTCAACAAGGTCTGCAAGAGTCTTTGCTTTGCCAAATAGGCAAGACCTCCTACCAATGTAACACTTCTGATTATGTTAGAAAACCCTTTACTTTGGATGGATAACAGCTTGTTAATAAGCTTTGAAAAACACAAGGCAATGAGGTTTTTAAGAATAGAAAAACAACACAGAGTATATAGTGAACAACTTCCCTCTTGGTGGTTGAGTAGGGTAACTTTACCCTATGGTGCTTTTAAAGAAATGACACACCCTTGACCTTGATTAAACAGAAGGTGAACACACAAGGTCTTTAACTTAATCACAACTTCTTTCCCATAAGCACTTCTAACAGTGAATTTGTCATTAAAACACAGCTTCAAAGTATGGGCATTTTCACAGCAAAACTATTTGACAGATATTATGATGTGGCAAGATAAACGGGGATAGGCTGCTCTTCAGATTTGATCTTGACCTTGCTTAGGCAGTTTCTTGAAATGTATGTCGATATGTAAATGTGGTCGAACTCAGCAATTTGTCCCAACCCTTACTCTCACACCACAGTTTGAAATAGGCCTTTTAAACCTTCCTGTCACTTAGAAAATTTTTGAAATCAAGGGGAAAATATATAGGAATACCTTCAATTTAGATGAAAAACCCTTGGGGAGGGCTGGAGTAGCACCGGAAAACCTTCAATTATGCGCGGCACTCTTTAAGGACAGAACGGCGCGCAAAAAATACCACCCTGGTGGTTCGTCGGCCTGGGGCCCTGACGGTTTGCCAAGGCTGCAGTAATAAAGGGTTGTCACAAGGACAGGCTGTGCGTTGCCGGTTGTACACCTGCCTACCAAAATAACCTCAGCGCTGCCGCGCGAATTGGCAGTGCATCGCCGCGCGGTGCAACCGCAATCTGACCCGAACTTTGCTTTGTTTGATGCCGAGGGTAACCAAAAGACTTTGCTTTGTTTTGACAATGAAGAATGCACTCTTCACCTCACTCTATTGACATAAAACAAAACTCTCCAATCGGTCATTTTCTTAAATGCAACGTGAACTCTTGGTCGTGTTTTGCAGGGTAAACACAGTCTTTTGACCTTTTTCACCAATACCTCTCGGCGCAATTTCAAATTGGAATCACGAGCAATGCGTGCATTGGAGATTTCTATGCCTTTTTAGATCGATTTAATCATGGATCAACCTCTTTATAACAAACAAAAATGGCTTCAAAGGTCACACTCTGTTTTACTTATGCACAGGTGTTGGAAGGGTGATTCCCAGTTTTGTTCCTTGGGTGACATTTCAACACCGAACTTTCAAACTTTGAAAAATAGCTCCACAACCTTCATATCATCTCTGCCACTGTGTTTTAATAATACTGGTGATATATATGATGTAAAACAACCCCTCTTAAAAAATGTCAAGGAAATACCTGAATGCTAATTTTTTTCTGAAAGGACAGGGTTTTGCACTGTCAACTTGCTTTGACAGCCTCAGGCTTTAACAGCTTCTTCAACTTTTTCTCCAATGCAGGTGTCAAACTTGCTGGTCTTCTTGGACTTGATCTAAGAAAAGCTCACCCTTTAAACATACTTTCTTTCTTGTACCATTTATGATATCTCTATCTTTTTTGAATAATGAGAAAGCTGTATTTGTTTTAAAACTCCCAGAACACTGACAATCTATCAAAACAACTTCTTTGTCTATTCATAACTGGTATACTTATTTATAATGTCCTTTTGGGAACAAAACCTGAAATGCTTCCCATCATTTGTGATGTATATTCTGAAAGGGAAACTTATGAAGCAGGAAAAAACAAGACTTCTTTGAAACACAGTTATCAGTTCCTTTTAAGAGTGCAGTGATGTTTCTTTGTAATAGAACCATTCCAAAGCTCAACTCTGTCCACTGTTTTACATTTTAGGTGATATTTTAAAGAAAAATCACTCAAGATCTGTTGAAGAGCTTTGAAGGCTATTTTGTCATTCTTAAAAGGGAGGTGGTCTGTCTTTTCCCTACTGGGTTGACAGTCTCCGCTTCCAGGTGATCCATAAGTTTCTTCTTTGATTGTAAGTGCTCTATTTTGGTTGCATCCAGTCATACCATAATTCTCTGTTTACTAAAAAAGGAGCTCTTTTAGACTTCTTGGCATGTGACAGTGAAGTGACTGTGTGGCCACTTCTCCTAAGGAAACTACCCTTTTTGTATCAATGACCTGCATATATTCAATATTGTCTCTTGTCCACTATAGGTATAGTTTGACAGACATTTCCATTTGAATAGGAAAACCAATACTTTTGAATCATAAACACTATATTTTACCTGTGTACAGAATTTTGCTTTCTTCCTTTGTTTCTTTCCACTGCACCTTTTGACCAATCAGTTTTCAACAACATCCAATGCTTTGGCCATCTGCTCATAAATGGAGGAGGCCTTTCACTGAGCAAAGTATCTGAAGATTATTTGATAATGCTGCATGACAAGGGTTTGCTTGGATTATGATGGTGAGCAACCGACTTAAAAAGAACATCAATACTGGCACCTCTGCTTGCAATCACCACTATGCTTCAGAACAACCCTAGTCAAATTGTCACTATCTCACTATACTGCTCTGAGGGGAACTGAGATGTCATCATTTGCTTTGGTCATCTTATGAAAAATTATTTGAAAGATAGTCTCTGTGACTATGGAGGTCAGTGCCTTTTTGAAAAACAAACACCTTTTCTTCTGCCTGTGTGATGACATGATTTGTCAGCACCTCTTCAATTTGGTCTTGTGGAACAGCAGGCTCTTTATGATTAGAATTGTTTTCACTCATGATGTGCCTCTCTAAAGTTTAACAATTCACATGATTTGAAAATTTCAAATGACTTCCTTTATCAGACCAAACTCTGTTTTCCTTTGAACTTGCATACTTCAGACTCTATCCCTATTATGATCATCATTCACACTCAGAAAACCTGGAGTCTCTGTTTCACTTGTTCAGTCAAAAGCAAACCTGGGTTTCTGCATTTCCTTTAAGTCAATACTGGCCGGCGCCCTCTGCTTGTAGATGAAGGAGGTGCCCTAACCCTCTTCTTGTAAATGAAGGAGGTTCTGGGCCATGAAAATTTACCGGTTTGCTGTGACAATGGTGTCTTTCTCTTATTGTGATTTTCATGCTGAAAAGAGGCTGCAAGATCTTGATGAGTGACTCTTTGTTTTGCAGATTCATCTCAGGCTCATGCTAGATTTAGAAGCAACTGTTCTTCTAACTGTAGATTCAAGAATGTTCTCCTGAGATGAAGTTATATTTCCTGTCTTTGCAGAATCCATAAAACACTGTGAAACACCTAGTAATCAGCTTGAGACTGTGGTTTATGCAGTGCTGAGACCTAGGGGTATAAGTGGCGCGACTTAGAGCTGTTTGTCAATTTTATTTGTAGAGTGGGAGGTCAGTCATGGTAGGTCTGTAGCAGATGGAGGCTTTTTGGCTTTTTGACGATTGCCAAGGGTGAAATGTCTTAAAGCGCCACTTCCTAACATAGGGGAGGCTTTTGAAACAGACTTGGACTTTTCCTTTTGGAGCTGATGGACAGACCAGGGGGGCTGAAACTAGAAAAAATAGTGATAATGGATTTTGACTTTGACATGGGTGGACTGAAAAGTAGAAGGGGCGAAAAAAATTTTATGAGGGTTTTCTAGATGACATATTGACATAAGGAAATCAGTTTCTAGAAAAATAAGCTGTAGATATAGTCATCACTAATATGTAAAAAATACTGATGGCTGAATACGATGAGCAAACTTTATGAATTTTTCATGTTTAGGGAGTCTGAAAAATATCGTAAAAGACGACTCCATTGGGGTACCTTTGTCATGTCTTGATAACCGGGCACGACAAAGGGGTAATAGTAAGCCCGAAACAGTTCATTTTCCATGAGTTAGTCCATTGAAGCCGGAAAAGTGATAAATCTATGTTCGATGGACGTCTACCTCATTTTGTTATGAGTACGAGGAGACGGAGTAAACTCAATACTCTTTGTGAAATTTTAACGAGTCCAACAAAGAAAAACTCGGTGCCCTCTGTGAAATTTTAACGAGTCACGCGGAGAAAACTCGGTTACTTTTTCGGTTTAAAGAGATTTTGAAAAAGAGGAAAAGAATGGCTCCTTGCTCTCTGTCGTGGTAGTTTAACGAGCCCGACAAAGTCAACTCGGGGTTTTTTCAGTTTTATTGAGCGAGAAAAAGGTTCCTAAAAAGAATGCTCAGTGTTTCTTCATGATTTTAACGAGTCTGAAGAAGAGAACTCTAGGTTTTTCGGATTAACGAGCAAGAAAAAGACCATAAAAAGAACGCTCGATATCAACTTCGTATAAGTTTAACGAGTTCGAAGAAGGGAACTCGAGGTTTTTCGGATTAACGAGCAAGAAAAATACCGTAAAAAGAATGCTCGATATAACATGAGTATGTCTGCATATAAATCTTGATCACTCATGAGGACATTAGTACCAAATCTCAATAGTTGCGACACATGCGTAGCAAGAATTCACGACTTTTGCCAACTAGCGTGAGAGAGTCATGCCCCAAAATTTTCTATAAGAAGGTCGGAAGTCCTCCATTTTCACTGTTTTGTGCTGTGAAAGAGCTCTGGGGTGAAAAGGGGTGAAATCTTCAACTGATGATTACGGTCAATCCAGGCAACGGTTTTCCTTCCCGCGAGATCCAGGTAAGAGCTTAAACCTCCTGCTTTTATTTAATTTTCTTTTTGTTACTTTTTGCTAGTTCAAAATTAGAAAATTTCGAGGCCCTAGAAAAATGTTTGCGCCTAATGTGGGGAAGAAGTATAACAGACGCGTTAAACGCAAAACCCGTAAAGCGAGACCGCGTTAGCGCGCTCTGTTTTGTACGAGAGCCAGCGTTAGGCGCGCTGTGTTTTCTAGCAACTCGATTTTTGTTGTTTTGAAGTGGTCCAGGAAAGTTTTGATCGGTTGAAAATGTTGCATTTGCAGGTATTCAGCTGTTAATCATGAGTATCTGGTGAGAGAGAGAACATGAGTGGGAAGAACGAGAGATGGTGACGGATGCAGCAAGCTTGATGGCTCTCCGTAGATGCGGATTGCTAAAGTATGCCTTCTTAGAACTGATGAGGGGCCAAGAGGACCTCCTGAGGTGGCTAATCTAGCAGTGGGACGAATGCCACCATGTCTTTCGGATTGGAGGCAATGAGCTCTCAATCGAAAAGGATGATGTGTACTTTTTGACCGGCCTATCATGTCGTGGGGCAAGGCCCAACTTGACGGGGTCCAGAGCTGACCCACGTTCCACTACTGATCTGATTCGTGCAAATTGCATACGTGACACTCAGGCTGTGAGCAACCGGATATGGATCGCCCAGGTGACCTTGACACCATTGCGGTCTATATTATGGATGATTGTTCGCTTGGCAGGCGCCAAGAGTCAGCATGTGGCCACCAAGGCCTAGATGCTCCTAGCCCTGGACTGTATGCAACCTCAGGTTTTCGACTGGAGTGACAGAGTTGTCCATCAGGTCCGAGCAGAGCTTACCGCATGTAAGACCCGTACCCAAAGAGAGTTTGGGTACGGTACACTGATTTTCTCTTTCATACTGGAGCGGATACCACTGATGAGGCCCAGGATCGTTACAGCTCCATTAGGTCCACGTGAGCCGAGGCAGGCTCGGTGGGCCGCTTTGCTTCCGCAGACTGGAGAGGGTCCTGTTCGCCACTGTTTTGATGATGGATTTTTCGATTGGCTTAACTCACAAATTATTATGATTGAGGATTATCCCTATGCAGGGATGAACTTCACAGGCGATCCAGAGTTAGTGTTGCCCCCTGGCACCCAGTGGGGGCTCGATGGTAAGAAGGAAATGATCAGTGTATTTCAAAGAAGTACTTGTTTTTTTTCTTTTGAATGTTTATGTAATTTTTTTGTTAAGAACAGGGTGGAAATTATGTTTTGACATGAAGCGCTTGTTTGCTTAACACAGATGTGGCACCTATCCGGCCAGTTGGGACCCCTCGCTATGCACGGCGAGGACTGCAGTTACTCGGGGCTGGCACACTAGCAGATGATGCGGAAGCCGGCGAGGATGATGATGCTCAAGTTTTACATGAACTCTCCAGAAACCTGGAGGGTTTGAGTATGGGCATACCACCCCTTCTTATGCGGGAGGTTCCAGTTTGTTTACAGCGGCATACCGTCGGTGTGCCGGAGAGATACTTGGTGCCTCTGAGGAGGATAGCTAGAGCAGTTGTATGCTACCATGATCATCAGGCCTAGCTGGAGGAGTGGATGTATTAGTGTCAGAGCGTGGCTTAGTGTAGCCAAATTTTTGTAAAACACCCAAGTTTTGGAAGATTTTTTGATGTAACTATTGTTCTGGACATGACATATATATATATACATACTTTTTTGGTGATTTTGTGTTTTATTGTTTTTTATGTATTTTCAATGGAAAAAATATATATATACTCATGAGTAAATCTTTTATAGTAAATGTGACAAATGCTAATCTAACACATAGTTTGCCAAAGAATCGGCTAATGTATTAAATTCTCTAGGAATGTGCTCAAATGTGATTGTTTGAAAATGACGTTCTAGTAGTCGTACTCTTAAAAAATAACGTAACAAGACTGGATGACGGACACGGTAGTGATTGTTTAACTGCATAATGACGAGTTGGGAATCTAACCTGACCACTAAATTGGAGATGCCACGAGAGGCCGCTTCCGTGAGGAGTTGGATCACTGACATGTACTCGGCAACATTATTGGTGGTGCTACCTAGGAAAATTCCCCCAGAACCAAGGAGGTCTGACTCAGGAGTGTAGAGAACCCAAGCAGCTGAAGCAATGCGTCTAGTGTGACGACTAGCACCGTCCGCATATCCGACGTATGATAAAGAGGGTGACGGCATCTGTGTGAAAGAAAAAGAGTTCATGAGAAAAACACTGCGAAAACCAAAAAAAAAAACATCCAGAGACATCAAAACAATAAGCAAAACTTATATACATAAAATTACAAAGCCTATGCCTAGTGCGAAACTAGGCAAAATACTTCTTTAAGTAGAGCCTGTTGCGGGGCTCCGTGAGTGGAATTCCATTACAGTCCTGAAGTTCATAAGCTCCCTTTGAGAGGGCTTTAGTGACGATGTAAGGACCAAGCCATAATGGTTGGAGTGTTCCTGCCCCCAAGAGGTTATGTTTCTGATCATAAAGTAGAACTAGATCGCCCTCTTGGAAAGAACGAGGCTTGACAGATTTGTCGTATTGAGCCTTGACTCGACGCTGGTGAGCTTCGAGTGCTAGTGTAGCATCTCGACAAGTTTCGTCCAAATGATCGAGTGAGAGCAAGCACTCTTCTGTGGCGGTGGTGCCGGGCAAGAGTTCAACGGCAAGTTTGAGTGATGGAATTTCGCACTCGATTGGAAGTACTGCCTCTAGGCCGAAAGCAAGTTGGAATGGTGTGAAGCCTGTGGCAGTTTTGACTGACGTTCGGTACGCCCATAATGCGGAATACAACTTCCGATGCCAAGTGGTTTTATGGTTTCCGACCAATCGACGAATCATGGTTTTGAGGACGCCATTTACGGCTTCAACTTGGCCATTGGCTTGAGGATAATAAGACGAAGATTGATCTTGCCGGAAACCTAGCATGGATGTTAATTCGGTCATCATATGATTCTGAAAGTGAGATCCATGATCTGTGACAATCGATAGGGGTACGCTGAACCGACAGATTACCTGATTAAACACGAAGAGAGCGGCGGTTTCTCCATCGGCCTTGAAAGTGGGAAAGGCTTCTGCCCATTTCGTAAAGTAGTTGACCACAACCACGATGTAGTTGTGTCCATTTTCCGAAGTGGGATTGCAGGTGACGAAGTCAATTCCCCATTTAGCGAAAGGACCAATGGAGATAACCGGGTGAAGGGGGGCAGGATGAGCACACATTTTCTTTGTGAAAATTTGACATGGATGGCACTTCTGGACTACTGCAATATAGTCTTTAAACAAAGTGGGCCAATAGTAACCTGCGCACAAGATTTTTTGGGTAGTAGCTATGCCCGAAAGATGACCACCGCATGCCCCGGCGTGGCAGTCATTCAAAACGCGTTCCGCCTCATCGAAAGTGAGACAACGTCGGAGAATAGTATCAACACCACGACGATATAGTGTATCGTTTAGCACGAGGTAGTGCTTTGCTTGGTGGCGGATACGACGACGGTCGTCAGACGTGAGAGTCAGGCGAAAGCGTTGGGTTTGTAGGTAGACAAAAATGTCTCCATACCATGGGTCCGAATAATCAACCAAGTATACAGATTCATCAGGAAATGGATCATGAGCTACTTCTCCTGGGTCGATTCGGGGAAGATCCGATAATAATTCGGCGAAGACGAGGGATTTCTTTGCTTTGGCAGCTGTGAAAACCAAATCAAATTGCTGGAGGATTACGATCCATTTGGAATATTTTCCTCCAATAATTTGTCTAGACAAGATATGTCGCATGGGTTCTCCAAAGCAATGACCGTAGTCTGTCGCAGCAATATATAGTGTCGGAGTCGGGTGACGACAAAAGCTACCGCTAGAGAAAGTTTCTCCACATGTGAATAACGTAATTCAGGTCCGATTAGACCTTTGGACAAATATTATATCACATGTTCACTGTCGTCATCGTGTACTTAAACCAAAACCATTCCAAGTGAGGATGGTGAGGCTGCCAGGTAGAGGAGAAAGTCGTGTGAGTAATCGGGGGCACTAAGGAGTGGGGCTGAAACAAGTGCATGTTTTAAAGCATCAAATGATCGTTGAGCTTGGTCATCCCACAAATATAGTGTTCCTTTCTTCAGTAATCGCATAAATCCTTTCGTCATCTCGGCATAGTTAACGATGAAACGATGCAAAAAAATTTCCTTCCCTTGCAAACATTGGAGTTGAAGGATGGATTGTGGTGCCGTCAATTCAAAAATCGCCTTAACCTTATCGAGATCAACCCTAATCTCATGCTTGGAAACAATGAAACCTAACATACGTCCTGACTCGACCATAAATACACATTTATGAGGATTCAAACGTATATTGTAGAATCTTCACCTAGCAAAAATTTCTCTTAGATGAGCCAGGTGATCATGTCGTTTCTTGGAATGGGCCGCAAGGTCATTCAGGTAAGCCTGTACAATATGTCGAATGTCATGAAAAGCGTATTCCATAGCCCGTTGAAAGGTTGCTCCAGCATTCTTCAGACCGAATGGGAGTTTTTGATACGCAAATGTGCCCCAAGGACAGATGAAAGCAGTTTTATGCTGGTCGTATTTTTTTATTGCAATCTGGTTATAGCCTGAGAATCCATCCATGAAGGAAAAAGATTCGCATCCGACACAATCGTCGAGAATTTGATCAATGAACAGTGTAGGATAATTTTCTTTAGGACAAGCGGCGTTTAGATCGTGATAATCGACGCAGACTCGAATGGTGCCTTGTTTTTTATCAACGGGAACCGGATTGGAAACCCATTCCATTAAAGGAACGGGATAGATGAAACCAATGTTCAAAAGTTTTTCTACTTCAATCTTGATGGCGGCTGCTTTGCGCGGGTGGACAGGTCTGAGTCATTGCCGAACTGGTTTGGCATTGTTATAGATCTTGATTTCGTGCTCGAAAATAGAAGGGTCTATGCTGGGCATTTCGTCATAAGACCAAGCAAACACGTCACAAAACTCCTTAAAAAGGGATGTGAAGCGTGCAATTTCCTCTCGATTGCAATCGGCTCCAATCTGAATATTTTCCACGATACCCATTTTGACCGACATGTCAATAGCATTATCTTAGAAAGATTACCCATGTTCCCTTCTGACTCGATAGTTTGGATAGTCGTGTAAGCAGAGGGAACCATCTCAGGTGGGTCAAAAGATGGGATTTCAGTTTTTATCGCCTCCGAGTCAATCATCGAAGCGCAATGGTGAAACTCTCCCCAAGGTCGTTCTTCTAGAGACATGATCTCTCGAATAGCTTCGTCTGTAGGCAATACTTCATTGAGGAGATCCTTAGAGAGAACAGTGATGGGAGGGAGGTTTGTACCTTCGGTCGAAACCATAGCAGTGGAGGGTTCAGATGCAGTTTGGATGCCTTGGTAAGCCAAATCGGCTGGTGAGAGCGGCATCTGATCTCCGTAGGAATCAATGTCTGAAGGTGCCAGAATGATCCATGGGTCGATAGAGCCATCCAAAGTGGTGGATATCATTGCAACTGTGTTTGGGATCTGTGGCGGCGGGAGAGGAAAACAACCCAGTAGGGACGATGCCTTCAGAAGACCAGTACCGATACTGACGTAAGAGTCAGGAAAGCCTCCTATTAGGGGTACAGTGCTACTTGGTAACGTGGCATAATCAGGGGTTCAGAAGGATAGCTGGTCCACTGTGACTATTTTCCCATCCAATGGAAATAGGATGAGTCGGAAGACCGAAGACACAATGGCAGTCATGGCATAAGACCAACTGCGACCAAGCAATAGATTATAGTCTAGATGGCGCTCTACGACTTCAACGTCCACGTTTACCGTTTTCCCACTCAGAGTGATGGGAAAGCTAGCAAGGTATCCTTTTGGGAGGAAAGTGTGGCCATCAAAAGCTTTGAGGGAATTCGATGGCGGGGTGAGGGTAGGAGAACCTAAATTGAGCCAGCAAGCTTGTGACATAACGCAGGTCGAAGCACCTTCGTCTATGACAGTGCGATGGATTGGTATCCCTTTCGACACAACCTGCACCTGGAATGCGAGTTTGTGTGAGAGGCGAGGTTTAGCCTTTGCCATATCAAAGATAGCTAGCATGGAATCCTGGGGGTCTATTCCACCAATGGTCGAAAGCAAGGCTTTCCTTTGTGTTGGATAGGTTTGTAATACTTCGAGAGAAGACATAGCTGACGGTGCCTGCGCCAAATATTCTACAATGTTGTAGTTTTGGGCTGCACGTGCAGAGGTGTTATGAGTCGTGCGTCGAAGTGTCCCTTTGGGGGGATGAATCACGGGGTCAGCAGTAGGTCGTTCGATATGAAAATCGTTTGGCGGCGGTGGATTTGAACTAGTACCAGGTTCTTGAGCATCTATGGTAGGGTTTCCATAAAGCTTAGCTCGAGTTTGAAGGTCAACACTCTCAATGCCATAAATGGCAGATGGTCCTTCGCCGGAAGGATATGAACCACCATTGCCCCGTTGATGGGGTTGTGGCAGATTGTCAACCATGTATTGATGTTGCTGCTGTTGATTAGGGAAAGGATTATGAAGAACGATAGGTGTTCGCCCAGAATCCTTGTTGGCAATAAAATCGGTGCATTCCTGCAGCCGAGGAAATTTGTATGTCAAGTGGTCCTCCGCACAGATTTTGCAAGGAAATTTCATGGGTTTATCCTTCCCTTTGTCATTTTTGGCAGCGTTTTTCTGATTAGGGTAATTATGATTATCCGACTGCTCTTCCGAAGAAGATGACTTTTTCTTGTTCTTCTTATTTTTCCCGCTAGGTTTTTGTGAGGTTTGCACCGAATTTACCTCAGCAGTGGGAAGAGTAGTCGTTTGGTGAGGGGCGGTGGCAGCCGAATATGGTTGGGAGGCTTGCCCTCGAGACTGCTTTGTGGCTACGCCAGAGATCATGCCAACGAGACCATCGGCATGAGCTCTGGTTTTCTGAGTAGCCGGAGGATTTGGGTTGCCAGGGGCATGGGGGAGAAAATCATACAGCGTGCCAGATTGTGAGTAGATTAAATCTAAATGCTGGGCACGGCGAATGCATTGATCTTCTGTAACCGCACCAGAAAGGCCAATGTCTTTAGCTATGTGGGGTAAGAGAGACTTGCAAAACCAATTGGCTAAGAGATGATCTGAAATTGGCGCTTTGACTAGCCTCCTCCTACGTCTCCATTCATGAATGTGATCGGAGATGTGGGTGGCGGTGTCTTGGCGGAGCGAGGTTAATAGTTCCGTTCCGGTTTCAAATCTAATTGGTAGTTGGAAGTTCTTTAGAAACTCCGTTGCTAAAGCACCAAACGTATTGATGGTGGCGCTTGGTAATTCAATGTACCACTTGGCAGCATTTCCTGTAAGCGTGCGGGGAAACAGTCGAAGTCGGACACTATAATCTACCATGGAATTGGATATAGACCATAGGTGAAAGGTAGTGATGTGTGCGGCTGGGTCGTCCCCTTGTTTCCCGTCGAACTTCGGGATGTCGGAAGGAATCTTATGCGGTACTAGAGGCCAAAGCGGGTTGTGATTGATGGGATCGTTAGTCAGTTTATGGATATCGGGGATGTCCAAAGCTGCCAAGAATGGCAATTGTGGATTTGCCCCCGAATCTAACCAAGGCAGTATGGGCTGACTATTTAGACCATAGGGTCCACCCATCAATGTGTTACCAGGAGGATAAGTAGGACTTTGGTAAAAACTTCCTATAGGCGGAGGAGTAGGGACATACGGTTGATGTCCATAGGGCATGTTGTATTGCGGGGCGAACTGTTGGTTGCCCCCAGTATAAAAGTGCCCTCCCATTCCAGATGGAGGTTGGGGTTGGTTAGTCCAAATGGATGCAATAGAGTTTCCCGGAGGCATGCTACTACTTGCATAGTTTGGCAACGGCATAGACCCTACACCTATATTTGAACCACTTAAGGGAAGAGTATTAACAATAGGTTGTCCTATTTGTCCTAAGGATTGCAGAGGAAGTGAAATGTTCCCTGCTACCTGCATGCTGGTGACACTGCCCCCTGGCATAGAGGCCAAGGGGTTTGAACTCAGCAGAGGGTTCCAACCAAAAGGGTTGCTAAAAGGTACCGAAGTAGTCATACTCGTGGGAGGAGCTACCGTGGGTCCAAACGTGGTCATGGTAGGAGTAGATGCCGAAGGATTCGTCAAGCTACTGACAGTTGTGATGACCGTAGGTTTGGGAGTAAGTATATGTTGACTACTAGGGTTACCCAGTGATGGCATAGAACTGACCACCGACGGGGAGGATGGTGGCGAACCTGGGATGGTTGCCATTGGCATCGACCCCATAGATGCTGGTGGTGAAATGGATGTTGGTGCGGCCGAAGACATATCTTGGCGTGGTGGAATCTAAATTATCACAGGCCCCAACAGATCAATGAGCAGAGGATTGTAATGAGGTACAACCCCTTCAGTGAAAGGGTCCTCCGGAAATTCCGAATGATATGAGGCTATGTGACAATCAAGATTAGTCAGTGGAGACTACTCTTCCGTAGAAGGCATGGTTTCACCAAGGTTCAATTCTTCCTCAATAGTTAGAGGAGGTAGACCTTGCTGTTGTCTAGACAGACGGCGTGGGTCGGGGGACGCCACGGTGACCTGTTTAAATTTAACAAATTTTAATAAATAGTGATGTATTATAAAGTCTCAATGACAGTAACCACACACCTAAAAAAGAAAAAAGGACTCTCTAAAATCAATCAAAGGCGTCGAGAATAGGTGTTATTTCCGATTACTACTGTCACATGAGATGAAATCCGTATCACAATAGTACGAAGAGAGTGGTTGGTCAAAAGTAGTTACGCTCATCAGAGTTTACCGAACCCTTATTTACAGGTAAGTACCGCAGAAGACGATACTTCTCCCTAAAGACCGAAGACAGAGTGGATCCGTCTGCCGGTACTGTGCGCCCGTCCCAATCACCTCTTGTAAGTCCCTAAAAATTATGGCACCTGGTGACACCTCAAAATCACGTGTATCACCGTGGGGTCCATTGGTCCTGACACCGTTATATAAGGCATACTTAGATCCTCGTATCTAGTTTCGATATCCCCCGAAGGGAACTCCCCAATATATAACAATACCCACCTGGGATGCGCCCGTCGAAGGCGGCCAACTTTCGTGCAATCGTAAGTGTTGTCTCGCGCTGAGCTCCGGTAAAGGAACGGTCTCGATAATATGAGTGCAGTAGGATTTCGCTCGTTAATGACTCTAGTTTCAAGTTTTGAGACCTTGGGTAGTTTTCTCACTGTTCCTAACCCAAGATCCTAGCCTTAACTATTGTTTGTGTGAGTTCAAAAATATTTTATTGATTTTATTATCGCTTTATTCTTAGTGTACTTGATTATTAGTCTTGCGGAGGGGGAGTGGACGTATGAAATGTGATGAGACTCTGACTCAAGAAACCATGCAAAACATGCTCTAGATATTAAATTCGATGAAGAGTGTTTCTACAGGGAGAGGTTTCTTTTCAACATCCATGCACTAACATTCAAATAGCTCACTTCAACTTTTAAAGATTCATACTTCTATCTACCTCTTTTAAATAGTCTATGAACTGAAAATTTCAGAATAAACTCAGCTAGATGCAGAAAAATAATAATAATTTTTTTTTTTCTCTTAAGAAGTAAATGCTTTGGACACTGACTTTTCAAACAAGAGAAACAAATAGAAATGCCAGCTTAGCAGACAAGCATAGGGATTTAGTCAGCGAAAGGTACTGATGGCCAAAAAACTCTGCAACTAAAACACCATCACAGCAGTGAACATCAAGGTTTTGGTTGAGTAACGCTCTGTCTGTGAGTAAAGACAACGACTAACGCACTGTATTTAGTCAGAGACAATGTTATAACGCACTGGAAAACCTACAGAGGTAGCGTTAGCCAGGGAAAAGTTCTTCAGTTGGTCAAACAGAAACAGGATTGAACTCTGCGAGCGTTTGATATGTCTACTGGGCATCAAAAATGGTCGGAAGGGTCTGTGAACAGAGGAAAGAAGAGAGGAGGGAAGAAATAGTCCGGAAACTATGGGGAAATTCCCCAGCGGAGTCGCCAATTCTGCTATAGGGTAAACTGCTTGGGTTGTTGGTTTTCGAATATCCCTCTTAGGGCTTTCCGGTGCCCAAGGCAGACAGTAAGATTAGCTGTGCTGTTCACAAAGATGGCATGAGAATGTTCATATTAACTTAAAATAACTTGATAGAATGCGATGAAGAATTACCTCTTTGACAATCTTGGAGTCCCTTGGAGAGCGCTAGGCAGCGAAGCAAGAGTCCTTCTTCACCGGCTCCAAATCTTAGTCCTGCAATCAGTCAAAGCACCCGCGTAATTTCTAACATAACATATATCCTATCAATCAAGTCAATATATAATGAACTTCTAAATTATACACATCTGAGCCATTCATATCATGCTATGTAAATTTTCAAACAATAATGACAATATTAAGCATTGAATGGACAAAACGAACACAGTTCTATTGATTTTGAAAGAAGGAGGATTACAACCGTCGGTTGTACCAAGCCCTCCTCAGTCTCCCAATCTCTTTTATCTCTCAAGTGAAGAAGTCCAAGTCAACGAGCTCTCTAGGAACCTCTTTGACTCTTGGCCTTCAAAATATAACACTGTTCTCTATTCCACAAGTATGCAAAAACCTTTAGCAATCCTTCGACCTTCAACTAAGAGCCTTCAGCTCCTTTTTATAGGAGAGGGAGAAAGCCATTGTTGCCTTTCTCTTTCCACTAGTTTGGAATAAAAAAAACTAAAATGTTTCTTTAATCTCTATGATTTTGCCTCTTAGGGAGTTCAGTCTTTTATGGCAGTGAACAATAACGAATTGGTGCTTTGCAGTTTCCTTTGTGAACTGACTCTCTTGTGAGGGAAAGTCGGAGATTCAAATCATTTTCCACGCGTTTTTCCCATTTCAAACTTAAAACACGGGTAACGCCGCCCTCTAGTGTAAACAGAGCGTTGCCCTAGCCACTAACGTGGCACATTCACTGGTCTTATGCATTATAACGCTCCTGATTTGTTATAGAAAGGCGTTACCTTGGCAGAAATAGGTTTAATTTAGGTCTTTTTATTCCTTCCATATTTGTCTTCTCCTCTAAGCTGATGAGGAGGTATTTTGACCTGTAACAAGGTCCTATCTGTGGATGGTTTCTTTCAATTTTTAATAATTATTACTCAAAATTCATGGTCATTCATGCTCTGACTGCTTTGATAAATCTCTGTTAAATACTTTCCTTTAAATATCTTGAGGTATCATTTCTCAGAATTCATGCACTCATGCTCTGACTTCCTTTGAACCTTAAGATGTTCAAACTTTCCCGAATGTGTCACTCTTTCATTCAAGTATATACAAGCCTCGGTTTTATAAGAAGAGATATTTTGTTATCTTTATCCCTGTCATTGACTCCATAGCCCAATGGTAGCTAGTCTCCATATTTCAACCAACAAACCTACAAAATCATAAACCATAGAGTTAGCCATCTATTTACATCTTTATTCAAAATAATTAACCCTTGAGAGAGCCCTCTCAGGCCGAGGAGGCTAAGCCTAAGCTAAAATATTGGTTTGAAATAGTTACACTAAAGTGGTCTGATCAACAGCCTATCAAGGTCCTATTTTGGTGATAACATTTTGGTGCATCTGCCGGGAGCTTGAAGATTATTCATTCCCGTAATAAATAAGCTAAACTTCTGAAGGTAGCAGGAGCTCAGGAAGCTATTCAAGGCTGCAAAACTACCTTGGCGACTCCTCACATCAAATAATCAAATTGGAAGGTGACTCCACTGCTAGAAGATCAGTATCTTGATGAAGTTTCAAGATGAGTTCCATTGCAAGAATGAATGCCAGGTATGCTCCTATTAATTGGTCTCATATCCCTAGTTTTCCAAATCCTATGACAAAGGTTGATTGGTTAGGTGATCTTCCAATATTCAGAGATGAAAAGAAAGACAATGCTGCTCTTCATTTGGTTAGGTTTCATCTACATGTAAATAGTCTTAAGGTTCAATTCACTGAAGACTGTCTTATGAAGATGTTTATGACCACTCTAGAAGGAAAAGCATGGTCTTGGTATAAAGGTTTAGCAAATGGTTTATTGTATTCTCTTGCTAATTCTCATGATGAATTCTATGAGATGTATAAAAAATGTCATCCCTCCTTATTGCTGGTCAAAGATTGTTGTAAACATTCTATGGGTTTTATTCAGTATTTGGAGGATTGTTATGATGCTGATGAATTTATGGATGAAGAAATTTTAGAGGCTCTTCATAACAATATATTTCAACACCTAGAAGAAAGAATAACATCCCATAAGATCCATCATGAAAATCAGCAAGAGTATACTTTTAAAAATCATATTACTTCCTCCGAGATTGATGTAAGCAAGCAGCAGACTTGTCAATATTTGGATCATAATGAAGATGAAAATCATTGCAAATACCAAGAAGAAATACTGGAAGACAGTTTTAATAAGCCTCAGGCAAAGGAAAATATTGATTATTTCTATAATTCCTTACATCAGATTAATTCAAAGAATGATCATAATAGTGAGGAAAATTACATTGTCTGTGGGAATCATTTAGAAAGGCAGCTGGATAACTTATCAAATAAATGTTGTGTGGCTAAAGATAAGTTGTTAGAAGTCATAGGATGTTATGAGGATCATCAAGCTGATTATGTATTCTGGGACCCTATAGCTAGATACATGGAAGAGTTTTACTCTCGAGTGTTTCAGTTTTATTTTTACCATAAAGATGAGTTACAATTTCAATGGTAATGGTCATCACAATTTCATAGTTGCTTTGAAGTCTGATGCAGTCAAAAAATTAAAATATCAGATAAAACAGATGATTGGCTACATTGGAAATTTCATATTGATTTGGCTGAAAGAAGTTTGCAGTTGATAAGGTAGGTAGGCAGGAATATGCAAATAAGATTGGGCAGAATTTCAGAGTTCTTATTTTTAAAGGAATGGATTGCAGCACTGGAGCTACTAGTTCTTAGCATACCAAAAGGGGCATACTATCCCTAGTGGAGCTATTGTTATCACACCTCAAATTTTCAAAATCTCATGCTTAAAAATCAGTCATAATACTCCTTCAAATTGCTTAGGTTGCAAGATATCATAAAATGATGAATTTTATGGTGTATTTAAGTTTTTAAAACTTTGATAAGACTTTAGAAATGATTCCAAGTCACATCGGAGGAGTGTGTTTTGAATAAACACTTTGAAATGATCATGAGTCCGAAATTTTTCCATTTTTCATAAAACTGTCTAAGTCCACAGCAAATACAGCACGAAATTAACCAAATTCGCTACGGAAACACCTAGTAGTTTCGTAGCGGAACTGACACTTGTCAAATGAAACGTGCTATGAAATATCTACCAGTATTTAACGGTTTAAAGATTAATGATGAATGGTTAAGTGTTTGAGAATTTCAAGGACCTGCTGCCAGACTTAAGCCATCATTTAAAATTTATACACTTTCTCATACCAGTCATCATTTGTCTTATGTCTTCTCATTCCTCTTGTAAAAGTTTATCTCTCACCTCTTTCACTTTGTTTTTCCGCACTTATCATTTGCTACCAAAGCAACCCTTTTTCAAGAAGCTCCCCAGTAAAAATCCTTGATGTTATATCAATCTCTCTCCATCTTAACTGCTCTCTGTCATCAAGTGTTTTTCCCAAACAGGTGTAAAGTTGTAAGGAAAGCCACCGCTGCATCATACAGGAAATGGCTACAGCTACACCCAAGAAGGTTTATAAAGGAGGTTTGCCATTCTGCTATGAACCTACAGCTCCAGACTTGGTTTTATGAAATGAACACTTCACCAAGTTATTTACAAAGGCAGGTTGTATTGAATTCTTTTATAAATTGCAAGGGCATCATCAACAGGTATCACGAGACTTTGTGGCTAATTTCAGAGGTACATTTACAAAGGTAGGTTGTCTTCATATCCAAATTTCACCTGATAGTATCTCTAAAGCAATAGGGATCCCAAGAACTAGAAAGGAATGTTTTAAAGCTACCAAATTTGACTTGAAAATTTGTGATGATTACTTAAAGTTGTAGCATGCAGGGATCAAAATGACTGAAGGAATTCCTAGAAGTTGTCTTAAAGATGAATTTTCCAAGTTTCTAACGGTCATACAAAAATATTTTACATGTGAAGGTCGTTTTCAGACAATTTACATGTATCATTTCAAATTATTGATTCATTTCACAAGGAAGAAATTGATAGATATTCCATTCTATCTCTTTAGAAGTCTCGGGAAAATGGCAGAGAAGGTACAAGGAAAGCATGAAAGGAATGAAACTTCCATTTTTCATCATGGATTGATGAAATTACTAGTCTTGGAGGAGTTAAATAAACTAAATAGAGATTGGGCATCATTCATGTTCATGAATGGATATGAGCTTGATGTCTTATCTCCAAGGAAAGCCTTCAAGCTTAAAAATTCTTCTTCCAAGCAAGAAATGGATGTCAATACTACTGTAGAATTAGAAGGAACTCAGCATGAAGTTTCAAAGGTTTCAGAGAAAGACTTGGTAGAGAAAAATTATTTAGTCCAAGATATATCATCACCTCTAGAAACTAGAACTAGAAAGAGAACTAACAAACATGTTACAGACAACAAGATCAAATATGAAGCTAAGAGATCCAAAAGAAATGCTGAAGAAAATGTTAAAGGCAAAGGCAGACTTGAAGACATCCTACAGGCCATTGACATTGTAGAAACTCCCATGGTGAAATCGGCTGAAAAGGAAATTTTGGAAGAACAATTGAAAGTTGTCAAAGATGAATTGGCTAAGACAAAGAAAGAGCTGGAAGGATATAATAAAGATAGAGAGATGACAGATGAGGTAGAGAAGAAAGTAACTGAACAGGTTATTCATTTGAGACTTCCATTGCAAAAGCCAAGAATCTGTTGAAAAGGACACAGCCTTTACGCATCATAGTGTCACATACAAGAAAGAAGAATTTATGTTTACAAGCATAGAAGAGAAAACTGCAAAGACAAGTGAAATAATTAAAAGAAGAAATGGAATTGATGAAGACAGAATCAAAGAAAGGAAACTTGGAAAGAGGAATCATGAACAAAGTTGTTTCAAACTGCAGATAGATAAGGAGGTAACAATTAGATCATCATATTTTTTTCTTATAAACTACATGCAGGCATGGTCATATACTTTCTGAAGCTTAGATCTAAGTTTTGTCAAATTTCCAAAGTGTTAGGCAATTCCGCAGCAGGCTTGAAGCCCAGTTTTTGCTGCGGAATTTCTGAAGGTTTCTTTTTGTTTTTGAGAGACATAAACTGATGGGAGTGAGCAGTTTTGAAGGTCATGTTTAATTTTTTTTTTATCATTGAACATCTTCCAATGGTTAAAAACAACAGATGAATTTCACATATCAACTTTTTGTGTGCACTACGAAAACAGGTTGTTTTCGTAGCTCAAAAACAGAATTTGATAGTAAGGACAGTTTTGTGAAAAATGATGAAAAAGAGTGAAAAAGGTTAAGCATGTGTAAATTTATTCATCAACAAGGTGTCAAAGAGTATCAGGATGACAAATAGTATTAGATTTTCCAAGTGGAGATTTTCAGTTAGAGGAGTTTGAAAGATACTAGAAAACATATGCCATGTCATCAAATTAACTTCTTTTAAATGGGGGGCAAAGTTACTTCACAAATACAATCATGATATAAATGTTTTGTTAATGGATAGCATGGTAGAAATATTAGATTCATTTCGAGGAAGACTTGGATCAGTTTAGTTTTTAATGTAATAAATAAATGTTTAAGTCCTAGTAGGACTCTTAGTCTTATTTCGAATAGGTGTAAGTCCTAGTCTCTAGAATCCAGTTTATGGTTAGATTTAAGTGTCAGTTTAAATTAAAATGGTCTAGCCACTTGGAAGACTGGTTGTAAAGGTTAAAAGCCTATAAATAGTGTAGACTTCAATGTACACAAGGTTGGAAAATGTTATCAGAACATGGTACTTTGTAAATGCTTTGGATGGACTAATATATACAGAAGCAGTTTAACTTTTCAAAGATTGAGATTCTTAGTGTACTTCAGTGAGCTTTATCTTCTATCATATGTTTTACTTCCATATTTTTAATGCTTATTACTCAGAATTCATGGGAACATGCTCTGACTTCCTTTAAGTGTTAAATTATGGTGAATTGAGTTCTTAGGTCCTATCTGTGGATGGTTTCTTTCAATGTTTAATACTTATTACTCAGAATTCATGGCCATTCATGCTATGACTTCCTTTAAGTGTTAAGCTTTGATAAATATATGTTAAATACTTTCCTTTCAATATCTTGAAGTATCATTACTAAAAATTCATGCACTCATGCTCTGACTTCCTTTGAACCTTAAGATGATGAAACTTTCCTGAATGTGTCACTCTTTCATTGACCCCATAGCCCAATGGTAGCTAGTCTCCATATTTCAACCAACAAACCTACAAAATCATAAACCATAGAGTTAGCCATCTATTTACATCTTTATTCAAAATCATTAACCCTTGAGAGAGCTCTCTTAGGCTGAGGAGGCTAAGCCTCAGCTAAAATATTGGTTTGAAATAGTTACACTGAAGTGGTCTGATCAGCAGTCTATCAGGGTCCTATTTTGGTGATAACACTAGGGACATTCTAGCATAGTCGCACTCTCAAAATCAACCTGAGGACAGAGGGGAGGATCAAGACATAATGGAGGTACAAGACACTCGTCGACAGGTGGTGAGGGAAATTTTTTGGCAAGTCCAGTAGTAGAAGCCCAATACTTGACTCGGTCCATGGGCGGCACTTCAAAGGAAGGCCAAGGAGATGCCCCCTGGTTCGATTCAAGATTTAATATGTCGAGCTCTACATGTTCCAAATCTGGTAGATTAGAGGAAAAAAGAGCCATAACCTCCCTATTATTATCATTGGATAAATCCATGACCTCCAAGTTGACTAACGGGGTAGGCTCGTCATCAAGGGAGTCACGTGGAACAAGTGTAGGGGCGGCCCATGTGGGCGAAATAACCTGATCATATTCCATATTGGTATGGAGTTTCTGACAAACGCCAGGATGTACTAAAGGGAATACTGAAGATGCAATCTCTTCCACAATAGTTGGTAGATGGTGCTCACTAAGTTGACCATCTTCTATAGTAACATGCGACGCAACCCATAGATCAGGAGGTCTATGGGGCTAACAGATGTGAGAAGAGATCATATACATAGGATAATTGGTGGGAGAGGAAGGAGTGTTAGGTGATGTAAGTTGAGAAAAAATCCCCATGAGCGTGGAGCTTTTGAAAATTTTAGCCCCAACACTCTGAAACTGACTAGGATGGTCCCCCAAAAGTGGTACAGTAGTTCCAATAGTGGAAATTTGGGTCGACGGCACACAATAGTCAAGTTGGTCAATGGTGACGATATTTCCTTCATGAGGAAAGAAAATTAAACGAAACATATATGATACCACTGCAATCATTGCATAAAACCAACTATGACCAAGGAGTAGGTTATAATATAAAGGAGTATTGATGAATTAAATATAGACATGTACCGTTTCCCCCCTAACTCGATGGAAAAATGTGGGAGGACCCCCTTAGGAATGAAATTGTGACCATCAAATTCTTGGAGAGTGGTATTAGATGTTGTGAGAGCCAGAGTGCTAATAGCTTTCCAACAAGATATGGACATGACACGGGTGGAAGATCCCTCATCTAACAGAGTGCGATGGATATTCTTCTTGGAAAATAACACTATAATCTGAGAAGCAATCTGATGGGAAAGATGAGGAGCAGCTTTATCGGCATTGAAAGTGATGACACTAGCGTCAGATAGGTCAAATCCAACAATGATATACAACAAGGCTTTGCATTGTTGAGGACGAATTTGCGAGACCTCCAAGGCAGACATGGCACAAGGCGCCTGGGAAATATTTTCAACAATATTATAATCCTGAGCATCCCTGGAAGAAGGATTGTGTGTCGTCTTACGGAGAACACACTTTGGGGGGTGATAAAATGGTTCCATAGGATTATCTAGAGTGATAGATCCAGTGTAACTAGGTGCAGCAGGTGAGTCCTTAGAGGGAGGACTCGACTTAGGTACATCACAGGACTTATATCGCGTGGTCACAATGACATCTTCCTTGCACATGAAGATGATTGAATTGTGAGGGGGATGGGAAGATGACCCCTCATTTCCTCCTTGCGTAGGTCGAGAAGGTTGAGCAATCATTTGTTGTTGTGGTTGTGCAGGGAATGTATGATTTAAAACAATAGGCTGTTGAGAATATGGTGGTGAAATAAGTGTATGAAATTCGTCCATATGAGGACACTCATGACTAAGATGATCGCCTTGAAATACAAGGGAACTTGAATTTTTAGCGATGCTCACTGGTTCCCCCTCCCTGACTCTGAGTATTGGGTTGAGACTCATGGGCAATTTGATTTTGTTGTTTATGTTTCTTTTTATACTTGTTCTTTTTACCACTAGTTTGAGATTTCTTTAATTGAGTGGAATTCACCGTAAGAACATTGGTGGACTGCTCAGGAGGGGGTTCTTTAGCAGAGCCAAATTCAATTTTTGGGGCTTGAGATGTAACAGTCAATTTCTCGAGGTGGGCAGCAAGTTGGATCACGGGATGGGAAACCAACCCAATCACGCCATCGACATGTGGGCCAGGAACAAGTTTAGGTGGTGTTAGGGTCCTATAATAATAGGATTCATAATTTTGAATTGACTTTGATTAGTCTTGTAATATGTACATACTTTTCTTTCTGCAAAACAGTTTTCCCATATTAAAAATAAAAAATGTAAAGAGGGTAAAAGTCCTAAAAGAAAAATCAAAGGACTGAAAGAAATAGATAAAAAAATAAATATAAAAAATGAACCCCAACAAAAAAGAGATAAAATTAGATCATGAAAGTGATGCAAATTCAAATGCCACTACTTTTTACTTTTTATTGCAAAATAATATTGTGTGCAGCTTTTCAAAAATACCACAATCCATGAAGGTCAAACTTCTTAATCTTGACTTTCCATGCTTTAAATTTCATGCTAATAAATAGAGAATAAAGATCTAGCCAAATTGTTTAATCTTGGAAGATCAGTAGTTAGGTAGAGAATAATAAGGAGCTCAATAGTTTAATCTGAGCCCTTGGAAGTAATAAGGTTAGAATTAGATATTTTGTTGTTAAAATAAAAATGAATAAGGGTCTGCAAGCTCAAATGCACCCAAAGAAATGAATAAAAAATGTTAGGGTAGCTGATGGGTAGATAAAAGCAGTTTTCACAAGGCATGGATAGCAGAAATTGGTCATTTCATGTTTACTAATTTCCCTTCAAAATCATTTCCCTTTTTAAAATACCCCTTCCCCTTCATTTTTATTCTTTCCCCTTACTTCACTATTTTTCCCCTACAAAAAATCCTTTTTCCTAAGTTAAAATACATATTTTCCTTTGGAAAAGTAAAATCCCTTGATTAATTTCTATTTCATTCATAATACCCCCTAAAATACACTTATCCTAAGTTTTCAAGTTTAAAATATTAATATTGGGCCCCATTATGAAAAACCCACCACGATATTAAGTTTTAACACTATCCTTAGTGTATTTTAAAATCCCTTAATTATTAACCTTTCATTGTATATTATTAACTAACTTTATTTATTAATTCCCGTTATATACCTTTTAAACCCATATTATATTAATTCCTCACTTATATACATTTCCCAACCCATTATTTTTATATAACCTATAGTTTAAATTCCTCACATTTTGGTATATATTGGGGCCCACTTATTATTTCCCCGCCTATTATAAACCCCGACCATATACATTTAGCCATGGCATATATCACATAACCCGCATTGACTTAGGACTGGGCCCCACGCCCATCTATTCCCCGATAGTTTATTCCCATTGGCCCATCCATCAGATCTAGATTGACCAGATCTAACAGCCAAAAATCATTATCACACACCCGAAAACCCAACCTTTAACTACACCGAGACTTTGCGAAATACATGGTTTTCAGAGACCCGCTTTTGGCTACGTGGAAAATTTCTATTGCTTCGCATCCCTCCAAATTATATCGCCTACTACCTTTCACCCATGTGAAAACCACTGGGTTGTATTCTTACCCATTGCGAAAACCATCTTGCCCATTTGAATTAACCCCGCGCATTCAATGTTAATCACGGTTGGTTAAAAACCCATATAGCCGCTCTTTCCAAGCCTTTTTACCATATTTTCTATTATCGTTCGCATAGAAGAAGCATTGCCGACATGTTTTCAAGCTAATACACTGGTGACGACCTGTTATTTATCCCAATTCAACCATAATTCAATACTCTTTTCTGCTAAAGACACTGCACAACCAATCTAAAGCCTTATAAAGACCAGAAGAGCTTTAGAGAACCTTCGCTGCCTCAGAATCCTTCTGCAAACTAAAATCCTCATTTTCTCCAGGTATTCCTCAGTGCTTAGGCCTGTTCCTAAAATGGAAAGGAAGTAATTAGTAATCGAACCTATTAAAAGCTTTTTAGACCTAGAGAAGAAACCCCTGTTGCTTCCCTATTCCTTTTTTGCATACCCTAGGCGTCTTTTTACAAAATTCCCAAAGCCTGAGACTTTTTTTGAACACAGAAGAGTATAATTTGATTAATTGAAGTATTTTAGACCAGAGAATAGCCCTTATTTCATTTTAAAACCCTTATGAAGACTATAATTATCTTTCAGAGGTGCTCCTAAAGGCCTGAATCCGTTTTTCTAAGTCAAAAGAATAATCAATTGATAAAAATTAATAAGAAATGGATTCTCAGGGAATAATATCTATAAACCCCCTACAACCTCCTATTGTAGATGTATAACACTCTCCATTAGCAGATAAATATTTTAAAATTAGTGACCCTGTCACTAAATTTAACCTTATTGAGCTCCACTGTTGGACCATGACAAATCTATTGACCAAGCTTATGAAGTTTTTATCTGGGAGTCCAATTTTCCTAAGTATGTTGTCCCACAGACCTTTCAGTGCCTAGAAGTAATCATACTTTGTCGATCTTGTTATTTCCCTGATCAGAGAGCCATTATAATCCCTCGAAAATAAATTATGTTCACTATGATAGCTGAGTCAATTAACCAAATGCTGCAGATCCAACCCAGACCAGATGAAACTCCTCTGTCTATAGAGGCCCCTACACAGTTATACCTGAATCTAGACTTCCCCAAGAGGTTCCAGATATTTCAGACATTCATTATTTCATCTATAGAGACTCCCAAGACAAATCCTCCTTACCCATTTGAAATATTTTATGAGAGAACCATACATATCATTACTATGATGTCCTGCAATTTGGGTTATTTTACTGATGAGCATGTTGATGCTTCAGTCTTGGGTTTTCTGTCTACTTTCACACTTGGTTAGCCTCCTACTACCATTTTTAATTTTTCCCAGTATCTTGTTGACACTATGCATGAACAACTTGTTAAAATTCCTGAAGAAGGTGTCTTCAAGTACTCATCAGTATTATTTCATATTTTTTTGTATTTCCAGTCTAAGAAATTTTCCATCAACCTTCAAAAACTTGATGTTGAAGGTAATCCACAGTCAATTATATTTTGGACTTCCTTACTAAGGAAAGACTCCACTGAATTCACATGCACAGATTTCATTGAATCTTTCATCCTTCCAATGGTCAACATGATGAACAGCAGCATTCAACCAAGAGTCGGTGAGGAAATTAAAAATGTCCTGCAATTATCAGAGCACAGGAGGACAGGATATTGGTACCTGTATCAAAATCAACAGAAATTAGGGTATATGGATATAATCTTCTTCCATATAAACTTCCCAAATACCTCCCAATGAGCTTATTTGCCCTTGAATATATCAAGCAGATCCTTAATTATGATACAATAAATTTCTTGGCAGCCAAAAAGAAGATATAGTTCGAAATAAAAAATTAGGTTGGCCCTTTTATTTGCAACAGTAGAGATGCAGGTCCACAGGCAGAAAAGTATTTGCAGGAGTTTAAGTTCAGTCAGAGCTTTCAGTGGTATTATGATCCTCTAGGAGTAATAATAAAATTGAGATTTAAATGTAAATTAACTCCTTATGTACATGAGAAAAAACCAGACATTGAAAAATACTCCAATCAATCTGAATGGTTGGATAACACTTTGACAGAGGCAGGTAAGCAAGGTGATACTAGTCAAATCTTGCAGACTCCAACACAAGAAGATAGAAACTCAAAAATAAATAGAGAAGAAGGATCATATACTACAGATACTACCACTAAAACCAAATTTAAATTGATGTACAGGAAGAAGACAAAATTAAATCCTGTAAATGGGGAAGTGGAAACAATTGAAGTAATTGACACAAATGCAGTGGTGAAAGACAATGCTCCTCCTGCAGTTTCTGAAGAAACACACCAACCTTCAGTATCAAAAACTCAGATGATTTAAAAACATCACAGTATTGAAGTCTCCTCATCTAGCAAACCAGTAGACAAAAAGATGGATATTATGCAGAAATACAAAGAGATAAAGATCAGAAATGAGACCTTAAAGGCTGATACATACACACAGTACTGGAAACAGTCACCCAGTGACCAAAGCAAATTACTTTCTGCTTTTGACTACAAGACTAGGAATATGCAAATGACCTTCCTACAGCCAAAATTCAAGCATCCCAAATCATCAACTGATTATAAAAAGACATCATATGAAGTTAAAGTAGAAGATCTTCATCCAATTGACCAGATATAATTTCACAAACAAGCTGGTGAAATGCTTTATTCAACCATGAAAAACAAAGCCATGAGTGTACAAAAGCTGCAAAACACTCTTGGGAACATCAAAGATCAGCTCAAATTAGAAAAGGCATCCTCACGGGCTAAAGATAACAAAATCAAATCACTGGAAGATTTGGTTATTTAAGTAGGATATGATCCAACAACTGTCAAAGTTGCAGATGAACTGATAAAAAAGAAGAATGCAGACATTGTTGCATTAAAGAAGAAACTAAAACTGCCTCCTACTAAACATCCTCAAGCAAAGGAATTATTACAGGATGCAAACCAAAAATATGAGATGATTAATCTCATTCTTCAATTGACTGCCCAAATAAAAGAAATGGAAAATGAAATGGACAAGTTGATCCAGGAGAAAAAGGCCAGGTCAGAAGAAGTTTTTGTCACTGTCATTCCTGTAGTCACTATTGTTGTCCCTTCTACATTAGCATAATCATTGGCCCCTACAGTGCCAATGGCTACAACACTTCCTGTCACCTCAGCAACTACTTCAGCAACAGAGTCATCTACATCAACAACACAACCAACTGATGAAGCAAGTTAGTTAAAGCAATGCAAGAAATGTCTATTCAGACAAATGAAGTCAATAGACTTAAAGAACAGCTGAAAATTATAGAAGATGAAAAGAAACTTGTTCAGATTATGCACAATAATTAAGAACAGAAAGCAAACAGATTAACAGAGAAACTGAACAAATTAGAGAAAGATCTAACACTAAAAGAACCAATGGCACAAGCCAAGCAGCAGTTATGGGCCAATATCATTGAATCTATCAATGATATTTGGCCATCAATCCAAGTTATTTATGAAAAAAAATATCTCATCAAAGCAAAAGGTGAAGCCATCCAAAAGATCAAAGAAGAACTTGGCAAGAAACTTGAAGAGGCAAATGAAATCATCAAATTCCTTAATTCTAAGAATAAGCAGGAACTAGAAGAAATTGGAATTAGTGACAAAACAAATACCATTCTTGAACTCAGGAAGGTGATTTCAAAAAGGAATTTAATGGTTCAACTTGAAGAAAAATTCCAAACATAGAGCTTGGCATAACTAGATTTATGATGAAGTTTAACATTCTAAGGTAGAAAGGCCTTCCAAATCCTCTGGTTATAAATGACAAGTTAATGAAGCAAGATGATTATGATAAAAAAAATGAGAGAAGTGACCAAAGACCAAGCTAACCTTCCTTCTTCACAAGGAATTCCAACAGTGAAAGTTCTCTACAAGAGTTTTGAAAATATTTTTCACCTGCAACATGAGGTAAAACACCTATTTATCAACAAGCCTGCTTTTTAAAAATACACATAGGCAGATGAAATATTCAGAAGGATGGTGAAAATTAAGTTACCAGATGCAGAGAATTGGAAGAAATTGTCTGATTTACTATGAAGGTCAAATATTAAAACAGGGTAGTCAAATGAGAAACATATCAGTCAGTAAAAGGTAAAAAGAGTAGACAGTTTTTACAACTACAAAATAGCAGTAACAGTTTGCAGTAAAAATAGCAGTTATAGTCAAAGAGTATCAGGTGAAAGTGAAAAGGCTAAATTAAAAATAGAGTTGAAATTTAAAATCCAGCCAACGTAAAGGACACTCTAATGCAGCCTTCGTTGATGAAACATCAAAGAGACAAATCAACAACAAATTAAAGACTACAAACAACTAATTCAATAAAAGCGTGGACAACTTGCATTAGTTAGATAGCTATCTCTATCTTCTTGCATGAAGATATTTATTTTTCCATGAATAATTCCTAAGTTTGTTTTATGATATTTTGTAAGAGTTTTTGTATAAATACTTCACATTTCGAAGTATTGAGGGTAGATGAATTTCTAAACATTTCTATAGTTGTACTTAGCTGAAACCAGAGGGTTTTTTGTAACATTTTCAAGTCAGCGGATTGGATTGAGCAATAAAGAGATCATATTACAGGATTCATGTGTTGGGCCACTTCAGTGAAGTATTCTCAAATGTTCTTTGTTTTTATCTGAATTTTTCACATATACTTGAATGTTTTTTATAAATCTAAATGTATAACAGGAATGCTATTTCAGAATGTGTTTAAAAGCACTCTGTTTTGAACTGTTATGTCATTTTTATGTTTTCAACTGATCTCTAGATTATGGAATTCTCAAATTCTCCCTAGTTTTGATTGAACTCTGTCTTTTCACTCATTATCCGGATCTGAGAACCCTTAATTGCTCTCTCATCCAAATTGAAACCATTTTCACCATCAACCTAAGGATCATAAGTAACTCAGTTATCTTGCCCTGTGAACACTTCCCTTTAGAACCTTGATTCTGATCTGACTACTTGATACATTGACTCCATTATCCCAATGGAAAACAGACCTACATCTATCCATCTATACTAGTGATTCCACCACCAAACCAAATCCAGAATCAAATCCCAAATAATCCTACATAAATAGCCTAAAATCAACAAAGATAAATCATATAGAGAGAGCCTTCTCTGAGCATTAGGAAGGATAGATCCTACTGCTTGAAAGTAGGTTTGTGGTTACCTCTAATATTCTTTAAACCAAAATATAAACAACCCTTGAGAATTATTGGAGTGTTAATAGGTGGGTCAATGGAAGGCCTAGGGACGTTAGGAAATATTTCGTATAGCCTACCTGAATGTGAATATATGAGATCCAATTGTCTAGAAGCTAAAATGGCTTACTCCTCAGTAACAACTGGAAACATAGATACATCCTTGGAAATTTTAGGTCAGAGAGATCAAATGAACCATTTACGTAAAATCCCATCGGGTAACTTGGTTCTCACTAACCTCTTGCAATGACGCCACTCATGAATTTGATCGGAGATAAGCATGGAATAATATTGTTTGAATTTGGACAAAAGGTCATATAAAAGATCATATCGAGCTGGAAACTGGAAATGTGTCAAGAAAGTTTGAGCTAACGAGGCAAAGTCACCATAGGATGCAGTATCTAACTCAATATACCATTTGGCAGCATCCTCGGTTAATGTTCTTTGGAATAAGCCAAGTTTGAAATAATCATCCACCAAATAATTTGACGAGCAACATAGATGGTAGGTGGTGATTTGAGTGGACGGTTTCTTCCCAAGTTTCCCTTCAAACTTGGGAATATCAGATGGTAACTTAGCAGGCATAGGTGGCCACCGGGGATCATGACGGATGGGGTCCTTAGTCAATTTAGCAAGATACAGTAAATCAATAGAGGATAAAAATGGATTGTGAATTTGACTAAATGGGTCATAAGCCGGAGAAGCCTCTAACCAACCTTGTGGTCCCACCATAAATGGATTCGATTGACATGTTTTTTTATGGTGAAAAGGGTTCACCTCGGAAAATAATTGTTGCAGGGAAACATAATTGGTAGATGGATGTCACCCCCCAAGGTAAAAACCTCCAGAGAGCAATGGACCCAAAAAAGCATGAATACTAATGGGATTGTACCTAGGGTGAAAATAAGGACCAAACTACGTAGTAGGACCGAGATAAGGGGAGTGACCTAGGTAATATATGGTACAGGAAGCGGGGTTGCCCCCATGTAAACTAGCCTCTCTAGTAAAAGTACAGGTAGGTGGCGTCCCTCCAAAAAGAGAACTATACCAATGTTGCGACATACTAGAAGCTACATTGCCCCTAGGTTGACTAGGGACAACAAGTGATCCCCCCACGGGTTCCCGAAAGTAACCATGCCTAAATGAGGAATAGGAATAGTCGGTTGGGAAAATGACGATGTGTAAATTCCCAGATCCACTATATGAGTAGGTTGGAGTGCCATATTCAACATAGAGGATGGTGTGGGCACAAAAACATTCGGGAAACTGGTGGGAGCCATAGATGAGACTGGTGGAATGCCCCAGGAATAAGTAAGAGGTGTGGACAGAGGAGGAGGAATAACCATGCTAAGAGGTAGCAACATTTTCATAGTAGCCGAGATTACTGCTGCAGAATGTAATGAAGTTTCAGACTCCTCCATAGGATAAATGGTGGATAAACACACGTAAGTGCAAGCTGGTGTAGAACCATCAGGATTCAGCCGCAGTAATGTAGTCCCTAAAGGACCAGTCAAAGGTGGATTAGCAGGAGTGTCAGATTCATCCGCCAAAGTCTCAATAGAAATAATATGACTATCAGTGGGATCAGATATAGATTCCAACACTTTGTGATGGTCTAAGTCATGAGCACCAATAGTCACTCTTCGTGTAGGAGAAATAAATCCACTTCGTTTAGGAAGTATACCTTGCAGACGTCGTGAACATCGACGAGAAAATTCAGCCATGGTGATAATAAATAAAACACAATTAAGTTAGTGCAAACACCCTAAGGACAAACTATGGACTCATACCAAACAACACACTCTAGAAATGTCTTAGAAGATAACACATGCAAACATAATACAAATAAGTTGGTGGTGGAACATTTATACTAGCAACCTACTTCCCAACCCTTTTAGCTGCGAATTCAGCACAAGTGCCCCCACAAGTGGAACACCCCCCAAGAGGACTGAGAGAGTATGAATAATATATGTCCCAGGTATAGAGAAGACGACCCTGACCCTGCACCTGTGTATGAGCCCTAGAAATAAAGGCCATTATGGTCACCACATACAATATCACAACCTGGGGGGACAGTTGTAGGAAAAACCAACATGCAAGGGCAGGAAACTTAACCCCAGAAGGGGTCAAGACCGAAACCCCCTTGAGAGTTACTTCCCAAGTGGCCCCCAAGTGATAAATACCATTTTTATGTGTGCCAATTCCATTATATCGTGCCACTTGAAACTAAGCGAAATGGGTCATGTCACCCTTCTTAGCCCAAGTGTGACCTCATGCTTAAAAATTTTGTGAGGAGGGTTTATCATACCACACTACTGCAAATGGATTTTACTCCCTACCGCAATATGATAAGTTGATTTTGTGGTCTTGAAGCGGTTAACTCACACTCCTACCTCTAAGACCCTAGCCTAAGCTAGTGTTGGCGTACTACCAATAAAAATAAAAGACGAATCAAGTTGATTTTATTATCGCGTTAATTTTAATGGTTGTTGTTTACATAAGCGGGAAGCGGCGTGAAATTGAAATTGTGTGTGGTACTCTTGGTTAGTCACCTTAATGCAGCTATATGCAATCCTTTTCATTTTCAATTCAATGAATGCTAGCTACAAGAGGGAAAGAGGTTATCTAACACACCAATTCCTACTCAAATGAACTTTTCACTAACTCTTCCTGAATGCAAAATAACCCAAGAATTTGAATTAATGACCCAAAAACACACTAAAAATGAAACCGAGAAAAGAGACCAAAGAAAGTCTCCCAATAAAGAGCACAAATCACTCTAAAAGTGAAATATCTAGGGAAACAAAAGCCAATAAAAAACACTCAAAGAAATAAAAAATGAAAGCCAAAGTGGAAACAAAAGATGGCAATGTTAATCAAGCTAGGGCTGCAGCATAATGGATCCACCAGGGACAATGTTCTACAAAGGACTAAACTGAACCCTACAAGCAAAGAGGCCTAAACAAGATCTTAAAGAAAGCAATACAATGTGACAAAACACTTTCAAAAAAACTTGATCAGATGACAGCTTCATAACCAGTCACAACAACATCGTTTGTGACAGGAATGATAAAAAATAGAAAATATCACTCAACAAAATAAGATGAAAATGAGGACCAATATCAAAATCTAAATGTAATTTGTAGATCATATCCAGACAAGTGTTGAATACAACCAATGAAACTGATAATCAAGTCAAGATATCAAACTCAAAACCAATACAAGGCCTTCAACCAAAAACTCAAGAAGAAACTCAAGAAATGATAAAGAAATAATACTTTGAACAAATTGAGCCGAATAGATCAAATGATGATCATAATAAAATTGATCAGCTACATCAAACAATGGATCCAAGTATGTTTTCAACATATCAGCAAGCAACAACAAGCTTGATGCCTAATGAAAGAGATCGGGTGCTCTTAAGAGACACCTAACCAACCCAAAGAAAACTGGTAAATATAACAGATATGGACCAAATCCAACAAGTAAACAGTAATCCCAGTCTACTTAAATACAAAAAAAAAGATCTCAGACCAAAAGTTCAGGGTTTCAGAGGGCTAACAACCTCAACTGTAGGAAAAAAATGGCCTGGAAGTAGTTGTCCACGGGCATAAGTTTTCCAACCTGTGGTTAAGGAGTCCTAGGACATGGGAAGAGCCTTAGAAGACCACAATAAATTCAAATTAACAACAAAAAATTCCCTATTTACTCGTGCAAGGAACAATAGAAAATCAAATTACAGAGGCAATGACACCGAAAAACAGTAAAAAACAAAGAGAAAAATACAATGAAGCTCATCAGATCATAAACAAGAGGATCCGACCAGGATCTAGAGCAAAGCGGACACAAAAGCAAGTGTGCTCTCATTGAAAGCACCATTCTGTCGCAATCAAAATCACAAGGAGTTGTTGCTTCGTGATATAGTGTCTGTTAGATCACGAGACAGACACAAGCACGACTAAGAAGATATACAATATTCCTGATCCCACATGATTCACAACCAACATGCTATTAGATCTATTCTATGAGGAAGAGAAAATTACCTTGTGTCCTTGCAGATTGGGGACGAATCTTGAGTTCGAAGCAGAATTATTGTGCTCCACGCGAGCAACTACCTGATCCACTTCCAATCTTAATATCTTCACACAATCACAAACATACAAGGACAACAAGTGATCTTCCTCGGAATATCGTTATATAAACAATGATATAATGATAAACCAATCACACAAACTGAAACATGATCATATGAGGGAGAGAACAAAGATCTTCATTAATCTAAAAAAAAAAAATACAACACTTCTATACCTCCAACCCAGGGTCTCCTCTTTGCGATCCGACAGAGTTTCCCCACTAGAAGTGATTAATGAGTATTAAGAGGACTCACATAGAAAATAAGACCTCACAATATCTCAAAGTGATAGCAAGATAACAAAAAATAATCAAGATCTAAGCATAACAACGGTATGACTCTCTAGACTATCTTGACCTTCTCCAACAATCTAACATAAATAGGTAAACGACAAGTCCCAGGAGGATGAATGTGAAAAATCAGGACGATGAGAAGTTAGAGAAACTTTTAATGGATGAGTCCTAGCCAACTCGAATCAGTGAGTAATCGAGGTAATATCCTAGGGACTGAGTCATTTAGGAAATTTCCCTTGACCGCAGACTCAAAAGATAGGAATGAGGGCGTTAATCGTGAGCTTCAGAGGCTATGGTAGCGGTTGAAGGCCCTTAAATATTAGCATAAGAGGCAGTGGGCACAATTAGGGGTCAAACTGGAAAAAATAAGTCACCTCATGTCAGGAAAAAGACAACTAATCATGAGGGATAAGGGTCGGTGATGTAGGGGTATAAAAATAGGTTGATAACAAAATTCAATAAAAAAACCATCTCTAAGTGGTGATCAACTAGCAACTGCATTAGCTAAGGTGTCTGTGGCTACATAGTGAATCCTGGGAAATAAATTAATGTTAAATTCTTGAAAGAAATAAATAAGACACCATACCTCTTGTTATTAGTTTTTAATATTATGTGACACACAATGAATAATATTCCATACCTAGCATGTAACAATCCCTAAGTCACCTAAAACCTTTAGCACTTCCACTTTGAGGTCTATGGCTTTCTTTAGTCAAAGTATGTGTGCTTCATATTTGGAAATGTTATTCGTGCACTCAAACTCCAATCAACATGATATCATAAACTAGTTCTTCTGATGGTCAATCATAATGCAACGAGTTGCATAACACTCCCGTGTTTTTGAACCATCAAAATACAAAGTCGAAACATTAGTAGTAACTTCGTTACTTTCTATGCTAGTATTATTTACATCTATATTACAAAATTTATTTGCACCAGTTGGATTACAAGGAAGGAGTTCCAATTGTGTATCTGGTGGTATAGGGGATGGTCACACAAGATAACATCCATGCTCAACTTCTAAGAAACAATTTCTGAAACATGTGTGTAAGTTAATCCACTCATTATGTGCCTCAATCTTCATAACGATATGCTTCATAAAAGGTTCACTTTTAACTCGAATTTGATTATCCATGACCTTCTAAGGAAGCCACAAATGCGACCAGTCAGTAGCAAAGTATCCTTGTAGCTTGCTAGACCAAAATATACTTAGAAGAAACCCATAGGCTTCTGGAATATCCACAATAACAATATTGATGCATTGGTGAATTCTATGGTCAAAAGATAAACGAATTATAACATTATTTAGTTCACCAATTTCCTACACTAATGATATATCTAATTGTATGATTATGGCATGAATATTTTCCCATTTCACGTTGCTTTTATTTGCAACAGATAAAGGCATAACATTCATAGACACACCTGAATCAACAAGGAAATTATGGACATTACAATTGTAGTTTTTAACCCTGTACATAAATTATCTGCAAACGAATTCTTAAAAAACATAAAACATATATACAAAAATATTTTTCCCCTGGATCCCAAAAAGGGACAACTAGCTTGATTTTTCATATATTCCTTTTAGTGTTACAACACACATATATATACATTCTGAAGCATTCATAAACCCCAATCCATTAACCCTGGATTAGAACATAACCATATTTCCCTTGACCAGATCTACAAAATACCATGGGTGCAAACCCTTGCACAAAACCATAGGTGGGTCCACCCACCTAAAATAGGGTCCAAAAATACCCCCTCCCCTTGCTGCACCCGAAACAACAAACAGGGGGTGCTATTGCCCCACTTGTGAACGCCACCCCCCTCCCCCCTCGCTGTACCTGAAACAACGAATAGGGGGTGTTATTGCCCCACCTGTGAACCCCCCCCCCCTCCCCCCCGCACATGCAACTATTCGTGGAAAGAATATATAACACACCCAAAATTCTCCCACTTGTTGTTTTCTTTCTGCAGGGGGGCACATGAGAGCTTAGTCATTAGTCTAGCCCTACAAAACCCATTTTTTCTCTACACCAAGAGAACTTCTGAGTGCTCACAAACTTCGTCAATGCATCTGCAACATTATTCAAAGTGTCCACCTTTACCAGCAACACCTTTTTATCCTCAACCATATCCCTCACAAAGTGATATTGAACATTAATGTGCTTTGTCTTCAAATGATAAGCAAGGTTCTTAGCTAATAAAATTGCACTTTGGCTATCACAGTCTATCGTTATAGCTCGTTGCACCAACCCCATACTTGAACACAATCTCTACAACCAAACTACTTCCTTGCTTGCATGAGTGGTTTCCATGTATTTATGATTTGTAGTTGAAAGAGCCACTACAAACTGTGTTTTACTCATCTAACTGACTGCACCTCCAAATAGGCTAAAAACATACCCATTTGTAGATCTTCTTTGGTCCAGATCTCCAGCCAAATCTGCATCAACAAAACCATGGATGTCCAAAACTTTTTCCAATACTGGTCTTCCCTAGTAGCACAAACTATAATCACTAGTGCCACGTAAATATCTGAAAAATCACTTCACTGTTGTCCATTAATCCTTCCCTAGTTTTTACATAAACCTACTCAATACTCCCACTGCATGTGCAATGTCTGGTCTAGTACATACCATTGCATACATCGGGCTACCCACTGCACTTGCATATGGAACATGGGACATATCCTCCTCTTCTTCTTGTACCTTGGGACACTTTTCAGCAGATATATTTACACCTACAAGAATAGGAACCTTCACCGGTTTACTATCCTGCATATTGAACCTCTGCAATATTGTCTCAACATACTTCCTCTGGTTTACATAGAGCTTCCTCTTTGCCCAATTTCTCTTAATTTCCATGCCCAAAATATAGTTTGCAGCACCAAGATCCTTCATGTCGAATTTGGATAACAAATGGGTCTTCAAATCCAATTCTTTCTTACCCTTCACCGCAAAGTCTTCAGGTTTCTTCATGTAGATCTCCTCTTCCATATCCCCGTGAAGAAATGATGTATTCACATCCATATATTCTACCTCAAAATCAAATGCAGCAGCAACAGATAAAAGTAATCTAATAGAATTAACCTTAGCAACAGGAGAAAAAATAACACCAAAATCAATTCCTAGCACCTGGGAATAACCTTTTGCTACCAACTGAGCTTTGTATTTCTCCACCTTTCCTTCTACATTCATCTTCTTCTTAAACACCCATTTTCTGCCAATGGGCTTCCTTCCAGCTGGAAAATCCACTAGAGCCCATGCCTCATTTTTGTGCAAAGATGCCATTTCATCAACCATGGTCTCCTTCCAGAGTTTTCCATCCTCTGAATCCACTGCCTCCCTGACAGTTCTAGGATCATCACCAGTGATAATCAAAGCAAAATTTGAACATAAAGCAGATGGACTATACCTTTCTTATTGCCTTCCTTCCCAAATTGATCTTCTCACAGTTGGATTTTGTGGCTCTTCCTCTTCTGAAACATTTTTTGTTGTAGAGTATGATTCATCCTCCTTTAGCTCAAACTCTATCTTCTCAGGTTCCTTGGGTAGTACTTCATGTTTAACAACATATTTCCCCTATCTAAACATCACATCTCGGCTGTACACAACCTTCCTTGTTTCTAGGTTCCATAGCTTGTAACCTTTTAAACCATCCTTATACCCAATAAAGATGCACCTTCCGGATTTATTATCCAACTTGGTCCTTTTCTCCTTTGGAACATGTACATATGCATCACATCCAAATACCCTTATATGTGAAAGAGAGGGTTTCTTACCAGTCCATACCTCATGTGGAGTCTTATCCTCCAACGTTGATGAAGGTGATATGTTAACCTTGTAACATGCAGTCTCCACTGCCTCTGCCAGAATTCACGTCCTAACCCAGTACCACTGAGCATGCTTCTTTCCTTTTCCATCAGCCTTCTGTTAATTCTTTCTGCAGCTCCATTTTGTTGAGGTGTGTATGGAGTAGTCTTCTGTCGTGCCATACCACACTTCTTATAGAACTCTTAAAATTCCTTCTTGCAAAACTCTCCACCATTATGTATTCTCAACACCTTTATCTTCTTCTCTGTCTGGTTTTCCACCAAAGCCTTAAATTCTTTAAATTTCTCAAAGACTTTAGATTTCTTCCTCAAGAAATACATCCATGTATTCCTTGAGAATTCATATAAAAATGAAACATAGTACACCGAATTTCCCAGTGATGGAACCGACACAGGTCCAAACACATCACTGTGCACAAGCTCTAATATCTTATTCGTCCTCTAAGCAATAGAAGGAAAACTCACCCAATTCTACTTCCCATATACACAATGTTCACAGAAATCAAAATCCAGAGAGAAATTAGACATACCTTCTACCCTACCATTACGATGTAGTATCCGAAGGCCCTTCTCTCCAATATGTCCAGGCCTTTGATGCCATAGCATGGTCTTTTCACCATAGACCGCTAGGCTTTTTGCACCACCTTCAGGAACCACATAACTGTTGCACCCATCAATAAAAGTGCTACCCTAAAGCTTGTACAGAGTTCTAATCTAAACTTTGCATTAATACCAGTGCTCCCTAAACCATCTTGCAGGTATCTTTCTTGAACACTGTTTTTACACCTGCATTATCCATCTTTCTTATAGAATTAAGATTTATGGCCAATGCAAGAATATGCAAAGCACCAGGAAGTGTTCTAATCCTTCCACCTTGCAACTTCAACTTAAATTTTCCATGTCCTACGATTTTTTCCTTCCTATCATCCCCTAAGAAGACATCACCACCATCATACTTCTCATACTCGCAGAACCACTACCTATGGGGAGTGAAGTGAAAGGATACACCTGATTCAATCAACCATGCCTCATGATCTACATGTGTATTTGAAGAAGAAGCCAAATACACATCCCCACCTTCATCTGAGGTGATTTTTTCCTCTGCAGAAGGAGCATCATCAGATCCCTTTCCTTTCTCAAGAGCTTTAGATCTGTAGTCATTTTTGAGTGCCCTTCCTTTCCGCATTTCCAGCACACCTTTACAGGCTTTCCTGGAGATTTAGATCTCCCTCTAGATTTATATCTCCCACTAAAAAAATTATTTTTGTTTCTGTTATGGGACCTTCCTCATACATATAAGGCATCTCCATTCTGGCCCTCCATATTTCTTCGTCTCATTTACTTCGACAGCAAGGCTAAGATAATTTCATAAAAATTCAAGGTAGTTGTATTGCTACCTATTGCAATAATCAGACTGTCCCACGAATCTGGTAGAGAACACAACAAACGGGTGCACTTATATTCATCTAAGATTTTAATATCAACAGATGACAACTGACTTACCACAGTATTGAAGTCGTTGAGATGCTCTGTCACCAAGTCTCCATCCTTCATCCTTAGGTTATACAACTTTTTTCGTAGGAACAATTTATTCACTAGAGACTTAGATTGGTACAAAGTCCCTAACTTGACCCACAAAGTATTCATCGTAGCTTCCCTAGATACATTCAACAATACCGAATCTGAGATACACAACTGTATTGTGCTCTTCTCCTTCCGATCCAACTTTTCCCAGTCTTCATCTGACATTGTTGTTGGTTTAGCGCCAAGATCTATCGCGATCCACTAATATTTATCCACCAACAGGTCCTCCATCTTGAGATTCCACAACTAAAAACTCTGACCATTAAATTTCTCGATCTCTATCTTTCCACTCTTCGCCATATTCTTTCACCGCAAGAATCAATCTTGCATATCTCCCACTAAATAGGGTCTACCACATGCCCGAGCAAAAAACCCCTCAATAGCAAAGGCGTCCCCTTGAAGTCAAAACAACTTTGAAACCAAGTGTAGGTTTTAACCCTGTACAAATATTATCTGCAAACAAATTCTTAAAAAACAAAAAATAAACAATAGCGAGAGAATAAAACATAAAGCAGATATACACAGAGATTTTTCCCTTGGATCCCAAATCAGGACTATCAGCTTGATTTTTAATTATATTTCTTTAATTAGTGTTACAACACACATATATATACATGCGGAAGTATTCATAAACCCCAATCCATTAACCCTAGATTAGAACATAACCGTAGTTCCCTTGACCAGATCTACAAAATACCAAGGGCCGAAAACCAACATTCCCCAAAACCATGTGCAAACCCATGCACAAAACCATAGGTAGGTCCACCCACCTAAAATAGGGTCCAAAAAACTTTTCCCGGGGTGCTACCCACCCCCTGCAAACCCCTAGATAGGGGGGGCTATCGCCCCCCGCTGCGCCTGGCGCAAAAAAAAAGAGGACCTATCACCCCCCCTCGCACATGAAACTATTCATGTAAATAATATAACACATACCCAACAACAATTGAAAATTTCAAAACTTAAGAGAAAAGGGGGATAAGTAGATCTAGAATTTACATTATCATTATTAACTACTGATTTGAGAATAGTGGGAGACTTACCAAATGAGGCTTGGGAAGTGGAAACTATCTTCCTCGATGGAGGCTGAGATGCAAAAGATAGGATGAACAACTCACATTGCCCTGCCAACTTTGCTAACTCGTAGATGGGGATATCAACACGAGATTTCTTCATATTCTCAATGATGTTATACTCAATTTACTCATATTTGGAAAGGCATGCTAAAGTGCTAGGTGGTGAAAGTTTATTCGATACCTCAAGAGTGACGAACTTGTTATTATTATTCCAAAAAATATTCTTATTAGGTTGAGAGCTTCTAGATTTGGTCTGAGTGCTCTGAGCAGGATTACTATGAAGTAATATCTTTCTTAACAATTGTTTCCTCACATCTTGCTCGAGCACCAATCCTTTTCTCCTCAAATTATATAACTTAGTTGGTTGTGGAGGAGCTTCACTTGTTGGGGGCTCACTAGCACCTTATCGATCATTATTCAAAATAAGATCAAAAATGAAAATTGAATCACCAACACTTTTGTTTTCCTCTGTCGAGGCTAGTTCATCAGTGTCTTGAGTCTACTCTAAATTCTCTTATGCTGAAAAATTTTCAATGACATTGGAAACAACAACATTCATGTTATGTTTTTACTGTGGATATGTTTTTTCATAATGTTCTCCTTGAGGAAATTTACAATAATTGTGAATGCCCGGGTTCTCAATGTTAAATATATGATTGGGGCTTCATGCAGACTTTGTTGATTGATTGGTATTCTTCTTTAAGTACAGATTAAAGGAATTATTACTAGTAGATTCCTCACTTGACTTCCTTTTTCATTCATATAGTTCTTTGGTCAACAACTTCAAGGACTTAGTTAATATTTCCATGTCAAAAGGATCCTTCTCTTTAGTTTTAATGAAAGACGCATGAGGATTTTATGAGTGTCCTTGGGGTCCTTTGAATCTTCCTGATCAACAATTACTCCGTTAGACCTTAAGTCTTTATCTACAACAATTTCTTCTGTAAAGTTAAGAACCAAAGTTTCCTTCACAACTCTCTTCACAAAAAAATAAATGTTACTAGGCAAGGCAAAAATATAATAATCCTTAGTGATTGAATCATGAGGTTTCACATCAGTGGGGAACTTGTTTAAAATGAGTGTAAATCTAATATTAAAATACTTAACCTTTTCTTTATCCCCCATATTAATTTTGTCGAGTTCTTTAAGTAACATGGCAAGAGTTTTATCATCAAAATTTTTGTTTAGGAACAACCACATAAACTCCCTCCAATTATGGATTTAATTTGGCAAAAGGCTATGGTACCATATTGACACTCTACCCTCAAGAGTGTATGGAAATAATATACAAGAAACATCATCACAACGTACCTCTAACATCCTTAGATGCAAGTAGAACTCATCAATGTGATCTTCAACCTTTGCTTTCTTATCTGAATCATACTTTGTAAGCAGCTTTTCTAGGTTCTTTGGTATGTGATGAAAGTTTCCTAGAAGAGAAAGAGTCCCTTGTGCCATCCAATTGAATTGGTAATTAACCATGTATTCATTTTTCTCATCCTCTTCACTCTTTGATTCTAAAGACTCTTCTCCTTAACTATTCATATTTTCATTTTATTCAGTTGCTCATTATCTCCTAGTTGTTCTTCATCAACAAAATCAAACTAATCCATGTCTCCCTCCATATTTTACCCAATAGGTGGTGGTATGTCCCCTTGATGAAGATATTCTTCAAATGAGTCAGCTAAATATTCAAGGGTTGTAGTAACCAAATATTCCACTAAAGAAACTAAAACACCACGACGGGTTGTAACTTTCTTTGATTACTTATGAGGAATAATGGATGTGTCAAGAATTAATCCAAGAGCTCTAGAAAATTAATGAGTGATATGCTGAATCCTTTGGATTTTATCGTAAGTGACTCTTCTCTCTCAGATATATGAGTTGGACTTGGACTCAGGCAATTTCTACCTCGAACAAAAGGTTATTTATGTGAATGTTTTGAATTATCATTCATAAAAAGGTGGCCCTCCTTCTAGCGCCATAATGTTGACAGTGCTAGAAACTGCCAACATACAATGGGTCTCCCTGATATCAAGTCCCAACTAGACCTCACACCATTTAGAGTAGGAGCCCCATCTGGGAAATAGGCCCATCTGCCCTATTCTTAATTATTTTCCTTTACTGCAATAAAAAACATAAGAGACTATGCATATACTTTCGAGGTGAGAAAGTAAGTTATCCTTGTGAAGTATTCAATTTCAAATTGTATAAAGGTTCTTTCACGGAAGGGAAGAGAAAGTGAGTCTTTAGAAGAAAAGTAGTACTATTCTAATAAAGACAAATGCATGTATATAAAAGAATCATTAATTAGCTTGTGAAATAGTTCAAAAAGAAACAATGATAATGAGAACAAGAGACACAAAATTCAAAGATTCATACTAAATCCAACGAAATAGTTCAATTTCATTAGTATCTATAAACATAAACATACACTACAAATAATGAAATAATAATATTACAACATTCAATATATATGCATGAAATTGCGCTAGCTCCAAGAGCTTCAAATAATTAAGTGAAAGTTTAAAGATACACTGTTACTATGATACAACACTAGCTCCAATAGTGGAATGTTAAGTCGCCACTTTCTTCTCAAAAGGATGATCTTCTCTCCTATGCCTATCTTGATAAGGAGAGGTGAAAATTCCCTCTGCTTGAGCTATGAGTGCGTATTTATAAAAAATGGGGCGACTCTCCACCTCCCTTCTGACTCTTGACCTCCCTCATGACTCTTGAGCTCCCATGTGACTTTTGGATTTCTATGTGAGGATAATGGTTTTTTGATTCTTGATGCAGCCAATTAATTTCGCAGTCTGGGTTGCCGAAATACTAGTTTAATCATTAAGAGATATTCAAGCTTCCACCTTAGGTTGATTAGTGGAAGAAATGTAGTCATTTATCTAATTGGATTATTTTGGATTGGGAATATAAACATTATTGTCCAAACTCACCTTAGAAATTTCCATACAAAAATTATTCTCCTTGGATTTGGGGCCTAGAAGGTACTTCTCAGCATATTTGTGGCAAAGACATTTAAGTTGGCATTTGGCTAGTTCTTGCTTGGTTAAATTTGGAACTTGGATGGAAGAGGGGTATTGGTGTAGCAAGGATAGTGAATGTAGGAGGGATTCTAAATTTGATAATTTACCACTTGATGGACTTCACAAGCTTAATGAGTAGCTTCAAACCAAGTATGATTGTGATCCATAAACACATGAACACAAATGCAATTCTTGAGACCTCTAATAAATCATTCACGAAAAGAAATGTCTAACAATCCTTCGTCACATAAATTGAGTTGCTTATAAAAAGTAGAAATGTAGTCTTCCACTATTATCAGTTGTTGAAGCTTGGTAAATCAACCCATATGATGAGTTTCTATTTCAAAACAATCATAAATATTGGCCAAAAATTAAGTCTAAGCAAAGTAAACTTGGTGATAATTCTTTTTCCATTGGCACAATTTCCAATCCTAGGTATCAAAACGAAGGACCATGAAATGGAGATAATCAAATAATTAGTGATGTAATGCAATATGATTTTTTTTCCATTTATGTAACCAATCCAATGGGATCATAGCCATAAAATGTGTTTACATTTACTTTATTAAGGCATAAGTCATGAGAAATGGAGTTAGATTCAAATGCCATGGATCAAGATGATGCAACATTTTCTAGGTGTAAAGTTTTCTTTAAATAATTATACTTATTGAATTTATCGAAAAGGGCCTCCAATGCAGGGGAAAATTTATTGAGGTGGTTAAGTAGAGCAAGCTAGGAATTGAATTGAGCCAATTGGGAATTAATTTATTGAATTTTTTTTTAGCATTAACATGAGCCTCTTTGAAGGTGGTTTGGAAAATGGAAAAATGATTTTCGATGGAAGTATTTTGATTTTTATATTATTGGTTACAATTTGCATTAGGGGGGAGCCACAAGAAAGTGTGAGGGGAGGATTGAGCTTGTGACATAGGAGTAATGGAAGAGGACAAAGTGGGTCCCATAAAAATACTTAATAGAGAGTTATAAATGTTGGGGTACATTGCACTTAGGAGTTCATTAAAATCGCATCAATAACTATCCATGTAGTCAACAATTTTCAAATTATGGTTGCTAATGGTGGTTCCATGAAATGTAGGGGTTCTTGTGAAAATGTTCACCCACATATTTTCCATATAAATGATGGGTTGTGACAATATTATTAGACATAAGTGGTTATGCACACTTGGCCCCATAATTATTGATTTTAAATAATTCTAGATGATTTTCCAACAAGTGGGAAATCACTACACTTTCAAGGGCACCTCCTCTAAAATTAGAGGTGTCTCACGATTCAAAAGAATTGGGGGAGTAGGAAAATTAGGGGGTTTGGGATCACCTTGTAAGGAGATAAGAACCAAGTGCTCAAACTCTTATTTCAAGAAAACCCGATTCATGTCTTCTTAAGAAATTTCACAACAAAGGTGAAGGAATCGATTAGAAAAATCCTCAACTGATTCATTAATATTCATTATTAAGATATTGATTCTTTTACAAACATCTCAATAATTATACCTATCGAAGGCTTGATGGAGCTCCTTGAGGAAATGATGAAGGGAATGGGTGGAAGAAGGTGGCAAGGTATGGCACCATCGATTAGCACAACCTTCAAGGGTGAGGAAGAAAATCACACAAGCAAAATATTCATCATTGATTTCGTAAGATTCACAAACTTTAAGAAAATAAAAAATGTGCTTGGTTATGGATGTTCCATCCTCACCATCAAACTTTAACTGAGACAATTCATCGAGAGGATCATCGGGGATTGAAAATTGATAAAGGGAAAAATTGGAGAAACACCTCGGGAGTAATATTTGTGTATGAGCCATTTTAGATAAGAGATTCAAACCAAATTCAACAAGCTTAGCTTGTCATCTGGCCCTCCTTCTAGCGCCATTTTTGATGTTGCTGGAAATCCATCAACCAAGGGGTCTCCCATATGTGAAGTCCCAATTAGACCTCACACTATTTGGAGTAGGAGCCCCATTCAGAAAATTGGCCCAGTTGCGAAGTATTCTTATAGATTTTCCTTGACTCTAAATATTAACAAGAGAGAGGGGTACATATGCACCTTCGAAAAGAAAGGGGGTTGTGCCTGGTGAGTGTTCGATTGTATGTGTGTCAAGGTTCTTCTACTGCGGAGGGGGGGAATAAGTGAGTCTCTAAGAGAGAGGTAATAGTACTACCCAAGAAGAGACACACATGAACCGAAGGATTCTGTCTAACATCCAGTAGAATAGTCCACAAGGGATGCAATGGTCATTACACACAACAATTTGAGAAAGATTTGCCTAATATCCTGTGAAATATTCCATAAGGATGGGATAGAAATTACAACCATTACATCACATTATCAACAAGATAAGCACTAAAATAACCGAAATAGTTCAACTATCTTAGTCATGCATGAAGAACGTACTGGACTTGAATGTTTCATTATTAAGTAAAGTTTTGAGACACATATGTACAATGAACATCACTAGCTCCAATAGTGGAGCATTGGAGCCACTCCTTGATCCACAAAAGAACTGGTTTATCTCTCTAATTCTTTGTTTGTGGAGCCAAGGTGAAAAATTCCTTTGCTCATACAAAGGGAGAGTATATATATCCAAGGGTGACTCTTTGAATACCCTCATGACTGTTTACTTCCTATTACTTTTCAACTTACATGACTCTTTACATTCCATGTGTGTCCTTTGGACTTCCACTTTCCAATACACTTTGAATGCAATATACAATGGACCACCATAGTGATGTGGCATATGACCACTCATGAAATGACATGAAACGAAATCGCTGACATGGATGGCTTAATGACATAGCAATTTCAAGCCACTGCTACAACTGAGAGTTGAGTGTCTTCATGAAAGGGCTTTCCTTTACTCCTTGTAATGTTCCAAATCTGGAAATTAAGCAATATTTGACAAAATATTGGTTATGCAGCGTCAACAAATCTCATAACAGATGTTAAAATGCAGATCCTTCAGTAAATACAACAGAAAAAACCTTATACAGTGTTTTATGGGCAAAAAGGTGGGGAAAAGTGATGATTTTGGCCCTAAAATGAGTGTATTAAAAAATATGTGTAACAATAAGAGAAATGGCAGGAGGTTATTTTATATTAGGTCATGATGGACCTATTCTCCAAATTTCAACTCAAACAAATAAGTATATCTAAGTTAAACAGTTCCTCCTCCCCAAACTAGGCTTAAAAACCTCGATTTCCCATGACTTGGAGTATGCAGAAATTACTGAAGCTTCTACAACGTGATTTTCTAAAGGTATTAGCTGATTTTATGCATGAAAATCAGTATGGAAACTTAGAATGAGATTCAAATGATTTAGGCTAATAAAAACAGATCTTTTCATAAAGGATAGCTCCAAAAGAAGTGCTGCAACACATGAGAAAAGATTGCAGAACTATGACAGCGTTATTTTCAAAAATCTGAAGCAGTGTTTTATTGAGTTTCAGATCTATAACAGATCAGAGGAAAAAAGGATAGATATAAATGGGATCTATATGCAAAAATTCCTTTTAAGTACATTCCTCTTGGGGATCTTAGCTGAAAGTGAAAGACACTGAATAGCTCTGAGATATACACCATGGATCTACAGTAAACTTCAGGAATTTCTGAAGGATACATCACACAGCAGATCAGATCTGAAATATGACATGGATTGGTTGGCCAATCCACGGATCACCTCAGTGAAGGAAAGAAGCCCTTTCACCAAAGATCTCTCCTCCAAACTGCTAGCAAATAAACACTGCAACTCTGCCTACAAAATAACATAGTTGTTGAAGCTCACTGTGCTGATGAAGTGATGCACACTTTGGCCTCCTGCCAAGATAAGGATCTGGAGCTCAAAACAGCTATTACACTCTTGACAATGGTTTAGATGACTTCCCCACTGAAAAGATGCAATAGAACTCTTCAGATCTGAATAGATCTAATTCCACTTGGTGTAGGTCACATGGACAACTCAACCCACAACAGGAACAGTGTTGTAGATGTAAGGTGAAGCTTGGCCAAAATGCCAGATAGTGGATCAATGCAGCACAATCTCCTCCAAGAGACCCTCAAGGAAGGAGGAGGAATTCCTAAACAGGAAATTCCTCTCTCTAGCTAAACAACCAAGAGAGTTTGAGTTGCTTAAGAAATCTCAAAATCAAAATATCATCAACAAACTCTCCTTGAGTCTTTCCCCTCCTTATATAATATTAGGGTTTTCAAAACCCTAAACCACCTTCATCCATTTGTCCCTTTTCACATGGAGGATCTCCTCATAGGACTGCGCTGATCATCTAGGAGGTTCATTCTATCTGGACTGCTTTATGATTTGATCCTATTGACCCAGTCAAATAGCTTGAACCTGTTTCACATACAAGTGGATTTTATTGAGCAAGTCATGATTTGACTCTGTTCACATTGGGCATTGATTTATTCTCATGTTTAGGAGTTTTTATTTGTTCTCCTTTACATTTTATTCATAAAACACAAAAATAAAATGACATTGAATATTCCTACTAGCTTGGGCTAGTTAGGAATATTACAATCCTCCACCTTCAAAATTTTGCTTGTCCTCAAGCAACTGTAGGGTAGAACAAAACTTCTCCTTCCCTCTTCTTGTGGCCTCATCAATGGACCCCACCATGGTTGAAAATGATAAGCAATGAATCCCTCCAAGTGTAAGATAGCAAGTGTACATCATGAGAAAATGGAAGGTGAAAGCGGTGATCTCCTTGTTTCTCAATGGCCTCATTAAGGTAGGAGTGATGAAGAGCATGGGGAAAATTTCTCCCAATGAGTGTCTCCCACACCCATGCTATCATCCATAAGAATCTAGTTACCTCCAGATAAGGCAACTTCAGAAAATCCTCTTCCACCTTGAGCTCCAGCAAAGAAGGTGGGCTGAAAACATGCAAGTGGTAAGCATCATAGCCTACCCCACACTGTTCACCTCTCCACTTAGGATAAGTGTAGAGTGCAAATTGATCTTGGGCTACAAGGATATTGCCCTCAAGTGGCATCATGAAGATTAGATCTGCAAAGATCCTCCCTCCAACGCTGTAAAACCAGTTAGCCCAAAATGTTCCATATGTAATGGACAGAAGGGTATCATCATAAGGTATCCCATCACACACATGGCCCACCTCCAAGAGAAACAAGTGTTTGGTCATGGTGGCCACAACTCTTCCCATGTTCCCATTAGAACATGTACTGCAGAAAATGTGGGAACCTACTTCCCAAAAGGACACATCCAAACCATGTGCCTCACTCAACATCATGTCTCCCATCAAGATAAAAGAAATATCAGCAATTGATAACATGACTATCATCATCATGAAGGAAATACTGAAGGTTCTATGTGATGCAAGAGAGTACCAACAGTTTCCCAAGTCTTCCCAGTGCAGTTTTACATACTGTTGCCTTCGAAGAATACATGGAAAATTGTTTCTTGTTACATGGTTAATCATATAAACCAAATAAACATACATGTAAGAAAAACATCTTTGCCCAAGGCCACATAAGAGATGGTTGTCTCCATCATACAATTTGGCCCAATGTAGACCATGCAGCTCAATGAATAGCTTGCCCTCTTGTGGAGCAATGCACTGCCAAAAGATGGTAAGAGGATGTAAGCAAAAGCTCTGACCATATGTTGGAAGCAAGAAGATACATGGATCCATGAATGAATCCTCAATAATAGTTTGGCACACTCCCATGAAGGGGAATGAACCAAGGGCTGCATGAAAGTCCTTCTCCTCCTGCTTGGAAACCCAAGTCAAGCATCACAGCAATAGATGTCTCCATCTACCACTTCATCTTCTTCACCTCCTCTTTGCTCACCAAATGCATCGAATGAGAAGTGATCCTGGGAATGCTCCATCAATAAATCCCATCTCCAAAGTGACAACGCTATTGGCCTATGCAAATAGGCTCCCATCAACACATAGCTCCAATCTTTGACATGAAGAATGTCAAAGGCATCTCCCATAATGTTGCTACATATGAGAAGTCCTTCCCATGAAGAAAGTCCTTCTTGAACATCTAAGGTCAAGGAGTAACCCCTTTGCACTATGATAGTACCATCTTCTACTCCTGCAACATCATGAAAACTGTGAGAGAAAATCTACCCTTGTTCTCTCAAGAACATCCCAAGCAACAAAATCTTTTGCTACCTCCTCATACTTCCATCATCCAAATCATGTAGTGACAACATGGTGCTTGACATGAATAATGTTATGCCAACACAATGTGCCCATACTCTTTTCTGCCCCATGATGCAAGTATTCTGCCACATACCCTTAGAAAGAGAGTGATGACCAAACTCTTTCAAGAGCAACCAACACAGCCAAGCCTCATGTTGCCCAGTGTCATAGATCTGCAAGTAGCTTTCCAGCTTCTTGCTCTCCATCCACATCCACTCAACCACTTGTGGATGTCTCCTTCCACCCTTCATCCTGGTACTCCTCCCATGAGGGCTACCATCATCCCAAATCAAATTCCTGCATTTCATGGGATCTTGAAATGCAATCTTCTCGAGGATCAATTTGACCCTATGAGGACCCAAATAGGCGGTAGGAAAAACCCTCCCATCATGCTGTGCATGGCTCAAGAAATGTCCAACACAGTCATGAGAGATGTTATCCATCTGAAGATGTCCTCAATCTACTATCTGCTCCTGTGAGAAGGGAAGATCCTCCTCAAACTGTTGAAGAAATTTGCACTCCATGATGTGTTGAAGTGCACCTCCAATGAATTCTTCCCATGAGGTCTTATCCTCATGCATGGCCTTCCAAAACCAAAGGGACCATGGATTTGCTGCAAGTAGAAGTTTCTCTTTGAGCAGGGGTGTGCTCATTGAGAAATGGTCATCTAGAAGGGAGAAAGGGTTTCTCACTTCAAGATGTCTACCATCAATCATTCCACCCTCTATTGCTTCATGAATGAAGCTTCCATGTGAATTCTCTAATGAGGAATGGTTCCTCTCTTCTTCCTTACTGCTTTGGCACAACGCAGTGCAACTCTGTTGCTCAAAATTAGCAGCATGCAAAGATGTAGATCTCTTCATACAATGTGATGAAATGACAATAGATGGATTTTTAATCATACCTCGGTGAGATGTAGAAGCAAGAGCTTCTTCTGCAACTATGTAGTCTTCCTTCATTACTGAACATGAAGGCTGCTCTTCCAAGGTTGTGCCAGTGCTGGTACAAGTCTCCACCCTCTCAATATCCTTGAGATCTTCTTCAATACCCTTCAAGGCCTGGAAAAGGAGCAGGGAGATCTCCTCTTCTGTCATTTTTCCAAGTGGTGGAGCCATGCTCTTGTTTCTTCTATACAATGCATCTTCTTTGTGAGGGTAGGAAGTGCATGGGTCTTCCTCTCCTCCTTGAAACCTTTTGTAGGTCTCACTGCAACTTTCTTCTCCTTGAAACCCTCTAGGAGTCTCGATGCATCTTCTTTCTCTTTTCTGATTTACCTCTTTGGAGAGGCCCTTCTTAGATCTGAACATTGATGAGAGTAATCTCATCCTCTCCATCATTCTGATCTCTATTTCTTCTCTTCTCTGATACTGTTGTAAGTTCCCTCTTCAAGAATATCAAAATTCTATTCTAGAGATTGACCGCAGGGGCATTTACTAGATATGTCACCTTTGAAAAAAAATGAGATCCAGAGGCTACCTGGCCATCTGCAGACTCTGTCTATAGAGCTTGAAATATTCCTCCTCCAGGGAGTCATCACTTTGGCTTGAAGCCACAGGCTAAGCCAAAGATCTTGCTCTGATACCACTATAATGTTCCAAATCTGGAAATTAAACAATATTTGACAAAATATTGGTTATGCAGCATCAAAAAATCTCATAATAGATGTTAAAATGCAGATCCTTCAATAAATACAACAGCATCAACATTATACAACGTTTTATGGGCAAAAAGGTGGGGAAAAGTAATGATGTGGGCCCTAAAATGAGTGTATTCAGAAATATGCGTAAAAATAAGAGAAATGGCGGGATTTTATTTTATATTAGGTCATGAGGGACCTATGCTCCGAATTTCAGCTCAAACAAATAAGTCTAGCTAAGTTAAACAGTTCCTCATCCCCAAACTAGGCTTAAAAACCCTGATTTCCCATGACTTGGAGTATGCAGAAATTACTGAAGCTTCTACAGCGTGATTTTCTAAAGGGATTAGCTGATTTTATGCATGAACATCATTATGGAAACTTATAATGAGATTCAAATGATTTAGGCTATGCAAAACAGAGCTTTTCATAAAGGAAAGCTCCAAAAGAAGTGCTGCAACACATGAGAAAAGATTGCAGAACTATGAAAATGTTATTTTCAGAAATCTGAAGCAGTGTTTTATTGAGTTTAAGATCTATAACATATAAGAGGACAAAAGGATAGATCTAAATAGTATCTATATGAAAAAATTCCTTTTAAGTACATTCCCCTTGGGGATCTCAGCAGAAAGTGAAAGACACTGAATAGATCTGAGATCTAAACCATAGATCTGCAGTAAAATTCAGGAATTTCTGAAGAATGCATCACACAGCAGATCAGATCTGAAATATGACATGGATTGGTTGGCCAATCCATGGATCACCTCAGTGAAGGAAAGAAGCCCTTTCACCGGAGATCTCTCCTCCAAACTGCTAGCAAATAAACACTGCAACTCTGCCTGCAAAATAACGCAGTTTCTAAAGCTAACTGCGCTAATGAAGTGATGCACACTTTGGCCTCCTGCCAAGATAAGGATCCGGAGCTCAAAACAACTATTACACTCTTGCCAATGGTTTAGATGACTTCCCCACTGAAAATATGCAATAGAACTCTTCAGATCTGAATAGATCTGATTCCACTTGCTGCAGTTCACATGGACAGCTCAATCCACAACAAGAGCAACACTGTAGATGTAAGGTGAAGCTTGGCCAAAATGCCAGATAGTGGATCAATGCAGCACAATCTCCTCCAATAGACCCTTAAGGAAGGAGAAGGAATTCCTAAATAGGAAATTCCTCTCTCTAGCTAAACAGCCAAGAGAGTTTGAGTTGCTCAAGCAATCTCAAAATCGAAATATCATCAACAACCTCTCCTTGAGTCTTTCCTTTCCTTATATAAGATTAGGGTTTGCAAAACCCTAAACCACCTTCATCCATTTGTCCCTTTTCACATGGAGGATCTCCTCATAGGACTGCGCTGATCATCTAGGAGGTTCATTGTATCTGGACTACTTTATGATTTGATCCTGTTGACCCAGTCAAATAGCTTGAACCTGTTTCACATACAAGTGAATTTTATTGAGCAAGCCCTGACTTGACTCTGTTCACATTAGGCATTGATTTATTCTCATATTTAGGAGTTTTTATTTGTTCTCCTTTACATTTTATTCATAAAACATAAGAATAAAATGACATTGAATATTCCTACTAGCTTGGGCTAGTTAGGAGTATTACACTCCTCTACATGCCTTGGTGATAAGGAGTATCCAATGATCTCAAGTCTTGGATAGTGGTCACAAAATAGTGTACTTTCGCTTTCTTTTGATCAATAATCGTGTAAGTTAAACCGTAAGAGTTTTTTTAGAGTTGGGATCCACAGGAAGTAAGCAAGCAAGGAAAGACTCTGCGGATCAAGGAGCGGAGGGCACAACGTAGAGTATATTTTTAGTCATAGGGGATTTGGGGTGGGTCAAAGCCCCTTATCATGTAATAAAAGTAATAAAAATAATCATGATTCATGTCTTCTTAAGACATTTCACAACAAAGGTGAAGGAATCAATTAGAAAAATCCTCAACTGATTCATTAGGCTTCATTCTTAAGAGATTGATTCTTTTACAAACATATCGGTAATTATACCTGTCGAAGGCTTGATGGAGCTCCTTAAGGAAATGATGAAGGGAATGGGTGGAAGAAGGTGGCAAGGTATGGCACCATCGATTAGCATGGCCTTCAAGGGTGAGGAATAAAATCACACAAGCAAAATATTCATCATTGATTTTGTAAGATTCACAAAATTTAAGAAAATAAAAAATGTGCTTGGTTATCGATGTTCCATCCTCACCATCAAACTTTAACTGGGACAATTCATCGAGAGGCACATCGGGGATTAAAAATTGGTCAAGGGAAAAATTGGAGAAACACTTCAGGAGTAAGATTTGTGTATGAGCCATTTTAGATAAGAGATTCAAACCAAATTCAAGAGCTTAGCTTGTCATCTGGCCCTCCTTCTAGCACCATTGTTGATGATGTTGGAAATTCGTCAACCAAGGGGTCTCCCATATGTGAAGTCCCAATTAGAACTCACATTATTTGGAGTAGGAGTCCCATTCAGAAAATTGGCCCAGTTGCGATGTATTCTTATAGATTTTCCTTGACTCTAACTATTAACAAGAGAGAGGAGTACACATGCACCTTTGAAAATAAAGGGGGGTGTGCCTGGTGAGTGATCGATCATATGTGTGTCAAGGTTTTTATAATGTGGGGGGGGGGGGATAAGTGAGTCTCTAAGAGAGAGGTAATAGTACTACCCAAGAAGATACATACATTAACCAAAGGATTCTATCTAACATCTACCAGAATAGTCCACAAGGAATGCAATGGTCATTACATGCAACAATTTGAGAAATATCTGCCTAATATCCTATGAAATAGTCTACAAGGATGGGATAGAAATTACAACCATTACATCACATTATAAATAAGATAAGCACTAAAATAACCGAAATAGTTCAACTATCTTAGTACATGTGACAACAAACATGAAATACAAACATCCGCATAATAGTCTTACAAATATTTGTAAGTCATGCATGAAGAACGTACTGGACTTGAATGCTTCATTATTAAGTAAAAGTTCTGAGACACATATGTACAATGAACATCACTAGCTCCAATAGTGGAGCATTGGAGCCACTCCTTGATCCACAAAAGAGCTGGTTTATCTCTCTAATGCTTTGTTTGTGGAGCCAAGGTGAAAAATTCCTTTGCTCATACAAAGGGAGAGTATATATATCCAAGGGTGACTCTTTGACTACCCTCAACACTGTTGACTTCCCATGACTTTTCAACTTACATGACTCTTTACATTCCATGTGTGTCCTTTGGACTTCCACTTTACAATACACTTTGAATGCAATATACAATGGACCACCATAGTGATGTGGCATATGACCACTCAGGACATGACATGACATGACTCCGCTAACATGGACTGCTTAATGACGTAGCAATTTCAAGCCACTGCTACAACTGAGAGTGGAGTGTCTTCATGAAAGGGCTTTCCTTTACTCCTACACATGCCTTGGTGATAAGGAGTCTCCAATGATCTCAAGTCTTGGATAGTGGTCACAAACTAGTGTACTTTCGCTTTCTTTTGATCAATAATCTTGTGAGTTCAACTGTAAGAGTGTTTGTTGGAGTTGAGATCCACGGGAAGTAAGAAATCAAGGAAAGACTCCGCAGATCGAGGAGCGGAGGGCACAACATGGAGTATATTTTGAGTCATAGGGGATTTGGGGTGGGTCAAAGCCCCTTATCATGTAACAGGATGGGAAATATTTTTAATGTTGGACTTTGCCCATGGTTTTTGGACCATGGTATTGTAAATTCCAAATCTATATAACGAGTCTAGATAGAAGTCATAGGCAATGAAGTAGAAGTTTATGAAATGCATTTGGATGTAAGATTGTTTGGAGTCAGAGTATGTGTTTTGGGTTAGAGAAAAGGCCCCTACAGCTGTGTGCACAGAGACCTTAGGCAATCTACATCTGTGTGCGCAAACCCCTGCAACTGTGTGCACAGGGTGGAATTTAATGTATGAGAAATATCTGGCTATTAATGAAATAATTGTTGAGAAGATTTGAGTTATATTGATGTGTTTTATTTTTTCTTACTGTTTATGATTGTCTATGATGAATAAGGGTTTTGATATGTAACTGAAATGTATAGTCTTGTTTATGGTTATTTACTTTATTTAATGCATAACTAAGTAAGAATGCACATTCTGTAGTAAGTTCAACATATGTGTTGAACATCACCTATAGTATATATATATATATTATCTACGAAGAACTGATAAGAAGGAAAAGCCCTAAATCCACGATCCTCTATCCCTGTGGATGCAAAAAACCTGGTTCTATCATCCCCCTATATTGCCTTGGGTGAGACTTCGATCTGCGCAAGCAGGTCATTGCTGAAAGGGTCGGTAATAGTGGGTTTTTTTGGACTACGCAACCACATTGAACCTGGGTCTAGACCCCATCAAGCCAAAAAATGGTTCCCTCGTCATCATTGGGATATAACTAAGGGATAAATGGATGTGGAATTCATCTAGGGAAGAGATTGAAAATAGGGTTGATAAAAAAGAACATGAATTTTCTGTGCAAGAAAACTGAAGTCCAAACATATCTACTGAACATTGGATACAAAAGTATATCTATATAGATCAATATGAGATATATTTCACATCATTTGCTAGCGATTTGTACAGGTGGATATCAAGACTAGCAGCATATGTGGGTTATTTCAATAATAAGCCCACTGCGTGGACCTCAGAGCTTATTGAGAAGCTGAAAATGACTGATAACGAGATTGCGAGGGTTGTTGATTATTGGATAGACAGTATCCTTGGAGGGTTCATTACTCAGTTTGTGATCGAGACCTCTGTGTCTTATAGCAAAGCAGAGCACAAGTTCTTCATAAACCCTAGAGGTAAGTACCTGAATTCACTGAAGTTATGGATTAATTGTCTATTGTGTGAAAAGGGTATATTACGAATTCACTCAGATTGATGTTTGAGGAAACAAAACCTGGTGTTGTGCGAAGTAGTAAGGGATTCAGAACATGTTGAGCTACTTATGTTGAAACTTAAAATAGACAACTGTTTGAATTTGAAAAAGGAGAAAGCAACCCCGCTACTCTACGAAGTTTTTCACTGAGGTTTGAAAGTCAAAAAAGTGCTCTGGAAATTAACCAACATTCCACCCCCATCATCTCTCCATCCCATTATGTTCCTCCACCTCCACCTCCACCTCCCCCATTCACCATGGTCCAACCCCCAAAGATGCATGTGTTCAAGGGAACATATGATCCTGAACAATTCTAGTTTGTGGTAGAAGAAGTATGGAGTTCGTAGAATGTTACAAATGAAAACATGAAGAAAGCGTAGTTGATTACAGTGCTGCAAGATAGAGCTTTGTACTGGCACATGAAATATGTTACGACGAATGAAAAATTTTCTTTGGCTGAGACAAAGATCGCGCTGGACGTTGAATTTAAGAAACCAAAGTCACAGTCCTAGTGTATATCATAGAGATCAAAGAAAATAATAAGTTGACTACCGAGTCCATATGGGAGGTAGATTAGAGATTTAAAACATTGTTGAGCCAAATTAGTTTCAAGATCCCGGATGAACACCATAGAGAATGGTTCATTTATGCGTTATTGCCTCATCTCATATTGTCATTTTCTCAACAAAAGATTGCAACTCAGGCTGGAGCACTGGAGATTGCGATGAAGCTCGAAGCATCACCCATAACTAATACAAGTATATGAGTGAAACAGATTCAAAATCAGTTGAAAAGCTTGCATATGGAGCTCCAAGATCTAAAGAAGGGAAAGGAGGTTCACCCGGAGATGAGAATGAAGTTTTGGTGTATCAAATTCAAAGTGGAGGGTCACTATAAAGAATAATGACCTATTTATAGATACTATTTGAACATTGCGATGTCGATTCCATTGAGGCCTAGATTGAGCGCAAGGCCAAGGGTAGGGCCTAGTGTATGGTGTAGCCTCTATGAAGTTATAGGCCAACATTCCACGAACTTTTGTCATCTATTGCAAAAAAATTTCAGACCACCAAAGTAATTGTTCTGTAATTTCTACAGTTCGGTAGGGCACAATGAACAACATTGTAAGAGTTATGACCTGATGATGCAGAATAGTCTTGGTGCGTATCAGATGCAAGTAGAAGAGCACAAAGCTTTGGGTTAGTCGACTACGCAAGGAGGTTTCCTAGGCCGAGGGAATGGCTGAGGAGGAGGCAGAAATCATGGGTGAGGGTAGATCATATGCTACGACTGCGGACAGACTGGACATTTTTCCAGGGCTTTTCAGAATCCCACTGCATTTTCCTATAAGTATTGTCAATAATTTTGTCATGAAGTCTAAGATTGTCCCATTTTGTTAGCTAAAATACAGGTGAAGCACAACGAGCATCTTACTTACTAGAATATACAAATGATGAGGGCTGAACCGTGCCGCGTAGATCCAAGTGTTAACATAGTAACGTGCAGTGGTGTGAATACCGGAGGAGACCGCACAGAAGGAAGAAAGGTTGTGATGGAGACATGGGTCAAGAAAGTTGAAGGTAAGAATGTTGGATTCAATGTGCAACATGAGAAAGAGGCATTCATGGAAGAAAGGAATACATTTATGACTCCTAAAGCTTCGCCACCTACCGCGCAGAGACAACCAGGGATTATCTTAGATATTGATGGCGTTGGTGTGTTGGTCGACTTTGAAGTGATTGATATCATTGATGACAATAATCCATATCATACGTTGTTGGGGTTTGACTGGGATTATGACATGGACGTTATAATAAACCTAAAGAAAAGGAAGATTATCTTTGAACATAATGGTACTCGAGTTGTTGTGTCGTTAGATCCTTCTGAAGGTGCACAATATACAAAACATGTCGAGCATGAGTATGGAGATGCTGAGATTGATCAGACATATAAGATTACTGAATAGGATGAATATTGGATTAATACCACCACAAATGGTAGAATATGTTGGAAGCATGATAGTTCATTTGTTTCAGATTCCGATGAAGAGTTGGATCATTGGCAGAATTGTTTGCGTGAGGTAACCGCCAAGCGTTGTAACAGGGTTACCAAATCTTTGCATTGTGTCAGATCGAAAGTGCGACATTTACCTTTTCATGATGGAACAAGGAATGTTGTCTTATTTTTAGAGGAATTTGAGCAAAGGGTACCTGAGGACCAGAGGTATGTAGCTTTGGACTTCGCAATAAGGTCTACCCCAGCCCGATGGTGGGGCACGCACAAAGAGAGTCTAGGTGGATGGAAATGTTGGAAATACTGAGAGGGGGGGTGAATCAGTATTCCCTTCAATTAGAGAATTAGTTAATCTTCAATTATTATTAGTGTTTGTACAATGATAGCAGCAAACAAGAGGAAAACAAATGCACACAATTTTTAAGGTGGAAACCCACTCCGGGACAAAAACCACCTAATGCTTTTCTAATAATTCTTTAATATTCAACTCCAATTGAAAATAAAGCTCCAACTTCCTAGAATCTAGAAAAGCATTCTTCTCCAGCTCCCACTGGATGGACGCTCCAATGCCCAAGATTCTTCAGTAGTCAACTGAACGGATGCCCCAACACCCAATGAGCTACAACTCACCCTAGCACCACCCTACCACCCTATAGAAGAATAAAAGAAGAATGGACTCCCGTACCAGGGAAAATGGTCCACTTTTACAATGATATATAATGATGTAGAAGAAGAATATATACTAGACCAGAACCCCAACTTTGACACAACCACCTAATGATGATCCTAGACCTCCCAACACTGCCTCTTCAACCCTTGGCAGATAGATATTAGTACAATTTGTACAGTAATGTATTTACGATGACTAAGTACAATGATTGTATGCAGTGCTGCCCACTTGAAGAATTCATATGATGAACTTCTTGCTGATGTTATGCACCTTGGTTGTTGCTCTTGTCATGCTACCCTCTGTTGCACCTTTCTTTTCTTTTCTACCGTAGAAAATCTGGTCCTTTGCAATCCTTGACAACACATGAGCTAGCTTTTTCTTGCCTTCTAGGAGCTCGATATTGAATCTGGTTTATCTCTGTAATTTCAAATCCTCAATATCTGATTTTCAGTCCTATAGTAGTCCTCTAAATCTTCTTTCCAATGCCACAGGTCTGACCCAATTTGGATTCTTCAAGAGAGAGTTATGCCCAATCTCTCACAATGCCCTAATTATGGATTGTTTCAGCAGAGCGCACTTGTACGATGTGCCACGTGTCATTGTTCCTTCATTTGGCTCTGAAATTGATAGAGAGAAAATTACAGACTGTGCACTTTCTCCCACTTTTTACGAAATTTAAATCCGATACTCAGAGAGAGAGTTATGACGATTTTACCAAGGTCACTTCTTTGAGATGAATTTCAGGAACCTGCAAAAACCCTGACTTCCACAGATCATATCTCCAAAAATATTGCACACCTTGATCTGAAATTTTTACTACAACTTCCTCAGGATTTCAGCTTCTGAGCCTTCGTAGAAAAAAATTTAGAGCGAAAATTCCACGATGACCTATTTCAGATGGCCGAATCCCTTGCATAAGGAAGAAATGAAGATTACAATTTATATGAATGCTTAAGTTGAGAGGGGTTTCAACAAGTGAACGTAGGAGGGATTTTAGGAGCTTAAAAAATATTAATTATGACTTTTCAATGACCCATGCCCCAACCCCATGGGGTTTTAGCCCACTAACTGGGGGTACAAACTTCAAACATGAATATCTCTCAAACCGTGAAGAATTACATGGCGTGCCATATATCAACAGAAACATCTCGAAAAGTAGAAACCATAAAAAGAATTATTGACCCAGAATATATTAATTTGGTAGGTCAAAATTCACATGCAATATTGGGTTAGCCCATGGTGTTGCTTGGGTTGACATCAATGACAACCGCTGATCAACAATCTCCCCCTTTGGCATTAATGGCAACACAAGTACTCCCCCTGCAATCATGACACATCTTCCTACAACATTCTCTCCCCCTTTGACATCAATGGCAAAGGGTAACTCCCCCTGAAACACAACCATCCTGCGGAACTGTACACACTTCCACTCCCCCTGACACACAACCGTCCTGCAGACCTGTAATCTAATGAGAACTTGGGAGAATCCCAATCTTTTGACGAAGATATTCAAATGCTTCACGAGGTAAAGGTTTAGTGAAGATATTAGCAATTTGTTCTTTTGTACAAACATACTCAAGTTTGATATTATTTTCAGCAACTTGTTCTCTAAAAAAATGATATTTGATCGGAATGTGTTTTGTTTTTGAATGCATGACAGGATTCTTGGAGATGCTGATGGCACTAGTGTTGTCACAGAATATGGGAATAGGCTCACTGAATTGTACTTGAAGATCTTGCAAATTTTGTTTCATCCAAAGGACTTGATTACAACATGATGCTACTGCAATGTATTCTGCTTCCGCTATAGATAACGAGATTGAAGTTTTCTTTTTGCTCAACCATGATACGAGACAACCACCTAGATAGAATGCTGCTCCACTAGTACTCGTACGATCATCAATGCTTCCTGCCCAATCTGCATTTGTAAAGGCTTGAATAATGAGATTGTTACCCTTGGGATACCACAAGCCATATTCTTCTGTGCCCTTTAGATATCGAAGAATTCTTTTGACGGCAATAATATGTGATTCTTTTGGTGCTGCTTGGAATCTTGCTACTTGTCCAACTGCTTGCATAACATTTGGTCGAGAGGCTGTTACATATAGAAGACTACCAATCATAGATCTATACAAGCTCTGATCCACATCCCTAGATGAGTCATTTATGCTCAATTTGCAACCTGTTACCATCGGAGTAACGACGGGTTTGCAATCTTCCATTTTGAATTTCTTGAGCATTTCCTTGATGTACTTGGCTTGACATATAAATATTCCTTTCTCTTGCTGAGATATTTGAAGCCCTAAGAAGTATGTCAGCTCACCAAGTAAAGACATCTCAAAATCACTTTGCATCTTTGTAGAAAATTTCTTACTTAGTCGATCATCATTGCTACCAAATATTATATCATCCACATATACCTCAACGATTGTTAAATTATTTTTATCTATTTGTACATAAATATTTCTATCAACAGTACCTTTCTTGAACCCTTGTTGACGTATATATCCATCAAGATGAGCATACCATGCTCTAGGAGCCTGCTTGAGACCATATAGAGCCTTCTTTAACCTGCAGACATAGTCTTCTTTTTGTGATAGTAGAAAACCTTTAGGTTGTTCGATGTAAACTTCTTCTTCTAATTCTCCATTCAGAAATGTTGACTTAACATCCATTTGGTAGACTTTGATTTTTCTTGAACATGCATAGGCGAGAAACATTCGGATGGCTTCCATTCTGGCAACTGGTGCAAATGTTTCGTCGAAATCAATTCCTTCCACTTGTGCATAGCCTTTGCAAACCAATCTTGCTTTGTTTCTGGTAACCTGCCCATCTTCATTCAATTTGTTCATGAACACCCATTTAGTCCCAATGAAATTTTTATCTTTTGGTCATGGAACTAATTCCCAGGTGTTATTCTTCTCAATTTGATCCAATTCTTCATTCATAGCTGCTACCCAATGTTCATTCTAGCTGGCTTCCTCAAAACTGCTAGGCTCAAAGGTTTCTAGAAAAGCAACGTGAGCTTGTTGTGATGAACAAAATTGTCGACCTTCATTTATGTCATTAATGATTTGATTTGATGGATGGTTCTTTTGAATCCACTCTTTTGTTCTCCTTGGAGGAGCTTCTTGTTGTTGTTTTGGTATATCTTGATGATCATTGTTTACTTCTTCCTCGTTGATAGTTGCTTCTTGTTCTACAATTTTATCTATGTCTTTTTCAGCCTCGGTCTCAAGTTTCAAATATTCTAGATCCTCATCATTACTCGCTAGAACACCATCTTCGTCAAATGTAACATTTATGCTCTCCACTATCTGTTTTCGTCTTAGATTATAGCATGTATAGGCCTTTCTTTTGCGTGAGTAACCAACAAAGATACCTTCATCAACACGTGATTCAAACTTACCCAAATTTTGATCTTCTCTTTTGATATAACATTTACTTCTGAAGATTCTGAAATATTTTACATTAGTTGGTTTTCCTTTCCATAATTCATATGGAGTCTTGTTGCAATTATTTCTGAGAAGACTTCGGTTGATAATGAAGACTGTCGTATCAATTGCTTGAACCCAGAATTTTTCATCCAATTTTGAGTCCTTCAACATTTTTCTACCCATTTCCTGTACAGTTCTATTCTTTCTTTCAGCAACTCCATTTTGCTGAGGTGTTCGTGCTGTTGAAAATTGCCTTTTTATTCCATTTTCGTCACAGTATTGCTGAAATAATTTGGAAGTGAATTCTCCACCATTATCTGATCTTAAACACTTTATTTTCAAATCAATTTCATTTTCAACCAACTCCTTGTAGATCTTAAAGCACTCAAATGCTTCAGATTTTTTCTTTAGGAAACTGACGGCTGTCATCCTGGTATAGTCATCTATCATTAACATGAAATATAATTCTCCGTCTAAGCCTTTTGTTCTCACAGGACCACATAGATCGGTATGTATCAACTCCAATGGATGTGATACAAAGTGTTCTTTTGTTTTAAATTGGAATTTTTTCTCCTTGCCATGCTGACATGCCTCACATAGTGTGTTGGAAGGTTTTGAGATTTTCAGCATTTCTCGTACTGCTTCCTTTTTGCTTATCCTGACAAGATTGTCAAATTTTATGTGACCCATTCGTTTATGCCATAACCAGCTTTCATCTTCTTTAGCCAGTAGACATGCTCTAGTTGCTTCATCCAGAACATATATGTCGTTTTGAGCTCGACTTACTGTAGCCACAATTTTACCATACCTGGCTTTCCTGATTTCAAATTTTGTGGAGTTGAATAGCATTGTGTGTCCTTGATCACACATTTTTCCAACACTGAGCAGATTGTGATTCATGTTTTCGACCAATAGAACATTCTTGGCTATAACATCTTTGCTTCCAAGAGTGACGGTACCTGATCCTATAACCATATCCATTTTGAATGGTTTCATCCTTCTTCTCTGAGAGATACAAATTTCCTTCTATCTCCGGTCATATCGTTGAGCAACCTTTGTCAACATACCACACATCTGCACCTATCATCCCAAAGACGAAACACAATTAGTAATTCAGTCTTACTAACTTCTTCTAACTGTTCGTTCATTTGTAGCTTAATTCTTCTCGAGATTTTCAAATCTGCAATCTCTGACTATGTGTCCAAGATTCCGACATTTGTAACATTCCATATTATTTCTTAAATTTTCAAATCTATTGATGTTTCGTTAAGCCCTGGGAGGTTCATATTTGAAGAATCTCTTGGAATTGTACTGGTTCATAGGGTACGTGCGACATTCTGCAGCTTTATGACCAAATTTTCCACATGAATAACAATAGCCATGAAAAATATGTTGGTACCTGGATAAAAATCTTCGTCATGGAATCGTCTTCCAAGGATGTGCTTGCGAATCTTGTCCAATGAAGTCTTCATGTATGTTAGATCTCATAGGTTCATTGTATTTTGTTGTAGAAGGTCCTGCTTCTTCTTCTTTGTAACCGAGGCTAGTTCTTTCGTTGTAAGATCGTTGATTATTGATGAGTTCTTCCAATGCCCTTGAGCTGGTGGCATAGTTTTGGACAGTTTTTCCCTTCTTCACTTCCTTACGCAACGAGACTACTTCGGCTTCTAATGCTTCCCTTTCTTGGTTGCTTTCTTCCAACTTCTTGGAAAGTATTTCTTCAACTTGTTTATGTTATTATCAATTTTGGAGACCTTGAACTTGTTCTTCAGAGTATTGAACAGATCTTCACCTCTGTATTAAATCTTTTTGCAGCTTGATTGCATCCTCATAAATTCTTCTATCGATCCTTCTTCCTTCGTTGTTGATACTTCTTTCTTATTGTGCTTGGCCATAAACAGTAACTTTCTCATTGGCTTCTTCTTTTACATCTCTTTCTTCATCAGGGATGATGATCAATCTTCACAGAAAGTTCCTTGGGCCCCGTCAAGCTCTTCTCTGTTGGATTTCTTAAAGCCTTTCTTTCCTTTTGAGTTTCCATAAGGGTTGTTCGAACATTTCTTCATTATTGGCTACCACAACAGAACATATCAATGAGTTTGCCTTTGAATTTCCCTTTAAGTTTTTAGTTTTCTCGTCGTAAGCATATTCTTTATACGAAATACCTTCTTCATCATCTCCCTTTTCTTCATACTTGCAGGTGCATGTCTTTTAAATTGAAGGTTGTTTATCCTTATTGGTTTTCTTAGATGCAATGAACGCAGTTTCTAGATTTGAAGTACTCTTTTCTTCATCAAGTATCATTTCATATGCTATGAGAACTCCATGTAATTCTTCCTTGTTGAGTTTGTCCAAATTTTCACTGTATTCTAAGACCGATACCTTTGGGTTGAATCTCCCTGGTAACGTTCCAAGAATCTTCCGTATAATATTCTTCTCATCAACTAGCTCTCCCAATCCTTCCAGAGTATTGGTTATTTCATCAACGTATTGGATGTATGCATCAATGTTGCAATCTTCTTTCATTCTGAGTTGCTCAAATTTTTCTCTATAGATTTGAAGCTTTGATTCTTTGACATTTGAGTCACCTACATATATATTCTCAAGCTTGTCCCATACATTTTTGGCATTTTTACAACCCAACACCTTATGATAAGCATATTCAATAAGTCCACTAATAATAATATTATTTTCTTTTGCATCATTTACCAAATTCTTCTTACCTTGTTCATCCATGGTTGATGTAAATCCATTTTGAACAATGTCCCATACTTCGTAACCTTGTGCCAAGAGATAGACCTCCATTTGTCCTTTCCGGAGTGCATAATTATTTTCATTGAATAGAGGTACACCATTCTTGGTATGCTCCATGAACTCCTTCCAGCTGTTAAACTTCTATTAAAGGAACCAAGCTCCAGTGATACCAATTATTGGAAATACTAAGAGGAGAGGTGAATCAGTATTCCTTTCAATTAGAACATTAGTTAATCTTCAATTTATTATCAGTGTTTGTACAATGATAGTAGCAAACAAGAGGAACACAAATGCACATAGTTTTTAAGGTGGAAACCCACTCCGGAACAAAAACCACCTAATGCTTTTCTAATAATTCTTTAATATTCAACTCCAATTGAAAATAAAGCTCCAACTTCCTAGAATATAGAAAAGCATTCTTCTCCAGATCCCACTGGATGGACGCTCCAAAAAACTTAGATATTCTTGATGATCATCATACGAGAACGGATGCCCCAGCACTTGTGTTCTAGCTGCACCAGCACCACTTTACCCTATAGAAGAAGATAAAGAAAGATACAGAATACAGACTCTGCCTACAGGAGAATGAATCCACTTTTACAATGATATAGAATGATGTAGAAGAAGAAGATATACTAGACCAAAACCCCAACTTTGACACAACCACCTAATGATGATCCTAGACCTCCCAACACTTCCTCTTCAACCCTTGGCAGATAGATACTAGTACAATTTGTACAGTAATGTATTTACAATGACTAAGTACAATGATACCTTTACTATGATTGTATGCAGTGCTGACCACTTGAAGACTTCATATGATGAACTTCTTGCTGTTGTTATGCACCTTGGTTGCTGCTCTTATCATCCTACCCTCTACTACACCTTTCTTTTCTTTTCTACCGTAGAAATTCTGGTCCTTTGCAATCCTTGACAACACATGAGCTAGCTTTTTCTTTCCTTCTAGGAGCTCGATATTGAATCTAGTGTATCTCTGTAATTTTAGATCCTCAATATCTGATTTTCGGTCTTGTAGTAGTCCTCTGAGTCTTCTTTCCAATGCCACAAGTCTTACCCAATTTGGATTCTTCAAGAGATAGTTATGCCAAATCTCTCACAATTCCCTAATTATGGACTGTTTTAGCAGAGCGCACTTGTACGGCGTGCCACGTGTCCCTGTTTCTTCATTTGGCTCTAAAATTGATAGAGTGAAAATCAAAGACTATGCACTATCTCCCACTTTTTACAGAATTCCAATCCGATACTCAGAGAGAGATTTATGATGATTTTACCAAGGTCACTTCTTTGAGATGAATTTCAGGAGCCTGCAAAAACCCCGACTTCCACAGATCATATCTCCAAAAATATTGTGCACCTTGATTTGAAATTTTTACTGCAGCTTCCTCAAGATTTCTGATTTGCCTCATAAAAATTTCCGCTTCTGAGCCTTCGTACAAAAAGAGTTAGAGCGAAAATTCCACGATGACCTGTTTCAGATGGCTGAATCCCTTACATAAGGAAAAAATGAAGATCACAATTTATATGAATGCTTAAGTTGAGAGGGGCTTCAACAAGTGAACATAGGAGGGATTTTAGGAGCTTAAAAAATATTAATTATGACTTTTCAATGACCCATGCCCCAACCCCATGGGGTTTTAGCCCACTAACTAGGGGTACAAACTTCAAACATGAATATCTCTCAAATCGTGAAGAATTACATGGCGTGCCATATATCAACGGAAACATCTCGACAAGTGGAAACTATCAAAAGCGTTATTGACCCAGAATATATTAATTTGGTAGGTAAAAATTCCCATGCAATATTGGGTTAGCCCCTAGTGTTGCTTGGGTTGACATTAATGACAACCGCTGATCAACAGGAAAGAGTTTTGCTAAGGCTACGGTTTGTTCAGGTTTACACAAAGATCGCGGAGAAGTATGAGGGTCAGAGGGATCCTCGCAAGCACTTAGCTCGCTGGACTGAAGCTTGGGTGCGGAACCTCAGCCAGAATGGGTGCACATGTTCTTTCATTTCTTAGAGACGATACCTCAGCAATGGTATCTAGAAACAGAGTTGTGCCATGGAACCATAGACTGGAATGAAATGATAGAAGGATTCTTATGAACATATATATTCGTTAATGGGTGGGAAAGCATTAATGAGGCTCTTCAAGAAATGAAAGCATGAGTATTTCAAATTACCAAGGATCCAAGGATGTTGGTTCAGACGAATAGGGCAGAACTGTCCAACAAGCTTGTGTTGGGGGAGGAGATCTGTGGATATCGAGGTGAACAGATGCAGAAGGATTCTGCTGCAGGATGGCTCAAGTGCAGTAGGAGTACTACACAACAGACTAGATATAGGAACATCTGGAGGTTACTGCGTCGAGGAAGGAAAAACTTCACTGAAGGGGTGAGTCTCGTAGAATCCGTCCAAAATATGACCATTGGAATAATAAAGAATGTTTGGACAACGGCTTGGTTGTTAAAAGGAGTGAGTAGGATGTGATTAATGGGAATATTTGGGCAAATATTCTGCCGATTCGAAATTTATGAGGGTGATCTAAGAGCGATGATGGGATTTGAATTTTAATTTCGCTATAAATCAGAAATCCTACTCCTAAGTCGAACACTTTGTGCGCTAAGTGTTACAAGAGATAATCATAGTCTGCAAGAGAGCCGAGCAAATTGTTGCATAAAAAAGTACAGTTTCACAACATTAAGAGAATAATTGATCACGACAGGGCTCAGCCACATAATCTGGCTAGGAGTGGATCACACCATGATGGCCACACCGCTAGTAACAACCATATGGCCGAGGTCGCACAGAGGACAGAAAATTGCAGGTGTAGCTTTGTCTGGAAAGCCAAAGAAACCAATCATCAGGTAGTCTCCCCAGAAGAAAAACCCACCGAAACAATAGGCTAAGGGAGCTCAATACTGACATAAGAAGCCCATGGATATAGAATCATATGACGACGAAGAAGAAGAAGTCCCTGAAGAGATTGATGTTGAGGAGGTTGAGCCTCTCTCCAGGTTGCCTCCATATATCACGCCCTGGAATCTGGAGGCTAAGAAGCCATTTAAAGACCCTGACACAGTAAAGTACAAGGTGTTTACACCATTGACTCCAGATGAGGTGTCGGTGGAAGGAGAGTTGCTGGCCAAGGTACCTCAGCTCATGATGGAAGATCAAAGAAAATACCCACAATTTGAGCCCAGTAGATATCTGCGCCAACAAACCTACAAGGGAGGAATAATGCGATTGGAGCCAATGAAATGGGTAAAGGGTATCTAGGAGGTCAGGATCCTCAATATGTTGTATGTACCCCACTTCGGGTGCATAACTATTAAAACTGTTTGTGCGCACCAAATGTTGGCCTTAGTACATGATGATTGTTTATGGACGGGGAAGAAGATCCCCATTACAGAGGCGCTCATACAAAGAATTATGACCCTTCCTTGCCTTGGGTCGGACCCCACGAAGGATTTTGTGGGTAAAAGCCAAGATAAGCAGCTCGCAGATAAGATGAAGAACGACTATGAGCTGACCACATGAACCCGGAGTTATCTAATTAACTCCATCTCGGGCAGAACTGTGCACTTCACCGTGCACATCCTTGCAGGGAAGATTATGAGGAAAAGTCATAGAGAGGAGGCTTCCGCGCTTGTCCTCACTTTAGCTGCAGAGTGTGCCAAGGGCGTACTCTATAACTAGGCAGCGTACTTATGTGTTGAATTCCTCGCCGATTGTAGAGCAACATGTTATCACCAAAAATTGGTCATCTTACCATTTACAATTACATGGATCGAAGTACACCATGTAAGACCAATATTACCATAGTAAAATTGCTTTCACTATAAGAAATAATTTAATAAAACATATTTAATTAAGTTATTTATGGTTTAAACAAGAAACCCTATGAGGAATAATTAGTAAATCCTTATTTATTTGATTTTCCTATAGGAATAATTAATTAAACCATTGTTTAAATAATTTTCATGGTCATATTTAACCTAATTATGAGGAATAATTAGATAAATCATTATTTTTCTTATTTTTCTCTAGGAATAGTTAATTAAATCATTATTTAGTTATTATTCCTTGTTAAATTTGACTAAATCACCTAGGAATAATTAAACAAATCATTATTTGTTTATTATTCTTTAACCACATACTTGAAATGATAAATAAATCATTTATTTGTTTATTTTTTCAATACAAAGGTATTTAACCAATTTAAATACCCTTTCCCTCCAACAAAATATAATAAAATATTCCAAGCGGTTAGATCTAGATCTTGGTTAATAATATCTTATTGTTCGTCGTTATCGAGGATAACTCAATATTTTTTTATAAATAGGAGGGTTTTTCCATTCATTCTTCACTTTGATCATTTTCATTGTCGCACTTTGATCATTCTCATTGTTTCTACTATTTTCTTTTTCTTCTTGAACTCCAACTTGAGTTGAACATACATTTTGGGTTTTCTGCACTGTTTAGAGAGAGAAACTTCTAGAACTGAAGCGTTGAGGACAACCAAGAACCCATCCCATTGAGGGGGACTAGTAACACTTATTTTTTCCCTTCACCAGGTGTAATAATATATGAAAAAATTCTTTAAATCTTGTCTTGTATGTTGTATGCATCGAGCAATTACTATTTCTTTTCATTGTTTAACTGCTTTTACTGCATAGATCTGGTTTTTTGCAGCATTTGTTCTAACTATTCCTTGCAGATCTAAAGAGTTAAGCAACCATTTCTATTTTTAGGGTTGTTTTTCACACATAACTAAATTAGGCTATTTTCGTACACTTGTATTAAGAATTTACACTAACAAATGACAACTCCAGTTAATCAATGGCCCTATACTCCACGATCCAAGTTAGCCAACTATGCCAACTAATTTTCCTTCCAACATTCCTAAATTCGAAGGAAACACTGTAGAGGAACCCACTAATCATGTCTGCTCCTTTCATATGTAGTGTTCATCTAATTCCATCACCGATGACTCCATTCACCTTCGGTTGTTCCAATGTACGTTCACTGGAGAAGCTGCAAAATGGTATGTCAATTAGCCTACTTCATCTCATACCACGTTTCTGACTCTTTCTAAAGTGTTTCTGTCTTATTTCCAGTTACCCCTCCGTTATGATACTAGTACCGAGTTTTTTACCACATTCCGTCAATCTTCTACCACCCGCCTTTCTCACCAATGCGTACCTTATGTGTGTTTTGCACATTATTGAAATCAAAATATTGCTCCATCTGTAGTATCCATGTTACGGGATCCTTGCCATCAAACTTCCTCCTATCGATATTTGGAATATGGTGGGTCTTTGATCCAACATTATAGTTTATGAAATCACAATTAACATTTATTTTGTTCTCATCATTAGTTTCCTATACTATATTTTCACCATTAGGAATCATTTCTTGTATCAACTTTTTCGAAACTTCATTCAAACCTTCCATGTTTGCTTTTAGATCATTATTCATGTCTTCCATGTTGTCTTTCATTTTTTCATCCATGTCATCCATCTTAAATTCCATGTCATTCTTCAAACCATCCATATTAGCTTCCATGTCTTTCTTCAAACCATCCATCTTAGCTTTCGCGCCTTTCTTCAAAACTTTCATTTCATTTTTTGTTGCTCTTTTCGAGATCGAAAGTTGTTGCACTTTCTCTTGTAATTTTGATATATCATGTTGCACTTCTTCCTCTTCATGAATCATAATAGAGCCTTTTGAGGGCCTAATGGGTGTTGAATTATTTTTAGGGGGAATTTTAAAACCAAATACTGATATCTATTCTTCAATATGCCCTTGGAATCACTTCAAACTGATTTTTCAAACAAGACTTATGCAACTTGAAAAACAAATACACACATTTTTCTTTCTTTTCAAGAGCTAGATATTGAAATTGATGTATCTCCGTAATTTTGGATCCTCAAGATTTTATTTTCAGTCCTTTAGTAGCCCTCTAAATCTTCTTTCCAATGTCACAAGTCTCACCTGATTTGGATTCTTCAAGACAAAGTTATGCCCAATCTCCCATAATGACCTAATTATGGATTGGTTCAGTAGAGCGAACTTGTATGACGTGCCACGTGTCACTGTTTCCTCCTTCAACTATGAAATTGATATAAATGAAACTACATTAAGTTTAATGTCTACCACTTTTTACAAAATTTCAATCCTATGCTCAGAGAGAGAGTTATGACAATTTTCCCACGGTCACCTCTTTGAGATGAAATTCAGGAGTATGAAAAAACCCTAACTTCCACAGATCATATCTCTGAAAATATTGTGAACCAAGATATGAAATTTTACATGAAGTTCCTCGGGATTTCTTTGCAAATAGGTTTTTTTTAGCTTCTGAACCTTCATAGAAAAAAAAATTTATAGTGAAAATTCCAGGATAACCTATTTGAAGCAGGGAAACCCTAGACTTTGATACAAAATGTTATGAAACCAACTCCAAAAATAGAAGAAAAGAGAGATCAATTCCTTAGAAATCAGTCACTTCGAGGGGGAAACCTCCTTTACATTACATAAATGAAAAAACTTGGATGATTCAAATTAAAAAACCTCCTTTCTACATATAGGAGTCCATGGGGTCACAATATATTCCTAGTGGACCTAACAATAATAATGTAAGGGAACAACAACAACAATAGTGGCTTTTATGGGGCACAATAATCACAATATGGGGGCTACAGGGGTACAATATTAACAATAAGGGAGCTACACTAATAACAATAAAGGACTACACTAGTAATATAGGGACCTAACAACTAGGGTGTAATGGCACAATTATGTTCACTAAATTTTCAAACAACATTATCATCAATGTCAGGGAATCGCCATAAAATTGTCAACAATCACCCTAAGGTATTTGGATTAATGCCTAAGGATCTTCCACCTAATCGAGATCATGACCATGCTATTCACTTACAGTTGAGAAGTGTACTAAAGACAGATAAAGAAGGGAAAACCATATTATAAGTAGAAACAATCCTTGATACAAGGATTAAGTAATAAAACAACAATTGTAGATTACATCATCAAATAGAAAAACCTACCAATTGAAGAGATGACATAATAATATGATTTATTCTTTTATAATCACTATCAGTTAGTCAAGTGTTGAGGGAAACACTTATTTTAAACATAGGGGTATGTTAAGACTTATATAAGGCCCATGTTAACCCTAAAACCCCTTATTAAGCCCTATAGATATTGATTTATTACATTTATATCATTTCTATTGTTATAATTTGTTATGTAGGCTAGAAATCCTCATGGTCACACACACACACCAAGGAGACCTAGTTTTAAATCAAATATTGTCATGTACATTGTATTCATTGTTAAAGGAGGTTTCCCCATCAAAGAGAACTGCAATTCTTGGTTTATTATCATTTTAAAGGCGAATAGACCATAACAATCATCTACCTCAACACACTATCTTTATTAACACATCCATCATTTGAGTTTTGACACTCACCTTGCGAAATGTCATAAATGATTTCCTTAGGTTTTTTGTGTTGTTGAAAGGTATCTCATTTTAAACAATCCTCTTTAATTAAATTTTTATATGGGATTTTTTGGTTTTGAAGATGTATGTTATCTTGTTTTATTGTATCTTTTGTGGTGTTGGCGTGTAGAAAACATCTTGGGATATTCTTGTGGAGGAGATGGACTATTGATATGTGGTAACTGTGCGATATGAATTGTTGTGCCAAAATGTGTTCTACAGTTCAGTATGGTAGATATGTTGTAGTGATGCATTAAATAAGACGTTGTACTAAAGTGTTAAATCCAAAAATAATAATAATAAAACATAATGTCGACTCAATTAAAAAAGAAACAAAAAAATAATAGTAAAAAAAATAAAAATAAAAATGATAAGTCGATTCAAGCAAATTTTTATATTGTAATTTTAGGTAATATTAATAAAATTACAAACAATTTCTTTAGAAAAAAATTATTAATTTACGTTTTTTTAAGAAAGAAATCAACCTCTCTCATCCCAAAGGAAAAAGTGAGCTTGATGGTACCAAGTCAACCCACATTTTTATTCACTTAAGACTATCAATTCAAATTGATTCTTCAAACAAGACTTATGCAATTCGGAAAAATACACACCTTTTTCTTGCTTTTGAGGAGCTCGATATTGAAATTGGATTATCTCTGTGATTGTAGCACTTCAATATTTGAATTTCAGCCCTGTAGTAGCCCTCTGAAGCTTCTTTCAAATGCCACAGGTCTGACCTGATTTGGATTCTCCAAGACAAAGTTGTGTCCAATCTCCCACAATGACCTAATTCTGGACTGGTTCAGTAGAACGAACTTGTAGGACTTGCCACGTGTCACTGTTTTGTCCTTTGTCTCTGAAATTGATAGCCACGAAACTACAGTCCGTGTACTTGCGACCAATTTTTACGTCACTCCAATCAAATGCCCAGAGAGAGAGTTATTTAAATTTTCCCACAATCACCTATTTGAGATGCAATTCAGGAGCCTGAAAAAGCACTACCTTCCACAGATCATATCTCCAAAAATATTGCAAACCAAGCTCTGAAATTTTTTGACGAATTTTCTCAGTATTTCAGCTTCACACCATATGAATTTCAGATTATGAACCTTCGTAGAAAAAAGTTATAGCGCAAATGCCACGATGACCTGTTTAGGAGCCTGAAAAAAGACCTAACTTCCACAGATCATATCTCCACAAATATTGCGAACCAAGCTCTGAAATGTTTAGACAATCTTCCTCAAGATTTCAGCTTCGCACCCTAAAAATTTCAGCTTCTGAAACTTCGTAGAAAAAAAGTTATAGCGAAAATTCCACAATGACCTGTTTGGAGCAGCGAAACCTTAGAATCCAAAGCTCTGATACCAAATGTTGTGTAACCAGCTCCAAAAAAAGAAGAAAAAAGATATCAATGCCTTAGAAATAAGCCACTTCGAGGGGGCAACCTCCAATACATTACATAAATGAACAAATCTTGGATGATCCAATTTACAAAACCTCCTTTCTATATAACTACTTAGGCTCAAAGCCACTACAACAATATACTTCAAAGCATCAAAGCTCAACATGTCACTAGCAGGGATTAACTTGAGAGGGTTGAATAACAATCATTATATTCAACAACTAGAGATAACCCCACTTCCAATTTCTTAATATGCATATCACATTAAAAATAAATAAATAATATAATAATAATTCATATTTGTAATCATAATATTTCATAATTTCATGCTTAAATTTAATTAATAAACATATAATTAAAAATAAGAATATTTATATAGAGATATGTGAAATATATATAAAAATTATAAATAGTAGCTATAAATTAAGATCCATTTTACCATCTAAATTAAAATAATGATTCATATATGTAATCATAATAGTTTATAACTTTATTTTTTTTAGATCTCTAGAGGAATTGACTGGGTTGGTCTCGTACTTGCATGATATGGAGTCGATTCTGACTACTACTACTATAAGCCCTAGGTGAATCGCGCCACCCCCTAGCACACGACCATGAGCAAGCAACTAGGGATTTGAACATAGGACTTCAACTCACATTTACTTTACATATTCACAAACTTGCCAAGTGAACTCCCAAAGAAAGAATTTCATAACTTCATATTTAAATTTAGTTAATAAACATATAAAAGTTATTATTTACATTAAACTTTTATATATATATATATATATATATATATATATATATATATATATATATATATAGTTTTAATAAAGTAAAATACGAATATTTCTATGTGTAAAGATGTGAAAATTTTACATAATATAAATAGTATTATAAAAAACTAACATATATTTATATTAACTTTGAATTTATCAAAAAGATTTTTTTTAATGTATTTTCAAGTTTTATATTTTGAAATTTGAGAAATTTGATCTCTCTAAACACTTAATAAATTTAAATTAAAATAAATTTACGCTAATTAATAAAAATTATACAATATTTTTATAAAATATATATATATATATATATATATATATATATATATATATATATATATATATATATTATACAATATTTTATAAAATCTCTTTTATATATATATATATATATATATATATATATATATATATATATATATATTATACAATATTTTTAAAAAATATCATATATATATATATATAAACATTGTGAATATAATAATATAAAATAAATTTTCATCTTTTTATATAATAATTAGAGTAATAAACATATATCTTCTAAACCCATATAAATTAACATTTTATAATTATAAATTAACATTTCCCTTTAATTATAAAGAATTCACTTATCTTTTTAAATAATAAATAATAATTTAGATATGAAAATAAGATATACAAATAGTAATATTATTGACAAAAGTCTGATATCCTATGATTTCGGAAATTATTTTCAAAACAAGTAAATATAATGTAATTAGAGCTCTCATATCCTATGATTTCGGAAAGTTCTTTTCAAAACAAGTAATATAATAATGAATGTAATTAGAGTTGAAATATTAGGATTAAATTTTTCTATAAAAATAGTAATATAAAAATATAAAAATAGTAATGTAGTAATTGAGTTGTGAGATGTTCTTGTGTTTAGTATGGAAGAGGTATTTTGTTATGTTTATATTTTGACTTAGTTAATTAAAAATATAAAATTATCTAAAATTAAATTAAAAAATTATAATAAATTAATGTTTATAAATATTGTTATAATAATTTAAGTAAAATTAAGATTATAAAGTTAATTTAGTTTTGATGATTTTTAGGTTCTAAGTTTTGACAACTTATAGTTTTTAATAGTATATATAATCAATTTAAAATTTTAGATTTTGCCATAAAAATATCAAATTTTTAAAAGTATAAATTTTTTCTCAAATTTTACATAAAAAAATCACATATTAAAAAATTTTGATCTTCTTAATGTTTAATAAATGTTTAATAAATCCAAAATTATGATAAATCTAAATTAATATTTTTAAATAATTAATTAAAAATATATATAAATCCTATTCAAATTCCCAAAAATTTATGAGAACATTTAAAAATTATGTCACTTTCACTTATAGATGTCCAATTTAACAAAACAATACCTATTTACCCAAAAAACACCAATAACATAGAACTAAAAAGTTGATCATAACTAGGATATGGGTATGTGACCACACGACAAGGTAACTGAAAGCATTAAATTCATGTTTCAAGTCCCATCGTCCAAACTTGTCCGATTATCTTTAAATTTCGTGGTTTTTCTTCGAAGATACCAAACTCATATGATTGTTGCTAAAATATCGCATCTTCCAAAAAGAAAAAGACACGAAAGCAGTGAAAGGACATAAATGCTTGAATCATTGCAAGTTCCAATATTTCAATCATTGAACCACTTACCATAGTTTCTTCCTTATTAATTAGTTCACGTTGTGAAAATGATTTTTATAAGTTTACTCATTATTTTTTAAAATCAAATTATTAAATCAAACATGAGGGCAATGAATGATGGTTGAAAAAGTAAATTGAATCATTTCTTAAGGTAAAGCAATTAATGCTAATGGAACCATTCCTAAATTAATTTTTTAGTATAGTTTTGTAAATTTTGTTTTTCCATGTAGAAATATATTTGATAATGATAAAATGTGTTTTAATTTTTTTTTACATATTTGACAAGCAAGATGTATTTAATAATGGAGGGTTGGGAATTATGATTAAAGGTTCAATATTTTAGCTCAAAGATGAAAGTGTTCAGAATTGATTGGAAACTGAACGACAACGACCGGCCCGTCGCCGGGAATCCAACGCAACTCGTTTCATCGAAAATCTACTTTGAATGAAGAAGTTATATCTTGTTGACCACCGTTTAGAACTGGCAATTTTAAAAAAAAAATTGCAGAATAGGTACAGGTTGATGACATGGCAGCCCAGTCAGCATGTAGAGAATATCCTTCAGTTTTTTTCCAATGGCACTATAACAAGTGTCACAACCAGATTCGCCAGTTTAGGTTTGAGAAGGTAAAATAGTCCAATGTTCTCCAAAGTTAAATTTGGGTTCATGATGAATATTTATGTGTTGGAATTATTTTTTTATTAAGATTATATTTTTATATATATATATATATATATATATATATATATATATAATATTTTACATGGTTTATTAATCACACACACACACACACACACACACACACACATATATATATTAAATCCAAACCTTATATATTACAAATTTCACGTTTTATTTTAACCCTAAAGTCCGAGTTTATTTATATTGGAGCAATTATAAACCATAGCCCAAATTTATTAATGGTGGAGTGCATATGTAAACATGGACAAAGTCCGAATCAAATACATTAGAACGGTTTATATGGTTATAATGGCGTAGAGTTTATTTATATTGGAGCAATTATAAACCATAGCCCAAAGTTATTAATGGGGGAGTGCGTATGTAAACATGGACAAAGTCCGAATCAAATACATTAGAATGGTTTATATGGTTACAATGGCGTATTTCATATGGTGGGCAAAATATGTATATAGGATGGCCAGAGGGCGGGTCGAACCCGTGACCTCCTCCTACTAACTCTATCCCCATACCAATGGGCCACGACCTTATTCCTTGAAAATTTATGCGCCCAAAATATATTTGAAGTTACGCAGAACTTCGATGGCAGAAGGGAGGGGGCCAATGCTTCTCCCATATGACCTTTCCACACGACCTCCCACCAAGCGCTCAAACAAAACACGCTTAGTGCACATTAAACCTGTACTTATCACCTTCTAATCCGCCATTAAATTAATTTAAACTCAAAGCTTAAAACGGAGGAGTTTTTGGCAACACTTCCATTTTCGGTGGGAACCACCTGTTTGACGGAGTTAACTATAGACTTCTCCAGATTTGGAGGAATCTAGGGAAAAATTTAATAGACCATATCTTGAGCAATTTTCAACCAATTTTGGCTCAGGAATAGTCATTCCTAGCAGATTGGCATGCTCTGAACACATTTGAACAGGTTTCAGAGGCAAATGAGCAATTCTAGAAATGTTTTTGTCACTTTGAAGAATTTTGAAGCCTAGGGCCACCAGGAAGGAAGGTCATGCCTATAGCAGTTGAAGGCCAAATTGAGTAAATGAATAGTCATTTCTGATATATTTCGACATTTTGAACTCATTAGAGTATGTTTCAAGAGAATTTTATGCATGTAAACAACAATTTGAGCACTATTGAGCTAATACAGAGGCCTAAGCCATAGAAGCTGGACCAATGATATATATCCCAGGAGGGGTGAACTCCTTCATCAAAAATCTGTTTTAATGGATCAATTGTGATGGTTTGTTGTTCTCTACATTGATGTTGTTCAACATTTTAAATTCATAATTTTTTCTCTTTAATTCACTCATAAAAACTAAGTTAATTTACCTGTTGACACACATAAGCACCAAGGAAAACTATGTACATCAAGAATAAGATTAGCAAATAAATTTTAAATCTGAGGTTGAAATTAGCACAACAAAACTAACATTCATAATCAGATCAAGTTGGTATCAGAGCTTGCTTGAAAGGCAAGGTTATTTGCTTGATAGTTTCTTGAATTTTGTGCAAGTGTAATGGTTGCAAATTTGTGATGCTGACAAGGTTAAAGTTGCAAAAAGGTGAAGGGAAATTGTTGGTTGCAAGTCCTGATATTAGGACTAGAAGAAGGAGAGCTACAAGAGAACCATCTTCACCCAAAGTTCCATTCATAGCTGTGCTTGAAGCACCTCAAATTTTGTCTCAAGACGCTGAGATTGAGGAGGTACAAATTGTACAAGAAGCTGAGTTGATTAAAGAGGTACAACCATCAGAAGCTAAGCTTGAATCCATAGCCATCATGTTAGGTGTTGGAGAGACTCAAGGACATTCAGAAGAGGAAGATGTTAAGAGATACTTCAAATACATAAAGAGGATGGTTAAAATTATGTTTGATGTGATTTACTGTTGGGATGGCAGGAGAAGGTTCTAAGCCTCCACATGGAGAAGGAACTTTAGATGGTACGAAGGATGAACAGAAAAGTTCAAAGGGTAGTGGAGGAAACCCACCTCCATCTCCACCATCTTCATCATCCTCATCATCTCCATCAGCATCATCTTCCACTTCCACCACAAAAACCACCCACACTCACTCAAAAGCCACAAAAGGAAAGACACCCTTACTCAAACTAGATGTCAAATTTGAGCTTCCAATGTATAATGACGAGATAAATGCAGAAAGATTGGACAATTGGGTACGTCAATTGGAGGTGTATTGTAGGATTCAAAACCTTTATGAAGATGTCATAAAGATTCAATTGGCTTTTTTGAGGATGGAAGGATCTGCACTTGTATGGTGGGAAGCAAGGACTTAAGAAGATATTAAAAACTATGGTAATATATTTATGTCTTGGTCAAGTTTTATTGTTTCCATTAAAAATAAATTCTATCCCTTAGCTTAAATGAAAAAGGAAATTATGGATTGGAAAAATTTAGACAGTTGAAAGGGCAAAGTGTGCAAGATTATATTCATGAGTTTAAGAGAAGAGCTCTTATTTTGGGTATTAATTTATATTCTCAAGAAACTTTGTTAAAGTATGTTGGGGGTTTGCACAGTTACCTTAGGCACACTATTCTCATGTTTAATCCCACAAACATAGATGAAGCTTGTGTTCAAACCACACACTTAGACGCAAAAGGGAAATAAAACATAGATGAGAAAAGCGAAAGTGAGGGTAAAGGAAAAGGAAAGTTCTATGGAAGAGGAAAATAAATAGCTCTGTAAAAGAGAGATAAAAACTCACAAGCAAAAACTGTTCAAATACTAGCCACAATGAAGACCATTGTTGGCAACTTCATCCAGAATTGAAGCCAAATAAACTGAAGGCCAAAGAACGGGTAAAATTGTTGCTATAGTTGAACATGACTTAGGGTCGGATTCAAGAGATGAGACAAAGATTATAGCCATGGGTTTGAAAGGTAAACATATTGAAAGCACTAGTTCTTCAAATTTTTCAAATGTTACTCATGATGAAGATACAAGAATAGAACTTTTCCATATTAGAGTTGTCTCTAAACATACCAAGACTGGTACCTTTTTGATAGTGGGTCACAAGCTAACTTGATTTTCGAAGAATTGGTTAAGCAGCTAGGCCTTGAAACTATTAGACATCCAAGACCATATCCTTTGGTTTGGATATGTAAGAATGCAAACTTACAGGTTACAAGGAAGTGTTTTATAAGATTCGCTATAAATTCAAACTTTATTGATGAAGTTGAACTTGATGTGGTGTAGCTTGAGATATCAGGAATTGTATTGGGAAGTCCTTATTTGTATGATAGGAAAGCATTATTTCATCTCCATGAGAATAAGTATCACTTGTTTAAGGATGGTATTGAGTACATGTTTAGAGCACATAAGAAGAAGACAAGTTTGTCTCTTATACATGTAGGAGAAATGAAGATGATAGTGAATGCAAGTCAGAATTTGACATTGTTGATGATCAAACAAAGAGATGTTTTGAATAAAACTTTTCAAAAATATTCTTATGCTTGTAATGAGATGTTTTAGGATTCTAACAGGTTGCCTTTGAAAGAAGGTCAACAAGATGTAAAACATTTGGAACAGTCAACATCAATGTTGAGCAGTGTTGGAAACAAGATGTCGGTGCAAGAGAGTGCAAAGATCAAAGATAAAGTGACAAAGCATATTGGCAAAGAAGGCATAGGTTCCACAAATGCTTCTTTTTGGTTTCAAAAAGGTACATGGCAATGGCAAAGATACTTGGTCAAGAGTCGACACAAGTACAAAGCGAGATCATCTAAGAATCGCCATGGTGACAGTGTGCAAGGTGAGACAATTTTTAAGTTTCCTTTGATTAATGACCAAGGTAGCAATAAGATGGTTTCTACAAGAATAGGTTGCTTCTCTGCAAATTTATAAAAATTGCAGCATGACGGTGGCAATGACAGCAAGAGAAGGTCGCAAGAATCAAGGAAAAAGTTGATTTTTTGTGAAAAGCTTCAATTGATGATATTGGGAAAATTTTAGTCGATAGAGACTGGAAGGGTGAGGGAACAATACCCTCATCCACATGATTAGTAATCCAAGAGCTTTTGGGTTCCAAAAGGCTTCTAGTGGGGAGGAATGATTAGAGGCTCAATATTTTAGCTCAAAAATTAAATTTCTCAGAATTGATTGGAAACTAAATGACATCGAATGGCCTGTCGCCAGGAATCCAACGCAACTTGTTTCGTCGAAAACCGACTTTGGATGAAAAAGTTATAGCCTACTGAACGCCGTTTAGAATAGGAAAATTGTTTAAAAAAATTGTAGAACGGGTACAGGTTGACGACATGGCAGCCCGGTCATCATGCAAGGAATATCCTTCAGTTTTTTCCCAATGGCATTGTGACAAGTGTCACAACCAGATTCGTCAGTTTGAGTTTGAGAAGGTGAAATTTCCCAATGTCCTCCAAGGTTGAATTTGGGTTCATGATGAATATTTATGTGTTGGAATTATTTTTTAATTAAGGTTGGATTAACACACACACATATATAATATTTTATATGGTTTATTAATCATATATATATATACTAAATCCAAACCTTATATATATTACAAATTCCGCATTTTATTTTAACCCTAAGGTCCGATTTTATTTATATTGGAGAAATTATAAACCATAGTCCAAAGTTATTAATGGTGGAGTGTGTATGTAAACATGGAATAATTCTGAATCAAATACATTACAAAGGTTTATATGGTTACTGTGGCGTATTTTATATGGTGGGAAAAATACGTATATAGGATGGGTGGAGGGTGGGTCGAACCCGTGACCTCCCCCTCCTCACTCTATGCCCATACTAATGGGCCACGACTTTTTTCCTTGAAAAGATATGCACCCAAATTATATTTGAAGTTATGCAGAACTTTGATGGCAGAAGGGAGGGGGCCAACCCTCCTCCCATATGACCTTTCCACATGACCTCCCACCAAGCGCTCGAACAAAACGCGCTTAGTGCGCATTAAAACTGCACTTATCACCTTATAATCTGCCATTAAGTTAATTTAAAATCATATCTTAAAACAACAAAGTTTTTGGCAACACCTCCATTTTCGATGGGAAGCACCAATTTGGTGGAGTTAATTGGAGACTTCTCCAAATTTAGAGGATGAATCTAGGGAAAATTTTAATATACCATATCTTGAGCAATTTTCAACCAATTTTGGCTCAGGAAGAGTCATTCCTAGCAGAATGGCATGCTATGAACGCATTGGAATAGGTTGCAGAGGCAGAGGAGCAATTCTACAGGTTTTTTTTTCTCTTTGAATAATTTTGAAGCTGAGGGCCACCAGGAAGGAAGGCCATGCCGAGAGCAGCTGAAGGCCAAATTGAGTAAATGGAGAGTTATTTCTGATAAATTTTGACATTTTTAACTCATTGGAGTATGTTTCAAGAGCATTTGATGCATGTAAATAGAAATTTGAGCACTATTGAGCTAATACAGAGGTACAAGCCATGGAACCTGGACCAAGGAGATGTAGCCCAAGAGGGGTGAACTCCTTCATCAAAACTTTGTCTTAATGTATCAATTGTGATGGTTTGTTGTTCTTCATGTTGTTGTTGTTCAACATTTCAAATTCATACTTTGTGCTCTTGAATTCACTCATAAAAAATCAGTCAATTTACCCGTTGACACACATAAGCACTAAGGAAAACTATGTACATCAAGCATAAGATCAGTAAATAAATTTTAAATCTGAGGTTGAAATTAGCACAGAAAAACTAACACTCATAATCAGATAAAATTCACTTGGTAAGGAGATGACTATTTTCCAAGTCGTTGTGTAAGAATTTATCGAAAAACTTGAATTTAGCTCCCTCTTGTTTTGTTAAGCACTTGGAAGAAATCCAAGAATTAAATCTACAAGATTTTATCTCAAGGAAGAAGGAAATAAAAAGTGAGGGTTGATAGGCCAATTTATAGGTATTAATGGATACAAAAGATGTGGAAACCACATCTGAAAGGACATATACAAAATTTTCTTCGTGGAAAAGGATTATATGTTTTCTTATTCGAGCTCAAAGAATATTTAGGTTTGTTTTTAGAAGAAACCCATACTTCCTTGGGGTGAGAGGAATGCATCTAAACAAATGGTCATTTGATTTCATCTTAGAGAACAATATCCCCTTCTAATATCCCAATGTGGGTTTTTCTTCCTAATTTACACCTACACCTTTGGATTGATGATGCTCTTAGGAGCATTGGAAACTTTCTTGGAAGATTCATACATGCAACAATGCCAAAAGAAAATTTGTATTCCTGTGCTCAAATTTGCATGGAGATTGACTTGGAAAAAGGGCTTCCAAAATCATTGGATAACTGGAAATATTTGCAACAATGATCAACTATGAACAAATCTCTTTTGAAGGTTTTAACTATGTATAAAAATAACCTGCAGATCAATTCTTAAAAACAAAAAATATACAATGACAAGAAGATAAAATATACACAAAGATATTTCTCCTTAAACCCAACACCAATAAAACCAAATTGATTTTTCATTATATTCCTTTCAATGTTACAATACATTATATACATTTCAAAGCATTCAAAATCCCCAATCCATTAACCCCGAATTAGAACATAATTGTAGTTCCCTTGACCAGATCTACAAAATACCATGGGAAAAACCATCATGTTCAAAACCATGCGCAAAACCATGGGTAGGTACACCCACCATCCTTGGGACAACCCAAACATCCTTAGGTCGGAATATTAAAAAACAAATCGGGGCACTTCCCTAAACCCCATGCAGGAAAGGCCCCCTAAAAACCCCTCGGCATGGAGGACTACTGCCCCCTTGTGTCCGGTGCAATGCAACAACACCTAAGGCTAGTCATGAAAATAATATAACACACACCCAACATTCTCTCACTTGTTGTTTTCTTTGCACACAAAGGGTTGCAAGAGTACACAGTCAATAGTCCAAGGATGCAACAAAGATATTTCTCCTTGAACCCAAAACCAATAAAACCAAATTAATTTTTCATTATATTCCTTTCAATGTTACAATAAATTATATACATGTCAAATCATTTAAAATACCCAATCCATTAACCCTGGATTAGAACATAATTGTAGTTCCCTCGACTAGATCTACAAAATAGAAAATAGAAAATAATACACAAAGATATTTCTCCTCGAACCCAAAACCAATAAAACAAAATTGATTTTTCATTATATTCCTTTCAATGTTAAATTACATTATATACATGTCAAAGCATTCAAAATCCCCAATCCAGTAACCCTGGATTAGAACATAATTGTAGTTCCCTCGACCATATCTACAAAATATCGTGGGAAAAACCATCATGCTCAAAACCATGCTTAAAACCATGGGCAGGTCCACCCAGTCCACCCCCCATCCTTGGGACAACCCAACCATCCTTAGGTTGAAATATAAAAAAAAAAATCGAGGCACAAAGATATACACAAAGATATTTCTCCTCGAACCCAAAACCAATAAAGCCAAATTGATTTTTCATTATATTCTTTTCAATGTTACAATACATTATATACATGTCAAAGCATTCAAAATTCCCAATCCATTAACCCTGGATTAGAACATAATTGAAGTTCCCTTGACCAGATCTACAAAATACCATGGCAAAAACCATCATGCTCAAAACCATGCGCAAAACCATGGGCGGGTCCACCCCTTATCCTTGGGACAGCCCAACCATCCTTAGTTCAACATATTAAAAAACAAATCGGGGCATTTACCTGAACCCCATGTAGGGAAGGCCCCCTACAAACCCCCCGAAAGGGGGGGATACTGCCCCCCTTGTGCCCGGTGCAATGCAACAACACCTAGGGCCAGTCATGCAAAGAATATAACACATACCCAACATTCTCTCACTTGTTGTTTTCTTTACACACAAAGGGTCACAAGATTACATAGTCATCAGTCCAAGGATGCAACACCCACTGTTTCTCTACACTAAGAAAACTTCTCAGTGCTCACAAACTTTGTCAATGCATTTGCAACATTCTTCAAAGTGCCCACTTTTACTGGCAACACATTTTTGTCTTTAACTATATCCCTCAAAAAGTGATACTAAACATCAATATGATTTGTCTTTGAATGATAAGCAATGTTCTTTGCCAAGAAAATTACACTTTGGCTATGACAATTTATCCTTATAGCTCATTGTACAAAATCCATACCTGAACATAATATTTGCAACCAAACTGCTTCCTTACTTACATGAGTGGTTGCCATGTATTCAACCGTTGTAGTTGAAAGAGCCACTATACACTATCTCTTTCTCATCGAACTGACTGCTCCTCCAAATAGGTTAAACACATACCCACTTGTAGATCTTCTCTGATCCAGATCTCCAACCCAATATGCATCAACAAAGCCATGTGTGTCCAATATTGGTCTTCCTTGGTAGCACAAACCATAATCACTAATGTCACGCAGATACCTGAAAGCCCACTTTACTATCATCTAATGTTCCTTCCTTTGTTTTGACATAAACCTACTCAATACTCCCTCTACATGTGCAATTTTTAGTCTAGTGCATACCATTGTATACATCAAACTACAAACTACACTTGTATATGGAACATGGGACATGTGCTCTTCCTCTTCCTGGGTCTTGGTACATTGTTCTACATATAACTTTACACATACAGGAATAGGAATCTTCATCGGCACACCATCCTAGATATTAATCCTCTACTATATTGTCTCGACATACTTCCTCTAGTTTAACCAAAGCTTCCTAATATCGTTTAGTTTCCATGCTCAAAATGAAGTTTGCAGCACCAAGATCCTTCATGTTGAATTTAGAGATAAATTGGGTCTTCACATCCTAGATAGTTTCTCTATCATTTCCAATTGTTTGCATATCAACCACATACAAGACCAAATTAATAACACGGCCGTCAAAAAAATTATAATATAGACAATGATCCAATTTTCTCCTTATGAAGCCAAGTCCCTCCATATATGTATCAAATTTTTAATACCACATCCTTGGTGATTGCTTTAACCCATACAAAGAATTATTTAACCTACACACTAGTTCTTTCCACCCTTCACTGCAAACCTTTTGGATGCTTCATCTAGATCTCTTCTTCCATATTCCGATGTAGAAATGTTGTCTTCACATCCATTTTTTCTACCTCAAAATAAAAAGTAGCGACAACATATAAGTGTAATCTAATATAAACTAACTTGGTAACAAGAGAAAAAAATATCACAAAATCAATTCCTGACACTTGGGGAAAAAAATTGCTACTAACCGAGCTTTTTATTTCTCCACTTTTCTTTCTGAATTCATCTTCTTCTTAAACACCCATTTTCTCCCAATGCGTTTCCTTCCAGTCATAAACTTCACTAGATCCCAAGTCTCATTTTTATCCAAGGTTGTTTCCATCCTCTGAATCCATTGCCTCCATGACAATTATGGGATCATCATATGTAATAGATAAAGAAAAATTTGAACATAAATAAGATGGAATATACCTCCCCGGATTTCTTCTTTCCCAAACTGATCTCCTCAAAATCAGAATGTGTGGTTCTTCTTCTTCTAATTCTTGTTCTTCTATGGAGTTTGATTCTTCACCCTTCAAATCAAACTCTATCTTCTCTAGTTCCTTTTCCCTTGGTAGGACTTCCTTTTTCATGACATCCTCCAGTTCTCTAAATAACACATCTCGATTACACACTACCTTATTTGTTTTTAAGTTCCAAAGCTTGTAACATTTTAAACCATCTTTATACCCAATAAATATGCACCTTTTAGATTTACTATCCAACTTTTTTCTTCTATCCTTTGGAACATGTACATATGCATTGTCACCAAATACCCTAAGATATGAGACAGAGGGTCTCTTACCAGTCCATACCTCATGTGGTGTCTTATCGTACAACACTTATAAAGGTGATTTGTTAAATAGGTAACATGCAATATCCACTTCCTCTGCCCATAATTCCCACCCTAGTCCAACACCTCTAAGCATGCTTCTTGCGATTTCCATCAACGTCATGTTCATCCTTTCTGCAACTTCATTTTACTAAGGTATGTATGGAGTATTCTTTGGTCGTTCTATAGCACACTTATTACAGAACTCCTTGACTTTCTTCTTGCGGAACTCTCCACCATTATTTATCCTCAACACTTTAATCTTCTTCTTTGTTTGATTTCCCACCAAAGCTTTAAATTATTTAGACCTATCAAAGACTTCATACTTCTTCCTAAGGAAATATATCCATGTATTCCTCAAGAATTTATCTATAAACGATACATAGTACAAAGATTTACCCATTGATGGAACCGACATGAGTCCAAGCACATCGATGTGCACAAGCTCTAATATTTCTTCTTCATATTAGCACTAGAGAAAAATCACCTGATTCTTCTTCCCATATATAAAATGTCCAAAGAAATCAAAATATAGAGATAAATTAAACATAAATTTTACCATACCATTACCATGTAGTATTTGAAGGCCCTTCTCTCCAATATGTCCCAATATTTGATGCCTCAACATAGTTTTTTCACTAGAGACCACAAGATTTTCCACTCCACTTTTAGGAACAACAAAATTATTACACCCATCAATAATAATATTGCCCATAAGCTTGTACAGAGTTTTGATCTAAACTCCCCTCATCAATACCAATGCTCCTCGAACCATTTTGCGGGTATCTTTCTCGAACAATATCTTTATCCCTACATCATCCATCTTTCTTATAGAAATTATATTTCTAGCCAATCCGTGAATGTGCAAAACACTCAGGAGTGTTCTAATCCTTCCACCTATCAGCTTTAGCTTTAATTTTCCTCATCCTATGATTTTGGCCAGCTTGTCATCCATCACCTAGGAAGACATCACCACCATCATATTTCTCATATTCACAGAACCACTCCTTATGGGGAGTCATATGAAAGGATATACCTGAGTCAATCAACCATGACTCATGACTCATGATCTACACATGTAATCTAAGAAGCCCAATACACATCCCCACCTTCATCTGAGATAGTTTTCACCTTTGCAGAAGGAGCCTCATCATATCCTTTTCCTTTTATAAAGAGTTTTAGATCTATAATCTTTCTTGTAGTGCCTTTCTTTTTTGCATTTCCAACATACCTTTACTGAATTTCTTAGAGATTTAGATTTTCCACTTGAGGACTTATTTTTATTTATGTTTTGGGATCGTCCTCTTACAGATAAGGTTTCCCATTCCGAATTTTCATATTTTTTCAACTCACCTCTTTCGCAATAAGGTTGATACTATTTAATAAAATTTCAAGGTAGTTGTATTGCTACCTATGGAAACTACCAAACTATACCACGAGTCTGGTAGAGAACAAAACAAATTAATGCACTTACCTTTCTCTAAAATTTTAATATCAACAGATAATAACTAAATTACCACCTTATTGAAGGCGCTCAAATTCTTTATCATTGAGTCTCATCCATCATCCTTAGGTTATAAATTTTTTTACGCAAGAACAATTTGTTCACCGAGGACTTAGATTGATACAAAGCACCTAACTTGTCCCGCAAAGCCTTCGTTGTAGCTTCTCCTAAAAAATTCATTGATACTAACACTGAGACACACATCCATATTGTGCACTTTGCCTTCCAATCCAACTTGGTCCAGTATTTTGTCGACATTGTCATTGGTTTAGTAATTAGATCCACTATGATCCATTGATATTTATCCACCAAAATATCCTCCATCTTGAGCTTCCACAACTCAAAACTATATCCGTTGAATTTCTTGAACTCTGTCACTCCATTTCTAACCATATCCTTTCACTATAAGAATCGATCTCGTAGGTATCCCACTGTAACAATGTCTACCACAAGCCTGAGCATAACCCCCTAGTCGCAAATGCTTCCCCTTGAAGCCAAAACTGCTATAATACCAAATTCAGGTTATAAACCTATACATAAATTACTTGAAAATGAATTCTTAAAAGCAAAAAATATATAATGGCGAGAACAAAAATTATACACAAATATTTTTCTCCTATAACACAAAATTGGGAAAACTGGATATATTTTTCATTATATTCATTTCAGTGTTACAGTGCATTATATACATGCCAAAGCATTCAAAAACCCCAATACATTAACCCTGGATTAGAACATAATTGTATTTCCCTTGACTCGATCTACAAAATACCATGGGAAAAACCATCATGATCAAAACCATGTGTAAAATAAAAAAACCATGGGTGGGTTTTCCCCTCCTCCTTGGGTCTTCATAAAAAAAATAAATCCAAGGTGTTGTTGTGAACCTAAAGAATGGGGGCTACCTCCCCCCTGCAAACCCCTCGACAAGGGGGGCTACCACCCCCTTGCGAGCCCCCAGCGTAACATAACAATGCCTACATGAGTACATGCACTTCGTATAAAATTGCAATAAATTCAAAACTTAACTATATTACAGCCTAGGTAAGGAGTTAAAATGGACTCAATTTACTTGAAAAACCCTCTCTTATACAAATATGGGAGTGAAATATGATGCCATGTCCAATTTAGGTTCAACATTCCCTACAAGGCCAACGCGAGGAGGATCCACAATAGGTCAGTTATCCAAAAAAACATAGATCTAATCAATCCAAAAGAATATAATGGAACTCAAAGAAGGAACATATTTGAAATATTAAGCCAATAATATCTAAATCCAAATATTTCTCAATATGAAGCTTCACATTCTCATCAAATCCCTTCTATTGTATAGGAGCCCCATTTATTTCAAACTCACCCTTGAGAATTCCTCAGTTGTTTCCCAACACGCAATAGTTATGTTGATCCAAAGTGAGGAATGCCACTCTAATGTTGGGGGAGGAGGTGAACATTTTAAATATGAAAAAGGTTATCTACCCAAGAAACTATCCAAAGAACTAGAACTAGAACTATCCTTAAATGACAAGTAGGAAGAAGACATCTCAAATGAATAAATCTCAAGGCAATCTATGAGGGAAATGGATCAATAAAAGAGAGAAGATAAATCACATATATATTATGGTTATAGGAATAAAATAAGATAAGATGAGTTCTATACAAGTTCCTCCTAAAGGAGGCCCTTCCAAATCCCCAATCAAATAATGATCTTGGTCTCTATGAATTGTGGGGATTAGGTAGACCAATTAAACTAGTAATAATTAGAGATCTAGTAGAATATGAAAAAGCTATTATCATACCATTCCAAGAGATAGGAATGAAAGAATAATAAGTTATCAAACTATGTAATCAATTTTGGAAGCACACAGGAAGCATGGTGTAATATTTCAAAGGAGTGTTAGGAGGTCCAAGCATAGAATGGGACAAAAATAAGGTAATTTTAGAATTATATTTTCAAACAAAAAATTGGATTCTAACAAAATTTCAATGTTTACAAATGAGAAAAACTCTCATGGTAATCAATGTATATGTGCCTCACATACTACAAGGATTAAAAAAAAAGCATGTTGGATCTCAATTCAAAACCTCAAGGGTATTGAATTTTCTAAGGATTATATAGTTGTTGGATATATTAATGCCACCTTATAGTCTTAAAAAAAAATGGGATATGTTGTCTTTGACCCATTAAGAGAAAATTTTAAATATTTAACGAAATATTGATACCTTTCATATATAAAACAAATCAAAGGAAAATATAAATGTCTAGTAGAATAGTTTCTCCTTGTTATAATGTGGCCAAGCTTGATAAGTTCTTAGTCCACATTAACTTTCTCCTTTCAAAACATATGGCCAAGTCTAAAATTATTCCCTCCTCCACCTTGGACCACAAACCCATCTTTCTTTCAATGTATATATGCCCCACATACTACAAGGATTAAAAAAAGCATGTTGGATCTCAATTCAAAACCTCAAGGGCATTGAATTTTCTAAGTATTCTATAATTGTTGGAGATATTAATGCCACCTTAAGTCTTAAAAAAAAAATGGGATATGTTGTCTTTGACCCATCAAGAGAAAAATTTAAAGATTTAACAACATATTCATACCTTTCATATATAACACAAATCAAAGGAAAATATACATGTCTACTAGAATAGTTTCTCCTTGTTATAATGTGGCCAAGCTTGATAAGTTATTAGTCCACATTAACTTTCTCCTTTCAAAACATATGGTCAAGTCTAAATTTATTCCCTCCTCTACCTTGGACCACAAACCCGTCTTTCTTTCCCTTGACCCCCCTCTAGAATTTGGTCCCATTCCTTTTCGCTATGATCCAATGTCAGCTGGATCTCTAGAAGAAGTTGAGATTATTGAAAATTATTGGGCTTCTTAGATTCCTGGTAACCCCTATATATTTGGGAGAAAAAGTTAATATTGATTAATTAGAATATTAATTAATGGGACAAACAATACTTCACCCTTCCTCATGTAGAAAAGGAAAAAATTTGAAGAGTGCTTTAGGAACTAAAGATGAAGATGGAGACAAAAATAGCTACAATGGTTCCACCAAGCACTTAATAATGAAGAAGAAGTAAAAATGAAAAATTGGTTCCCCCGATCAGAATGAGGAATAAATTTGGATATTAAAATCCATATCCCTATGGCCACAAGTAGAAGACAAAAACATAAGTTTTTTTCTTTAAAAAATCTTAAATGAGACATCTAAACACGTGGTCAAAGAAATCAAGTTATGGGATGGTTCAAAGGAGAAAAAAGAAGTATCTTATAATCACTTCAAACAATTGTATACACAACAAGATGAGGCCTTGCCAATGAATATGGAGTTACATTGTCACATTCCAAACAAGATATCCAAGGAAATGAATGAGAAACTTGAACATCCATTAGAGGAAGCAGAGATAAAGGATGCCATATGGGCCCTTAATCTAGCTAAAACCCTAGGCCTGGACATATTCTCAATCACTTTCTATAAAATATTTTGGGAGCTCATTAAATATGATCTCAAACATACGCTAAAAAATTCCCATAGATCTCTAAATATGGGAGGAAATACTTCTTCGTTGTTGTTAACCCTCATCCCTAAAGAAGTTAACCATTCATCCTTTGCTTTATTTCATTTTTTTTTATTGTGAAAATCTTCTAAAATAATGACCAAAATAATTTTCTCATGTATCAAGCCTATTTTATCCAAGATTATTTCACCTGACCATGAGGGATTTCTACAAAATCAATAGATTTTTTATAATATTGTTTTGTTTCAATAAGCATCACAATATAGCTCATTGGAAAGAGAGAAAGGTAAGATAATTAAGTTAGATATGGATAATGCATTTAATAGGGTTCAAAACTATTTCCTTTTCAAGGTCTTGGGATAATTTGGATTTAGCCCCAGATGTATAAATTGGATAATTGCTTTTATCAACTTGTCGTGGATTGCACCACTTGTCAGTGATCATCCAATTTCATTTTTTTCAAATTCGTAGAGGATTAAGATGAGGATGCCCTCTATATACATTATTATATGTAATCACAATGAAGTATCTGAGTAAGAAATTAGTAAAAGGGGTCACTCCTAGGAATTCAAATTGTAAGAGGACTAAAGAGTATAAATCACTCTCAATTTTTTAATGATACAGTCATGTTGGGGGGTTGAATTCCTTGCCATTGCTTCTTGATTTAAACTATTTTGGAATATTTCCTATATTCTTTGATGGGATATCTAAACTATAGGAAGTGGAAAATATTTGTTTTAAATGTATCTTCATTGGTTAATAGTGAAATCTCCCACATATTTTAATTTCAAGTTGTAGAAAAATGGACATCAATCAATTATATAGGAATACCTATTTCAATCAAATGGAATCCTCCTTAATCTTGGAAAGGGATTGATGGGAAGATAAAAATTATATTTCAGCTACGAGGATCAAAATGGCTCAACCCAACAAGTAGAATTAAATTAATTAAGGAAGCATTAACAACCCTTCCCAATTGTGAAGGATTGATTCCTCTAGCACCCAAGTATATTTCTAATTAAATGTCTCAAATAATTTGAAATTTTTTTATGCCAAGGTAGAAAATCAATTGAATAAATTCAATCTCATAAATTGGAAAACATTACGTCGTGAGAAGGATTGAGGAGGTATGGGTATATGTTACATAGAGTTAATGAATCAAGCATTGGGAGCTAAGTTGATGTGGATATTATTAACTAGGAACTCCAAACGATGGAAAATAGTTCTTTGGAAAAAATGCTTCAGAGGATCAAGACTTAAAAGTATGGAATACCAAATAAAAGAACCTCAAGGATCTCCTATATTTAACCTTTTGAAATCATCTTCCTCAATCATTCAACAAAAACTCATGTAGATTTTTTGGAATGGAAAATTTATCATTTTTTTGGAGCACAACATCATGGGAAAATAAAAAATAATGAGAAAAGTGAAGTTGACTCAAATGAAGTGGAATGGATTCATCTACAAGGTAAAAAAACTTTATCTAATTTGTCAATATGGTGAGAAGACTCAGTTTTTTTTTTCATTAGGGGGGAGAGGTGGAATCCAATAGCCCCCATGTGGATGCCTAGAGGGCCCAAAAGGGTCATTCAAGTGAAAATCATTGACAGGATGTTATCGAGCAATTTTTCTTATTATGGTTTTCACCTTTTGGAAGTTTCGCGGTACACAATTTTGTAGTTTGTGGTAATTATTTAAGGACACAACTATATTCTAATCTAGCGTTAATGACTTAGGTATTTATGTTGTATTGTAACATTGTAAAGAAACATATAAGTAAAAATAGGTGTGACCTTTGAACATTCTAGGCTAGTTTCCTTGGTTTGGGTTTCTATGGTAAAAATTCTATGTTAAATGTGTGCATATGTGCCATTGTATCTTTTTTGTTTTTATTAAGAATATGTTTGCAACAATTCCCTGTATAGGGTTAAAACCAACATATTCAATGACCGTACACATGGGTAGACTTATTATCAAAGTGGTGGAATTTATACAAAGGATCATTTAAAATTAAAACCATCTTCAAGGGAACATGGGAGACTCTTCCAAAATATGTCAGCTAGAAAATTTAGTTAGTCTAGAAAAAAATTAGTTTTTAACAATGAAAATAGTATCCTTCATTAAATAGCCACTCAAGGCATTTCCCTTCTTTAAAAAAAATATAAACTACTAAAACAAGATTTTTATTTAGATGATAAAGATGAAAGATAGATGAAGCAATTTAAAATTAATTATTCAAGCTACAACATTGAAAAATCCCAACCACAAGTGGAATTGATGAAAAATAAATCACCTACCTATTTCCAAGAATTGAAGCCTCCTCAATCAAAGCATACTCTATTTTTTGATGGAGCCTCCAAAAGTAATCTAGTGGTGGTAGGTGGGAATGGTATTAATTTTCAGTTCAAAGGAATCAAAGAAGCTCACTTTTCCTATGGTCTAGTGCAATCCTTTAATAATTAAGTTGAACGTTTTGTGCTATGGAAAGATTTAACACTTTTTATAGAGAAAATAATATAATCACCTATTGTTCTTAGCAACTCTATAATGGTAATTTTTAAACCCTATATGAGCCCCGTGTTAACCCAAAAACCCCATATTAAGCCATATATATTGAATGATTACATTTGTATCATTACATTGTTATGTAGGTTAGAAACCCTCATGGTCCCATTTTATTATAGTTGTACCCTTTGTCTGCTATATATACACTAAGGCAACCTAGTCTTAGGATCAACAAATATTGTCTTGTACATTACATTGTAAAAGGAGGGTTTTCCCTCGAAGAGGACTATAATTACTAGTTTCTTATCATTTTTAAGGTTCAAGGATCATAATATTTGGAATCAGAGCTCATGATCCTAGGGTTTTGCTGCTTCGAAGAATTCATTGTGGAATTTTAGCTATAATTTGTTTTGGGGGATGTTTTAGATCGTGAAATTTGTAGAATCATAACAAGACATATTGAGTAATACTTAGTTCAAATTTCAAATCTTGGTTCACTATATTTTCATAAATATACTCCCAGGAAGTTAGGGTTTCTATATGCTCCTAAATCAGTCTCAAATAGATCTATTTGGAATTTTTGCTATAATTTTTTTTCTTTTAGGTTTCAAACCATGAAACTTGGATCACATTCATGCAAGATCATGGTGAAAATCTATTTCAAATTACATTTCTTGGTTCGCTCTATTTTCAAATATATGCACCAAGGAAGTTAGGGTTTTTGTATGCTCTGGAAATTAGTCTCAAACATGCCAGTTCAGAAGTTTTTCTACAATTATTTTTCTTTAAGGCCTCAAAAAGTGAATGTTGGAGATTATATAAGGAGAAATATTAGGGAATATCTGGTTCAATTTTCATAATATGTTTCTCTATACTTTCAGACTTATAACTTATAGAAGTTACAGTATGTGAACAATCATGAAATAAATTTTAAATAGGCTAGCTTGGTATTTTTGCTATATCTTCATGTTTGGGAATTTTCATATTGTGGTATATTTGGGGATTTTAGGAGGCATAAATAAGTACCTCGAGTACGAGTTTCATAATTATATTTGAATAATTGAACACATGGCATGATATACATGTTTTCTTGTGGGAAGAGGCCATAAAATTAGCAATTTTTGGGAAAGTTACCATAACCTTCAGTGGGAACATTAAATTCAATTAACACCTATGGAATTGCGTAAAATATGTATCAAAGTATTACAAACCAAATTTTTAGATCCAAAATTCCTGAAATCTTAGAGATGTATTGATAAAGCTTCAACCATTCTAATATTCTCAAAATTAAGGTAAGTAACTTATGAGTGACCTAACTATTGATTAGAATATCCCTTCTTTTTGGTGATTGAAAGTTGTAATAAAGAGGAGTGTTATTATTATTTTCCAGCATGCCTCCAAAGAAAGCTACTACAAAAACTAAATCTACTGAAGGCTCATCCTTGACTCATAAATAAAGTGAACACTAAGAATTTAGGTTATCTCAGTTATAGAAGAAAGTTAATGAAACTGGATGGTAGTATGTTGAAAAAGGTGAATTTTTCAATTTCTCAAAAAAAATATAAAAGAGAAATGGAAAATAAGATGAATGAAAGTAAGGAAGGAATAGAGAAGAAAATGAATGAAAATAAGGAAGAAATACAAAAATCCATGATTTCCATGAAAAATATTCCCTTGGAGAGGATTTCTAAAAGGGATGTGGAGATTCAAGGAAATCATAAAAACAATAAGAAGCATGTTGTTGAGAATCAATATCATATGGGTAGTATGTTATCACAATTGAGATAAATTTCAATGAATTGTACAACAACAATCATGAATTTTCAATCTAGGGTCCACATCATTAGGGCTTCAAGTTAGCGCCAAGGAACTAATACATTTCAAATATTGATATGGGGATATTTGATGGTAATGATCCTATAACATGGGTATTTCAGGTGGAGCAATACTTTGATCTACACCAAGTGGTATCCTTGCAAAAGGTAAATATTGCATTCACATTTTTATAACAAGACCAACAAGTATGGTATTAATGGATTTGTGAAAGAAAAAAATGCTCTATTAAATCTTGGTCCATTTTTATAGATGAATTGATAGCACATTATGGGGATATTAAGAGAAACACATTCTTTAGTCAATTGGTAAATCTTATACAAAAAGGTCCATTTCAAGAGCACATTCAACAATTCCAAAAGTTGGGCCTCGAAGTAAATAATATCTCAAAGGATAATTTTTTACACCTATTTATGGGAAATTTAAAGGAAAGCATCCAACATGAGGTGCATTTCTTTGAACATAAATATCTAAAGCATGCTTTTAGTGTTGCAAGGAAAGTTGAAAGTAAAAATATGGCCACTAGAAAATTTCTTGCTAATAATTATAGATAAAATCATGCCCCCTTTCCTAAAGCCAACAAAGTTGACTCCTCAACAAACGAATGAAAGAAGAGAAAATATAATGATGTTTCAATTGTGATATAAAGTATAGTAAAGGACATAAATGCAGTGAGAAGAAATTATTCTACATAGAATATGAATATGAAGAATATCAAGAAGTGGAAACTTCACAAGATCTAGAGCTAGAAGAGATTACTCAAAAAATATCTTTTCATGCATTGGCTAGCATCAAAACTCCACAAACCATAAAGATATAAGGATATATCAAAAATAAAAAGGTAAAGATATTGATTGATTAAAACAGTAACCTTAACTTCATTAATTTCAAATTGGAAAAACTTCATAATTTCTTTGTATATCCAACACCATAATTTCAAGTGATGATTGCAGATGGAGGTATCATAACTTGTTCAGGGAAATGCCATAATATTAAGCTGGATATGGGGGAGTATTTGTTTGCTAATCCCTAATTGAAATCCAAATGGGCGGTGTGGATATTGTATTAGGGGTCCAATGGTTACAATCACTAGGATCATAGTGGCCCTTAATTTTCAATATATTTTCATAAAAATATATCATAGGGAAAGTAAATTGAGCTTAGAGGTATCCAAGGGAAACCCAATAAAGTGATAACCTCTAATAGCATGCAAAAATTGCTACAAAATAGACACCAAGGTTTAGTTGCACAATTGTGTTCATTAGATGTTCAAACATCTATATCCTTTACTCAAGTGGATCTCCAAAAAGTTATCAAAAATCATGCTGAGGTATTTGGAGAAATTTCTAAGAGTCTTCCACCAATCCAAGATCATGACCATGTTATTCATTTTCAACCTGGAAGTGTACTGCCTAACACTAGGCATTATAGATATCCACGTGCACAAAAGAGTGAGATTGAGTGTATGGTTCAAGAAATGTTATAGACATACATCATTCAACCTAGCCATAGTTCTTTCTATTCACCAGTGTTTATGGTTATAAAAAGGATGGTTCATGGTGTGTGTGTGTGTCTATATTGCAGACAATTGAACAAAACAAAAATCAAAAATAATTTTCCTACTCATGTAATTGAAGAATTATTATATGAATTTGATGGATAAATTTTCTTTACTAAGTTGGATCTTCGTTCTAGATATCATTGAATTAGAACGAGGCAAGAAGACATTTCCAAAACATCCCTTATAACACATGAAGTTCATTATGAGTTTTTATTTATGCAATTTGGACTTACAAATGCACCTTCAACATTTCAAACCTTGATTAATTCTACTTTCAAACTACTCTTTGAAAAAAATTGCTAGTATTTTTTGATGACATACTAATCTACAACAGATCTTGGAAAGGGAATGAAAAACATGTTGACTGGGTCTTAACATTATTGGAAGAGCAACGACTATATGAAAATACTTTCAAGTGTGCCTTTGGGGTTCAAGAAGTGGAAGGTGTATGTCATATTGTATCACATAATGGTGTCAAGGTGAATCCTAACAAAATCAAAGCTATGGGGGAATAGCCAATCCCTAATATCGTGAAAAAACTTTGAGGAATCTTAGGATTTAAAAGATATTACCGCAAAATTGTCAAGAATTTTGGTCAAGTAGCAACACCTTCAAAAAAACTATTGATGAAGGAAGCATTTTCTTAGACTACTGAAGCAACTAAAGCTTTTGAAAAACTTAAAGAGGCTATATGTACAACTCACATATTGGTGGCACCTAACTTCACAAAAATAGTTATTGTGGAGTGTGATGCCTCAAGCCATGGAATTAGTGCAGTTTTGATGTAGGAAGAAAGGTCATTTTCCTTTGAAAGTAGAGAAATTAAAGGAAATAACTTACTTAGACCCATATATGAAAATGAAATGTTGGTGATACTACATGCAGTTAATAAATGGTATCCATACCTAATAGGAAGACACTTCATAGTAAAAACAAATCATGATAGTTTGAAGTAGTTATTGGAGAAAAGACTATCTTCAAAAGAGCAATAAAAATGGTGTTATTTTTTGTAGCATCAAATGTGTTCTGGCCACCAAATTTTGTGGAGAGGCTAGAATACACGAGTTGTCCAAAACCTAGACTTTGTTTATGGAAATTCCACCTAGAAGTGTCTAGATTAGATTATTAACCAATTTTTAAATATTTCCTAAGTATAAACTTACGGAATATGGTTAATTAATAATTATTAATTGAGATAAGGTGAGAACCATCTATAAACTCACACGGATCGACATGGAATTCATCTGGGCCATCGATTATGTTTTAATCTTGGTTTTTGGTGCTCCAATAAAAGATTATAAGAAGAATTCGATGGATAGATGGAGAAAACACTAGTGCAAATACTCAATTTCCCAGGCAATTCGATTTTCTCAGTGGTTGTGATTGAGCAGAGAAGATAGAGATAGATGGTGAGTAGCAGGTGAGAGAGGGGAGAAACAAAATTCCAAGAGGAATATTTCTAGCTTCCAGAAGAGGCAGAGTGAGGAAGGGCGAAGTCCACAATAGATCTGCACAGTCACTAAGCAAAGAGTGACGCGGAGGATCCAACGTGAGGATAGAGGGTCCATCTCGAGGGATAAATTTGCAGTGGAGTGTGAGAAAATTGTCACAAAAATTCTCTCAGTATTTTCCTTAGATTAGATTGCTAATAGAGCATCTAAAATTTTTGTACTCGGATTTGTTGTTGAAGAATAATAAGAAAACCCTCATCTGCTGCATCAATTTTCCCAAGTTGGGTTTTTCCAAGGAAATTTGTCCAAAAATCATTGTGTTAATATTCATATGTGTGTGCTATAATTTCTCAGTTTCCAGTATTTTATTTTCTATAGTAATTTTATTTTGAAAATTACAGTTGTGATTTTATTCCTTGTTTGACATAGCAAATAAACTACATAATTAAATTTACAGTTAGAAGAATAATTTCCAGTTGCCACAATAGATGAAATGTTCACATGGTATCAGAGCACATATGATTAGTCGGAGAGCTCAGTAGCGATGACATATGGAATTTCATTGTTCAATGAGAGCAGCAGATCAAAACCCCAGGGGGAAGCGCAGTCACTTTGAAAAAGGATTGAGTCACTTGAGGAGAATTGACTTTTTTTAGAGAGTGACTGAAAAATTCAATCTTTCGAGATTGATTAGCTCTTGAGGCAGAGGGAGAAACCCCGTATTGTTCACAAAGAAAATCTCTAGCTGGACACAGTAGTTTTGCAATGGTTTGCTAGAGCAGAATCAATGTCGGGAGGAAAGAGGAACAACACACTAAATTCTTCAGCATGACCATGGACAAAATTAATAGTTAGGAAGTTTCAGATTTGTCTTCCAAGTTGGAAGACGAATTTTCTTTCTTGTCGGGATCAGCTTCACTGAGTGTTTGGTATAGAGATAGTGGAGCATCAACTCATATGACAGGGGTTAGAGAATATTTTTCTAGCTAAAAGGAGGATCAGATGGAATTCCAGTTTACTATGGCCAATAAAACAAAATGTACTCTAGTAGGAAGAGGTATATATTTTCAGAGGGAATTGAGAACTAGCACCAGTGCTACAAATGTATTGCATGTGTCAGGATTGGGTATGAATATGATTTCAGTTTCCCAGTTGCAGTACAAGAAATATGTTGTCCACTTCGTGGGAACGAAAGTGTATGTAAAACACTCAAGCTGAAAGAAGGTAAAACAAATTGGAGCTCGAAGCAACAAATTGTACATGTTGCAACTCAACTCTCCAATGGCACTAATAGGAAGTAACAATAGCAGTGGGAAGGAGTAGAATGAGTTATGGCATAGGAGAATGGGACATCTACACCATGGAGCACTCAATATGCCCAGATAAACTATAACAGGGGTTTCAGAATTTAGTATGGAACATGATGATGTGTGCATAGGATTTGTACTTGGGAAATATGTTAAGACAACATTCCTAAGAAGTGACAATCGAGAATATGGTGGGTTAGGACTTATACATTCATATATTTGTGGGTTGGTGTCCACTACAGCTATTAGTGGTGCCGAATAATTCATCACCTCTATTGATGATCATCCCAGAAAAACTTGGATCGACTTGAAGTCCAAAGATGACGTCTTTTATTGGTTAAAAGAGTTTAAATCTCTCGTGGAGAATGAGACAGGGAAGAATATCAAGGTACTTCATTCAGATAATGGTGGAGAATACATTGATAAAAACTTTACAAAATTTTGCGTGAAGGAAGGGATCAAAAGAGAGTGGACAACTCCATATAATCCTCAACAGAATGAGGTAGCTAAGTGGAAGAACAAAATTATAGTTGGAGTTGCAAATACCATGTTATATGACCAGGATTTACCCATATTTTTGTGGGTATAGGCATGTAACACAGCGGTGTATATTCAAAACATAACTCCTCAGAGAATTGCGGAAGAAAATGTCAAAAGGAGTCTTCACAGGGAGGAATCTAGAAGTTAGTCACTTGAGGATTTTTGGTAGTGTAGCTTATTGCCACATGCCAGATAAAAAACATACCAAATTGGATGAGACTACAGAGAAGGGGTTTCTTTTCAAGTATATCGAGACCTCAAAGGAATAAAATTGTAGTGAGATGAGATATAAAGTTCATGAAGGACTGGGTTTTTAGGAGATCTTGAGAGATACCTACAGGTGATTAGAATCAGTCAGCAGAAGCTCCTTTAGTCCATAAGTTGGGGAAGCCAGTGGTACTGGCAGGAGGAAAGTCATAGGGATTGAGTACAATGAATAGTACCAGTATTTCCTCATGGGTAGGAGATCCAAAGAGTTCTCAGCAGACAAAGCAGCAAGGACAAGAGGAGGATGAGTTGGTTGAACTTTGTACCACTAGTGGAAAAGCCAGTAGAGAAGTTTGTTAGACACTAAGAGATGAAGAGGAGTTTATTGGAACTCCTGGGGCAAAGAAAAAACAATAGAGATAGACTGACAGGTATCAATCTTTGGTAGCTCAAGTTACATAACCTTCTAGCTTTCAGGAAGCCACACAACATCAGGTGTGGGTAGATTCCATGGTAGAAGAGTATAGCTCTATCATTACAAACGATGTTTGGTAGGTAGTCCCAAGGCCGGAAGACATATCAGTTGTAGGTTCTAGATGGATCTACAAGATCAAGTACATTGCAGATGGAAATCTGGAGAAGTACAAGGCTAGGTTCATGGAAAAGGGGTATGCAGAGAAAGAAATAATATATTACAAGGATACTTTCGCCCCAATTTCCAGATACACCTCTATCGGGTTAGTTATATCCATAACAGCTCAAATGGGATGGAAAATTCACCAAATGGATGTCAAGACAACATTATTGAATGGGGTGATAGAAGAAGAAGTGTACATAGAACAACCAAAGGGCTTCAAAACTCATGAGAAGCACACTCATGTGTGTAGGCTGAAGAAATATCTATACGGGCTCAAGCAAGCTCCCAAGGCTTGGTATGGTCCGATTGACAATTACTTGCAGCAGATGGAATTCGTCAAGAGTGATGTAGATTCCAACCTCTACTATTTTATGGTAAAAGGTGAGCCACTCATCCTTTTTTTATATGTGGATGATCTCTTTTTGACAGGATCATTAGGGCTCATAGAATATTGCAAGAGGAACTTGGTAGCAAATTTTGACATGAAGGATCTGGGGTTGATGCAAAATTTTCTAGGATTGGAAGTATGTCAGAAGAATGGGGAGATCTTCCTTGGACAAGGAAGATACACTACAAATATTGTAAAGAGGTTCAAAATTCAGGATTGCAGACCCATGACCACGCCCATGATCACAAATTGGAAGAAGATAGATGCATCAGATGACAAGGATGTCTACCCCACCTTGTATAGACAACTCATTGGGTCTCTCATGTATCTGGTCAACACTAGGCCAGACATTTGCTTTGGAGTCAATACCCTAAGTCAGTTCCTGGTAGAGTTGAAGAGGGAACATTGGGTAGCAGTGAGGCACATTATGAGGTATGTCCATGACACAATCGAGTATGGGTTGAGGTATACTTGAGGGGATGACATTAGATTATGTGGGTTCACATATGTAGATTGCGTAGACAGCTCAGTGGACAAGAAAAGTATCTCTGGGTACTGCTTCAGTGTTGGATCAGGGATGGTTTATTAGCGTAGTAGGAAGTAGAATTCAGTAGCATTGATCTTTGCAGAAGCAGAGTATATGGAAGCCAACACAATTATGTGCAAAGCTATATGGCTTAGGAAGCAACTAGTAAGTTTGTACAGGCAGAGGATGGAAGTGACCAATGCATACTGTGATAATCAGAGTTCCATAAAGCTATCTGAGAATCCAATGTTCCATGACAAATTGAGGCACATAGATATTAGATGTCATTTCATCAGATAATATGTACAACATGGGGCAGTCCAGTTATAGTATGTTCCTAGAATAGAGCAGGTGGCAGACATACTCATGAAACCTCTAAGGAGATCTAAGTTCGTTTAGGTTTAGGGAAATTTTGCATGAAGGAAGGTATCAAAAGAGATGAGAGGGAGATGTTGTAGTTGTAGCAACAAAAGATGAGAGGGAGTTGCAGTGTAGATGCAGCTTTGGCAGCAGTTCAACAGGGCTAGCAGTGACAGAGTTGCAACTCATATTAGAGTTACGCATTGGTTGGTGGGAAGCAGTAGCCAGACATCAGTAGCGTGATAAGAGATGATGCGGAGACAAGGTGTTGTGGCTGTAGGTGCAACATTAGAATACATTCTTCGCTAAGAGGGAGTGTTAGTTTTTGTAGCATCAGATGTGTTCTAGACACGAAATTTTGTGAAGAGGCTAGACTACACGAGTTCTCTAAAACCCATAAATCGTTTATGGAAATTCCACCTAGAAGTGTCTCAATTAGATTATTCACCAATTTTTAAATATTTCCTAAGTCTAAACTTAGGGAATATGATTATTTAATCAACATTAATTGATATAAGGTGTGAACCATCTATAAAGTCACATGGATTGATAGGGAATTAATATGGGCCATCGATTATGTTTTAATATTGGCTGTTAGTGCTCTAATAGAAGATTATAAGAAGTTGATGGGTGGATGGAGAAAACACTAGTGCAGATACTCATTCTCCCACGAAGTTTGACTTTCTCAGTGGTTTTGATTTAGCAGAGAAGAGAAAGCTAGAGGGTGAGTAGCAGGCGAGAGAGGGGAGAAACTGAATTCCAGGAGGAATATTTCCAGCTTGTAGAAGAAGAAGAGTGAGGAAGGGAAAATTCCACAGTAGATCTATGTAGTCACTACCCAAAGAGTGACATAGAGGCTCCAGCGTGAGGATAGAGCGCCCATCTTGGGGGTATAAATTTGCAGTGGAGTGTGAGAAAATTCTCACAAAAAATTTCCAGTAGTTTCTTGAGATAAGATTGCTAGTAGAGCATCTAAAATTTTTGTACTCATATTTGCTGTTGAAGAATAATAAGAAAACCCTCATCTATTGCACCTATTTTCCCAATTTGGGGTTTTCTAGGGACATTTGTCCAAAAATAACTGTGTTAATATCCTTGTGTGTGTGCTAGAATTTCTCAGTTTCCAGTATTTTATTTTCCGGAGTAATTTTATTGTGAAAATTGCAATTTTGATTTTATTCATTGTTTGTCGTAGCAAATAAACTGCATAATTAAATTTACAGTTAGAAGAATAATTTCGAGTTGCTACAATAGTTGAAATTTTCACAAATGGATCAAAAATATGTTGGGTTATGACTTTGAAATTATCTACAAAAAACGGAAAACAAAATATTGTGGCAAATGCACTCTCAAGTAAAGAGGAAGACACAAATGATTTATTATGTTTGATTTCCATTCCACAATTTGAATGTGGTGGAAGAAGCAAGGATAAAATGGAAATAAGATGATAAAATATTCAATATCATTCAACAACTATAGGAGAACCTCGATATAGCAGAAACACTTACGTGTAAAAATGATATGTTATGGTATCAAGATTTCTTATACTTATGTAATAATTCTCAATACAAATAGAAAGTCCTTTTGGAATTACACACTTCTCCCATAGGAGGACATTAAGTGTTCTTAAAGACATATTATAGGATCAAGAAATAGTATTTTTGGGAAGATCTTAAAACATATGTGCAAAATTTTGGGGCAAAATGTGTAATATGAAAACAAAATAGAAACTATCAAAACCCCAAGGCTCCTTCAGCCATTAACCATTCCAAGCGAATGTTTGGAAGAAGATTCAATGGATTTTATTATAGGCTTACCCAAACACAAACTAAAGAGTGTCATTATGGTAGTCATAGATCAAATGAAAAATTGTCAACTTTTTTCTCTCTTTATCAACCTTTTAAAGAAAGTAATGTGGTAGAAGCATTCATGGAAATAGTTTAAAAGTTACATGGAATACCAAAGATTATTGTAAATGATAGAGATTCAATTTTCATTAGAAATTTTTGGACTGAATTATTTTCTTGTTTGGATACTCAATTGGCACATACCTCATCTTATCATACTCAATCTTATAAGAAAATTGAGATTGTGAATAAACGTCTAGAAGGATATCTACATTTCTTTGCATCTGATAAAGCTACACAATGGGTCAAATGGTTTCCCTTGGTAGAATGGTGGTATAACACATTCTTCCATACTTCATAAAAAATGTCATCATTTACAACACTTTGCGGATATCATATGTCATCCATCACATCACCCTTCAAAGGGACTATAAAGGCTCAAGCAATAGAGAACCACATACAACACCAATAAGAGGTTCTTTGACTATTGAAGGACAACTTATTTATGGCACAAAATAGGATGAGACAATAAGCATATCAACAATGCAGTGAAAGGGGATTTGAAGCGAGGGATTGGACATTTTTGAGACTAAAACGATACAAAGAGATGTCACTCAAGCAACAAAAGAAGGAAAATAAATTAGCTCTGAGGTATTATGGCCTAAAAGATTGGAAGTATGGCTTACAAATTGGATTGTACTCCATCTTCACGTGTACATCCATTCTTCCATGTTTCATTATTAAAGAAGGTAATTAGTGATAAGATCCCAATCCAAATTTTTCTACCAAATATTAATGAAGGGGGGGAAATAATACTAAAAAAAATTGAAACAAGGATTAAGCAATTGAGAAATCGAGCAATTACTGAGCACCTCATCAAACGTAAGAGCCTACTAGTGGAATATTCCAGATGGGAAGATCGGTTGTTCACGTAGAAACACCCACATATAGTCAAGTGTTGAGGACAATACTTATTTGAAGGAGAGGGGCATGTAAATCCCTATAGAATCCCCATGTTAACTTAAAAACCCCTGATTAAGCCCTAGATATTTAGTGATTACATTTCTATTGTTATATGTCTATGTAGGCTAGAACCCCTCATGGTCCCATTGTATTATAATTGTTCCCTTTGCCTCCTATATACACTAAGGATACATAGTCTTAGGATCATCAAATATTGTCTTGTGCATAGTATTCATTGTAAAAGTCGGTTCCCCCCTCGAAGAGGACTGTGATTACTAGTTTCTTATCATTTTTAAGGCACAAGCATCATAACAGTAATTTGAGCCATGTATAAGGAGTCCTTTCTGTGGGACATTAAATTAAAATCTGTTCTAATCAGAATCAAACTTGTGCCCAAACATATCCTACAAAAAAAATATTCCACATCAAAAAGGATCACAACAAAGAGGTAGACCATAGGGTAAAGAAAAAAACATCTCTTGAATAAGGAGTATTATTGGTCAATGATGAAATGCGAACGGGTTGGATTCCATGATGGGGAGCCTAATTGACATTTTCACCACTAGCTTCCAAAGGAGCAAAGGGTTCAAATGCTTATGACATGGAGGAAGGAAATAAAAAATGGTAGTGGGGATGCTAGTTCTAGCTGGACTCTGCTTGGCTAGGAATAATGTCATTCCATCCCTCGAATGTGTTGGAAAATTTGCAATTAAAAATATTGGACAGGTCTTTGAGGAAAATATATTAGGATTTGAGGTGTCCTTCAAACTTGTTTGCTTCAGTAATGTAGATATAAGGAGTTTTTTGGAGGTGAATTATGTTTTCAATGCACATTTTTGGTAGTGGCATCCATATCATTATGGGATTTGATGTGAGGCTTTGCATTATCAATAGAGGAAGGATTTACCACTATAGATTGTGGTTTTATGTTCATCAAGAAAGGAGGAGATGCCACTTACCCTTGATCCATAGGGTGGAGGGACATTGCAAGGGTTAAGGTTGTATAAATCCAACTTCTTCATGCAAGTTGTTATGTTTATTTATGCCATAAGTCCATCAGATTCTTCGGTTGCATTTATAGTGAAGGTGGATAATGTGATGGTTTGAATCTGTTGTTATATCCCCCTTTTAGAACATAGTAGGCACTAAATGAAAGAAATTTTGTTTTAATGTTGGTTTGATATGGTCCTTTTATTGTGTCATTTTTGGTATAACTCAATCTATCTCATCTCCTTATTTTTAGTAAAGAATTGATGGACAAAAAAAGGTCAAGGAAATAAAAAGGATTTTGAGGAGATAAGAAGAATCTATATAGGTGATTTTGGTCAATCTTGTGGAGATTAGCATAATACAGTTGCACAAAATGAAAATTTTTGAAATTGTTGAAAAGGAAAAACCACTGAGTTAAAAATGTTGAAGTAGAGTGCAAAAAATCGAGGTCTCTTCTATTGGCTCAAAGAATGGAATCCCTAACATTGGGCTCTAGCCACGTAGAGATGGTCCATTCAACCAATGTGGATTTGTTGAACATTTTGTTCAGCTTTCCCTGTGTGTTTCGCGACATGGACTAACTGCCTCTCATGGATCCTAACTTTGGTGATTGTAGTGGAGACAAATGTCTGTGCTTTTTGGTCTAATGAAAATATTTATTCCAACAAGTGGTATCATAGCGACAAGCCTTGAGTTTGAAACTCACCCAACCGGCTAGGGGGGATATTGTTGTAGATTGGGCTCAATTCCCCCCATGTGTTTTGCGACATAAACTGACCACCTCTCGTGGATCCTAACTCTAGTGATTGTACATAGACTAACACCTGCGGTTTTTGGTCTAACGACAATCATGATTCCAATAGGGCCAACAAAATGAATTTGTGCATTTATCAAAGGGTCCCATAGATATTAAGAATTATGAATATCCTCATTGTACTGGGGTTGGAAGTCCAAGGGAACAATAAAATATTCTAATATGTTATGTTTTTCTTAACTATTCTTATTTTAAACATTTTTGTAAAGGAAATATCCTTTAAAGATATGTGGAACATAGATTTGTTCAGTAGCCTTATAAGTATACAGTAGAATAGAATAGGAAAATAGGGCCTAAAATAACGCCAGAATTTATTGTATTTTAGTTCACAAATTGGACACCTTTTCTGGCGCAAAAATGAGCACAATCATGAATGTTTATCATAGTACTAGTTTTAGCGTCGGAAATTCCACCAGAAATGTAGGAAATAGCGCCTGGACTAGCATCGAGAAAATAACACAAGAAATATCGCCAAAAGTATTGCCAGAAATTACCCTAGAAGAGCATCGGGAATATCGCCAGGATTTGATTCCAGTTTGTCTTATGGTTTGTCTTCCGGTTTAGTGTCCAATTTTGCTTCGTGTTTTTCCTCCAGCTTTTCTTCTAGCGTGGCTTCCAATTTGGATTCCATTGTTGCTTCTTTTTTAGCTTCCAAGCGCCAGGAATAGTGCCATTCTTAGCAGTAGGATTTGTGTCCAATTTGGCTTCCATTGTTACTTATTTTTTGCTTCCAAGTTTCGGGAATAGTGCTAGGTTTTGCATCCAATTTGGCTTCTGATTTGGCTTCCAGTTTTTCTTCTCATTTTGCTTCTAGTGCGGCTTCCAATTTGGATTCCATTGTTTATTCTTTTTTTGTTTCAAAAAATGATTATTTTTTTGCATACAGTTAAATTAATATGTTTCATTTCAATTTAATTAGTTAAATATATCATGTCTATTAAATAAGTTATATGATTATATAGTAAATCATATGAATTAATTTGAAATATTTTATAAGATAACATTTATAAAGAATTTTTAGGGAAACAAACAGCCATAAAAATTAACAACATTGTTATACTTATTAAATCTCCATCAAAATAGAATCTACAACATCTAGTATATAGAAAATAACAAGATAATTTTTTTGTAAGCAAACGTATTTACATTATATTAAAGAGAAAAAATGTACATAGTTTACATCCAGTAGAGGATTCTCTGCCTTTGTACAAGTAAACGAGAGATAAGAGCTAGAAGTATTTGTCCCGAGAAGGGGAAACCATAGCTCAAGAGTCTTACAAATAAACTAACAGTTATCAAAATGATGAGCATAATACCTAGCATTTTTGTAACTTGCATTTGTTAAACAAAATTGATGGGGTGCCAAAAAAACATCAGCAAGCCTCGTGGATATATGTCGCATATTCACAAACGAAACCAAAATAGCCTCCATTAGGTGGTCACCACTGAGCCAACCAGACTGAAGATTACCAACCTGACAGTTGTCATGGAGATGGAAGGTTAGAATTTGCATGATTGGACTTGCATAGTCTCCACGCCGGAGCCACACTGAACTTGAGCATTGTCATGGGCATGCACGTTGTTGAATTCCACAAGAAGTTCCTCCAAGATGTAACAGCTATAGGGACTGGGATGGGGAGGGGAGGCGAGGGGGGCATCAACTGCTGGAGGAATGAGAGCGTGGGTGGGTTGGGGAGGGGCCATTGAAGCACTAGTGATAAGTGGATAAAAGGAGCCAAATGGAGGGGAGAACAAGGGAGAGGGAGTATATGAAGAGGGGGGCATGATATTGGGTGGAAATTCAATTCTTAGGTATCAGGCCAAGCGCTTGAGGGGGCAGAAGGAGTGACTTTGGTGGGCAGAGATCTCAAAAATCTAGCCAGAGGCATTCAATTTCTCCTGAGCTCTCTCCTTGAGCTGGCAATCAAGGAGGTTCCGGAGGGCCCAAAGCATCAGACTCTCTCTTCAAGTCTCCTCTTCCTCCATGGAAAATACCTCTCTCCTGATGGAATAAAAATTACCATAATCGAGTATGGTTACGACAGAGGCTTTGTCAAAGGTGGTGGATGAACGTCCACGACCCATGCCTCTGTCGTGATTCATTATTGGGTAGAAAAAGGGTAGCATCACAGAGCTGAAGGTGGAGGATACAGAGGGAACCTTGGAAATAATAGCTAGGGGAGAATGATGCATGGAGGAGAGAATAACCATCTTCCTTTTCTTTTTATTGTTGGATCGAGCGAGCAAGAGAGCCTAGCATGGGGACTATAGGTGCCAGTAGGTAAATTTACAAGCCATGGTTGCCACTTGTTAGAGTCGCGCCAGGTGGTAGTCGTCGCCGATGGATCTGGGGAGTCACGTCAATCCTCCCATGAGCACCCAGATATGGGGAAAATAACATGATCATCATCATCATCATCATAATCATAATTATTGTAACATGATCATCATCTATAATTAAAAGAAGTGACTCAAATATCTATAATTTAAGTGAATTTGAAACATCCATCATGAGTAGTAAATCAAAACCATTATATGTAATAAATATGCATCCAAACCATCAACCACTTTCAATATATAAAAATTGATGAGTCAATACTGATAAGATCATCATGATATATAACTAAAACAAGTGAAATTCACGTATACTAGTAGATCAATAACATGTGAAAATGATACATGTCCAACGATCGACATAAGTCAAAATGATACATCATGTACAAATTATATAAATAAAAATGATAAATTATGTAAGACAAAATGATACAAGTCAATATGATACATCATGTCCAAATGATATAAGTGAAAATGATACATGTAAAAAACATACAACTCAATAATATGGTAATGTAAATCATGAAAATGATACATCATGTCCAAATGATACAAGTTAAAATGATACATGTAAAAAAGATACAACTCAATAATATGGTACTGGAAATCGTGAAAATGATACATATGATAATAACCATGAAAATCAACATCATAAAAATATGTCAAAAATGATCCGTGATGCAGTCTAGCTGCTACCAACAATTTCTTCATGATCATCATCACCATTGTTAAGTAGGTAAATCCTCTTTGCGGACAGAGACGATCCCTCTAGCCCTAGAGTGGGTCTAGAAACAAAGAGACATGCTAGAGTGTTGATTCCTAATTACTGAATGAAAAGAGGACACGGTAGATCGACCTACCTGGAATCCAACGTTGTCGTCGTGGCTGTAGTAGTGGTGGCCTCTCGCTCCTGCCTTGGCAAGTCACAATCCTTCTGCAGTCATGCTCGGATATCTGCACATAGAAAAATAGACAAGAACAACATACGACATAATAATTTCATTCATAGTAATATAGTAATTGAGTTGTGAGATGTTCTTGAGTTTAGTATGGAAGAGGTATTTTGTTATGTTTATATTTTGACTTAGTTAATTAAGAATATAAAATTATCTAAAATTAAATTAAAAAATTATAATAAATTAATGTTTATAAATATTGTTATAATAATTTAAGTAAAATTAAGATTATAAAGTTAATTTAGTCTTGATGATTTTTGGGTTCTAAGTTTTGACAACTCATAGTTTTTAATAGTATATATAATCAATTTAAAATTTTAGATTTCGCCATAAAAATATCAAATCTCTAGAAGTATAAATTTTTTCTCAAATTTTACATAAAAAATTACACATTAAAAAATTTCATCCTTCTTAATGTTTAATAAATCCAAAATTATGATAAATCTAAATTAATATTTTAAATAAATAATTAAAAATATATATAAATCCTATTCAAATTCCCAAAAATTTATGATAACATTTAAAAATTATATCACTTTCAGTTACAGATGTCCAATTTAACAAAACAATACCTATTTACCCAAATAACACCAATAACATAGAACTAAAAAGTTGATCATAACTAGGATATGGGTATGTGACCACACGACAAGGTAACTGAAAGCATTAAATTCATGTTTCAAGTCTCATCGTCCAAACTTGTCCGATTATCTTTAAATTTCGTGGTTTTTCTTCGAAGATACCAAACTCATATGATTGTTGCTAAAATATCGCATCTTCCAAAAAGAAAAAGACACGAAAGCAGTGAAAGGACATAAATGCTTTAATCATTGCAAGTTCCAATATTTCAATCATTGAACCACTTATTATAGTTTCTTCCTTATTAATTAGTTCACGTTGTGAAAATGATTTTTATAAGTTTACTCATTATTTTTTTAAATCAAATTATTAAATCAAACATGAGGGCAATGAATGGTGGTTGAAAAAGTAAATTGAATCATTTCTTAAGCTAAAGCAATTAATGCTAATGGAACCATTTCTAAATTAATTTTTTAGTATAGCTTTGTAAATTTTGTTTTTCCATGTAGAAATATATTTGATAATGATAAAATGTGTTTTAATTTTTTTTTTTATATTTGACCAGCAAGATGTTTTTAATAATGGAGGGTTGGGAATTATGATTAGAGGCTCAATATTTTAGCTCAAAAATGAAAGTGTTTAGAATTGATTGGACACTGAATGACAACAACCGGCCTGTCACCGAGAATCCAACGCAACTCGTTTCGTCGAAAATCTACTTTGAATGAAGAAGTTATATCCTGTTGACCACTGTTTAGAACTGGCAAATTTTAAAAAAAAAAATGCAGAATAGGTACAGGTTGATGACATGGCAGCCCAGTCAGCATGTAGATAATATCCTTCAGTTTTTTCCCAATAGCACTATGACAAGTGTCACAACCAGATTCGCCAATTTAGGTTTGAGAGGGTAAAATAGTCCAATGTCCTCCAAAGTTAAATTTGGGTTCATGATGAATATTTATGTGTTGGAATTATTTTTTTATTAAGATTATATATATATATATATATCACACACACACACATATATATATATATTAAATCCAAACCTTATATATTACAAATTCCGCGTTTTATTTTATTTTAACCCTAAAGTCCAAGTTTATTTATATTGGAGCAATTATAAACCATAGCCCAAAGTTATTAATGGTGGAGTGCATATGTAAACATGGACAAAGTCCGAATCAAATACATTAGAACGGTTTATATGGTTACAATGGCGTAGAGTTTATTTATATTGGAGCAATTATAAACCATAGCCCAAAGTTATCAATGGTGGAGTCCGTATGTAAACATGGACAAAGTCCGAATCAAATACATTAGAAAGGTTTATATGGTTTCAATGGCGTATTTCATATGGTGGGAAAAATGCGTATATAGGATGGCCAAAGGGCGGATTGAACCCGTGACCTCCTCCTCCTAACTCTATCCCCATACCAATAGGCCACGACCTTGTTCCTTGAACAGTTATGCGCCCAAACTATATTTGAAGTTACGCAAAACTCCGATAATGCTCCTCCCATATGACCTTTCCACATGACCTCCCACCAAGCGCTCAAACAAAACACACTTAGTGCACATTAAACCTGTACTTATCACCTTCTAATCCGCCATTAAATTAATTTAAACTCGGAGCTTAAAGTGGAGGAGTTTTTGGAAACACTTCCATTTTCGGTGGGAACCACCAGTTTGGCGGAGTTAACTATAGACTTCTCCAGATTTGGAGGAATCTAGGGAAAAATTTAATAGACCATATCTTGAGAAATTTTCGACCAATTTTGGCTCAGGAAGAGTCATTCCTAGCAGATTGGCATGCTCTGAACACATTTGAACAGGTTTCAGAGGCAACTGAGCAATTCTAGAAATGTTTTTGTCACTTTGAATAATTTTGAAGCCTAGGGCCACCAGGAAGGAAGGTCATGCCTAGAGCAGCTGAAGACCAAATTGAGTAAATGAATAGTCATTTCTGATATATTTCGACATTTTGAACTCATCAGAGTATGTTTCAAGAGAATTTGATGCATGTAAACAACAATTTGAGCACTATTGAGCTAATACAGAGACCTAAGCCATAGAAGCTGGACCAATGAGATATATCCCAGGAGGGGTGAACTCCTTCATCAAAAATCTGTTTTAATGGATCAATTGTGATGGTTTGTTGTTCTATATGTTGATGTTGTTCAACATTTTAAATTCACAATTTTTTCTCTTTAATTCATTCATAAAAACTAAGTTAATTTACATGTTGACACACATAAGCACCAAGGAAAAATATGTACATCAAAAATAAGATTAGCAAATAAATTTTAAATCTGAGGTTGAAATTAGCACAACAAAACTAACATTCATAATCAGATCAAGTTGGTATCAGAGCCTGCTTGAAAGGCAAGGTTATTTGCTTGATAGTTTCTTGAATTTTGTGCAAGTTTAATGGTTGCAAATTTGTGATGCTGACAAGGTTAAAGTTGCAAAAAGGTGAAGGGAAATTGTTGGTTGCAAGTCCTGATATTAGGACTAGAAGAAGGAGAGCTACAAGAGAACCATCTTCACCCAAAGTTCCATTCATAGCTGCGTGTGAAGCACCTCAAATTTTGTCTCAAGACGCTGAAATTGAGGAGGTACAAATTGTACAAGAAGCTGAGTTGATTAAAGAGGTACAAGCATCAGAAGTTGAGCTTGAATCCATGGCCATCATGTCAGGTGTTGGAGAGACTCAAGGACATTCAGAAGAGGAAGATGTTAAGAGATACTTCAAATACATAAAGAGGATGGTTAAAATTATGTTTGATACAGTGATTTACTGTTGGGATGGCAGGGGAAGGTTCTAAGCCTCCACATGGAGAAGGAACTTTAGATGGTACGAAGGATGAACAGAAAAGTTCAAAGGGTAGTGGAGGAAATCCACCTCCATCTCCACCATCTTCATCATCCTCATCATCTCCATCAGCATCATCTTCCACTTCCACCACAAAAACCACCCACACTCACTCAAAAGCCACAAAAGGAAAGACACCCTTACTCAAACTAGATGTCAAATTTTAGCTTCCAATGTATAATGACGAGATAAATGCAGAAAGATTGGACAATTGGAGGTGTATTGTAGGATTCAAAACCTTCATGAAGATGTCATAAAGATTCGATTGGCTTCTTTGAGGATGGAAGGATCTGCACTTGTATGGTGGGAAGCAAGGACTCAAGAAGAGATTAAAAACTACGGTAATATCTTTATGTCTTGGTCAAGTTTTATTGTTGCCATTAAAAGGAAATTATATCCCTTAGCTTACATGAAAAAGGAAATTATGGATTGGAAAAATGTTAGACAGTTGAAAGGGCAAAGTGTGCAAGATTATATTCATGAGTTTAAGAGAAGAGCTCTTATTTTGGGTATTAATTTATATTCTCAAGAAACTTTGTTAAAGTATGTTGGGGGTTTTCACAGTTACCTTAGGCACACTATTCTCATGTTTAATCCCACAAACATAAATGAAGTTTGTGTTCAAACCACACACTTAGACACAAAAGGGAAATAAAACATAGATGAGAAAAGTGAAAGTGAGAGTAAAGGAAAAGGAAAGTTTTATGGAAGAGGAAAAAGAAATAGCTCTGTAAAAGAGAGAGAAAAACTCACAAGCAAAAATTTTTCAAATACTAGCCACAATGAAGACCATTGTTGGCAACTTCATCCAGAATTGAAGCCAAATAAACTAAAGGACAAAGAACGGGTAAAATTGTTGCTATAGTTGAACATGACTTAGGGTCGGATTCAGGAGATGAGACAAAGATTATAGCCATGGGTTTGAAAGGTAAACATATTGAAAGCACTAGTTCTTCAAATTTTTCAAATGTTACTCATGATGAAGATACAAGAATAGAACTTTTCCATATTAGAGTTGTCTTTAAACATACCAAGACTGATACCTTTTTGATAATGGGTCACAAGCTAACTTGATTTCTGAAGAATTGGTTAAGCAGCTAGGCCTTGAAACTAATAGACATCCAAGACCATATCCTTTGGGTTGGATATGTAAGAATGCAAACTTGCAGGTTACAAGGAAGTGTTTACTAAGATTCGCCATCAATTCAAACTTTATTGATGAAGTTGAACTTGATGTGGTGTCGCTTGAGATATCAGGAATTGTATTGGGAAGTCCTTATTTGTATGATAGGAAAGCAATATTTCATCTCCATGAGAATAAGTATCACTTGTTTAAGGATGGTATTGAGTACATGTTTAGAGCACATAAGAAGAAGACAAGTTTGTTTCTTATACATGTAGGAGAAATGAAGATGATAGTGAATGCAAGTAAGAATTTGACATTGTTGATGATCAAACAAAGAGATGTTTTGAATAAAACTTTTCAAAAATATTCTTATGCTTGTAATGAGATGTTTCAGGATTCTAACAGATTGCCTTTGAAAGAAGTTCAACAAGATGTAAAACATTTGGAACAGTCAACATCAATGTTGAGCAGTGTTGGAAACAAGATGTTGGTGCAAGAGAGTGCAAAGATCAAAGAGAAAGTGACAAAGCATATTGACAAAGAAGGCATAGGTTCCACAAATGCTTCTTTTTGGTTTCACAAAGGTACATGGCAATGGCAAAGATACTTGGTCAAGAGTCGACACAAGTACAAAGCGAGATCAGCTAAGAATCGCCATGCTGACAGTGTGCAAGGTGAGACAATTTTTAAGTTTCCTTTGATTAATGACCAAGGTAGGAATAAGATGGTTTTTGCAAGAATAGGTTGCTTCTCTGCAAATTTAGAAAAATTGCAGCATGAAGGTGGCAATGATAGCAAGAGAAGGTCACAAGAATCAAGGAAAAAGTTGATTTTTTGTGAAAAGCTCCAATTGATGATATTGGGAAAATTTTAGTCGATAGAGATTGGAAGGGTGAGGGAACAATACCCTCATCCACATGATCAGTAATCCAAGAGCTGTTGGGTTCCAAAAGGCTTCTAGTGTGGAGGAATGATTAGAGGCTCAATATTTTAGCTCAAAATTTAAATTTCTCAGAATTGATTGGAAACTAAACGACATCGACTGGCCCGTCACTAGGAATCCAACGCAACTTGTTTCGTCGAAAACCGACTTTGGATGAAAAAGTTATAACCTACTGAACGCCATTCAGAACAGGGAAATTGTTTAAAAAAATTGTAGAACAAGTACAGGTTGACGACATGGCAGCCCGGTCATCATGCAAGGAATATCCTTCATTTTTTTCCCAATAGCATTGTGACAAGTTTCACAACCAAATTCGTCAGTTTGAGTTTGAGAAGGTGAAATTTCCCAATGTCCTCCAAGGTTGAATTTGGGTTCATGATGAATATTTATGTGTTGGAATTATTTTTTAATTAAGGTTGGATTAACACACACACACACACACATATATAATATTTTATATGGTTTATTAATCATATATATATATATATATATATATATATATATATATATATATTTACTAAATCCGAACCTTATATATATTACAAATTCCGCATTTTATTTTAACCCTAAGGTCCGATTTTATTTATATTGGAGAAATTATAAACCATAGTCCAAAGTTATTAATGGTGGAGTGCATATGTAAACATGGAAACAATCTGAATCAAATACATTACAAAGGTTTATATGGTTACGATGGCGTATTTTATATGGTGGGAAAAATACGTATATAGGATGGGTGGAGGGTGGGTCGAACCTATGACCCCTCCCCTCCTCACTCTATGCCCATACCAATGGGCCACGACCTTTTTCCTTGAAAAGATATGCGCCTGAATTATATTTGAATTTATGCAGAACTTCGATGGCAGAAGGGAGGGGGCCATCCCTCCTCCCATATGACCTTTCCACATGACCTCCCACCAAGCGCTCGAACAAAACACGCTTAGTGCGCATTAAAACTGCACTTATCACCTTATAATCTGCCATTAAGCTAATTTAAACTCAGATCTTAAAACAACAAAGTTTTTGGCGACGCCTCCATTTTCGGCGAGAACCACCAGTTTGGTGGAGTTAATTGGAGACTTCTCCAAATTTAGAGGATGAATCTAGGGAAAATTTTAATATACCATATCTTGAGCAATTTTTAACCAATTTTGGCTCAGGAAGAGTCATTCCTAGCAAACTGGCATGCTATGAACACATTGGAATAGGTTGCAGAGGCAGAGGAGCAATTCTACAGGTGTTTTTTTCTCTTTGAATAATTTTGAAGCCGACGGCCACTAGGAAGGAAGGCCATGCCTAGAGCAGCTGAAGGCCAAATTGAGTAAATGGAGAGTTATTTCTGATAAATTTTGACATTTTGAACTCATTGGAGTATGTTTCAAGAGAATTTGATGCATGTAAACAGAAATTTGAGCACTATTGAGCTAATACAGAGGTACAAGCCATGGAAGCTGGACCAAGGAGATGTAGCCCAGGAGGGGTGAACTCCTTCATCAAAACTTTGTTTTAATGTATCAATTGTGATGGTTTGTTGTTCTTTATGTTGTTGTTGTTTAACATTTTAAATTCATACTTTGTACTCTTGAATTCACTCATAAAAAATCAATTAATTTACCCGTTGACACACATAAGCACTAAGGAAAACTATGTACATCAAGCATAAGATCAGTAAAAAAAATTTAAATCTGAGGTTGAAATTAGCACAGAAAAACTAACATTCATAATCAGATAAAATTCACTTGGTAATGAGATGACTATTTTCCAAGCCGTTGTGAAAGAATTTATCGAAAAACTTGAATTTAGCTCCCTCTTGTTTTGTTAAGCACTTGGAAGAAATCCAAGAATTAAATCTACAAGATTTTATCTCAAGGAATAAGGAAATAAAAAGTGAGGGTTGATAGGCCAATTTATAGGTATTAATGGATACAAAATATGTGGAAACCACATCTGAAAGGACATATACAAAATTTTCTTCGTGGAAAAGGATTATATGTTTTCTTATTTGAGCTCAAAGAATATTTAGGTTTGTTTTTAGAAGAAACCCATACTTCCTTGGGGTGAGAGGAATGCATCTAAAAAAATGGTGATTTGATTTCATCTTAGAGAACAATATCCCCTTCTAATATCCCAATGTGGGTTTGTCTTCCTAATTTACACCTACACCTTTGGATTGATGATGCTCTTAGGAGCATTGGAAACTTCCTTGGAAGATTCATACATGCAACAATGCCAAAAGAAAATTTGTATTCCTGTGCTCAAATTTGCATGGAGATTGACTTGGAAAAAGGGCTTCCAAAATCATTGAATAACTGGAAATATCTGCAACAACGATCGACTATGAGCAAATATCTTTTGAAGGTTTTAACTATGTATAAAAATAACCTGCAGATGAATTCTTAAAAACAAAAAATATACAATGACAAGAATAGAAAATATACACAAAGATATTTCTCCTCAAACCCAACACCAATAAAACCAAATTGATTTTTCATTATATTCCTTTCAATGTTACAATACATTATATACATGTCCAAGCATTCAAAATCCCCAATCCATTAACCCCGAATTAGAACATAATTGTAGTTCCCTCAACCATATCTACAAAATACCATGGGAAAAACCATCATGTTCAAAACCATGTGCAAAACCATGGGTAGGTCCACCCACCATCCTTGGGACAACCCAAACATCCTTCAGTCGGAATATTAAAAAACAAATCGGGGCACTTCCCTAAACCCCATGCAGGGAAGGCCCCCTAAAAACCCCTCGGCATGGAGGGCTACTGCCCCCTTGTGTCTGGTGCAATGCAACAACACCTCAGGCTAGTCATGAAAATAATATAACACACACCCAACATTCTCTCACTTGTTGTTTTCTTTGCACACAAAGGGTTGCAAGAGTACACAGTCAATAGTTCAAGGATGCAACAAAGATATTTCTCCTTGAACCCAAAACCAATAAAACCAAATTAATTTTTCATTATATTCCTTTCAATGTTACAATACATTATATACATGTCAAATCATTTAAAATACCCAATCCATTAACCCTGGATTAGAACATAATTGTAGTTCCCTCGACCAGATCTACAAAATAGAAAATAGAAAATAATACACAAAGATATTTCTCCTCGAACCCAAAACCAATAAAACCAAATTGATTTTTCATTATATTCCTTTCAATGTTAGATTACATTATATGCATGTCAAAGCATTCAAAATCCCCAATCCAGTAACCCTGGATTAGAATATAATTGTAGTACCCTCGACCATATCTACAAAATACCGTGGTAAAAACCATCATGCTCAAAACCATGCTTAAAACCATGGGCAGGTCCACCCGGTCCACCCCCCATCCTTGGGACAACCCAACCATCCTTAGATCGACATATTAAAAAACAAATTGGGGCACAAAGATATACACAAAGATATTTCTCCTCGAACCCAAAACCAATAAAGCCAAATTGATTTTTCATTATATTCCTTTCAATGTTACAATACATTATATACATGTCAAAGCATTTAAAATACCCAATCCATTAACCCTGGAATAGAACATAATCGAAGTTCCCTCGACTAGATCTATAAAATACCATGGGAAAAACCATCATGCTCAAAACCATGCGCAAAACCATTGGCGGGTCCACCCCTTATCTTTGGGATAGCCCAACCATCCTTAGTTCAACATATTAAAAAACAAATCGGGGCACTTCCCTGAACCCCATGCAGGGAAGGCCCCCTACAAACCCCCCAAAAGGGGGGGCTACTACCCCCCTTGTGCCCGGTGCAATGCAACAACACCTAGGGCTAGTCGTGCAAAGAATATAACACATACCCAACATTCTCTCACTTGTTGTTTTCTTTACACACAAAGGGTCGCAAGATTACACAATCATCAGTCCAAGGATGCAACACCCACTATTTCTCTACACTAAGAAAACTTCTCAGTGCTCACAAACTTTGTCAATGCATTTGCAACATTCTTCGAAGTGCCCACTTTTACTGCAACACATTTTTTTCTTTAACTATATCCCTCAAAAAGTGATACTAAACATCAATATGCTTTGTCTTTGAATGATAAGCAAGGTTCTTTGCCAAGAAAATTACACTTTGGCTATGACAATTTATCCTTATATCTCATTGTACAAACTCCATACCTGAACATAATATTTGCAACCAAACTGCTTCCTTACTTACATAAGTGGTTGCCATGTATTCAACCGTTGTAGTTGAAAGTGCCACTATACACTATCTCTTTCTCATCCAACTGACTGCTCCTCCAAATAGGTTAAACACATACCCACTTGTAGATCTTCTCTGATCCAGATCTCCAACCCAATATGCATCAACAAAGCCATGTGTGTCCAATATTGGTCTTCCTTGGTAGCACAAACCATAATCACTAATGTCACGCAGATACCTGAAAGCCCACTTTACTATCATCTAATGTTCCTTCCTTTAATTTGACATAAACCTGCTCAATACTCCCTCTACATGTGCAATTTTTAGTCTATTGCATACCATTGTATACATCAAACTACAAACTACACTTGTATATGGAACATGGGACATGTGCTTTTCCTCTTCCTGGGTCTTGGGACATTGTTCTACATATAACTTTACACATACAGGAATAGGAATCTTCATCGGCATACCATCCTAGATATTAATCCTTAGCTATTTTGTCTCGACATACTTCCTCTGGTTTAACCAAAGCTTCCTAATATCGTTTAGTTTCCATGCCCAAAATGAAGTTTGTAGCACCAATATCCTTCATGTTGAATTTAGAGATAAATTGGGTCTTCACATCCTAGATAGTTTCTCTGTCATTTCCAATTGTTTGCATATCAGCCACATACAAGACCAAATAGATAACACGGTCACCAACAAATTTATAATATAGACAATGATCCAATTTTCTCCTTATGAAGCCAAGTCCCTCCATATATGTATCAAATTTTTAATACCACATCCTTGGTGATTGCTTTAACCCATACAAAGAATTATTTAACCTACACACTAGTTCTTTCCACCCTTCACTGTAAACCTTTTGGATGCTTCATCTAGATCTCTTCTTCCATATTCCCATGTAGAAATGTTGTCTGCACATCCAGTTTTTCTACCTCAAAATAAAAAGTAGCGACAACATATAAGTGTAATCTAATATAAGCTAACTTGGTAACAAGAGAAAAAAATATCACCAAAATCAATTCCTGACACTTGGGGAAAAAAATCGCTACTAACCGAGTTTTTTATTTCTCCACTTTTCCTTCTGAATTCATCTTCTTCTTAAGCACCCATTTTCTCCCAATGCATTTCCTTCCAGTCGTAAACTTCACTAGATCCCAAGTCTCATTTTTATCCAAGGTTGTTTCCATCCTCTGAATCCATTGCCTCCATGACAATTATGGGATCATCATATGTAATAGATAAAGAAAAATTTGAACATAAATAAGATGAAATATAACTCTCTGGATTTCTTCTTTCCCAAACTGATCTCCTCAAAATCAGAGTGTGTGGTTCTTCTTCTTCTAATTCTTTTTCTTCTATGGAGTTTGATTCTTCACCCTTCAAATCAAACTCTATCTTCTCCAGTTCCTTTTCCCTTGGTAGGACTTCCTTTTTCATGACATCCTCCAGTTCTCTAAATAACACATCTCGATTACAAACTAGCTTATTTGTTTTTAAGTTCCAAAGCTTGTAACATTTTAAACCATCTTTATACCCAATAAATATGCACCTTTTAGATTTATTTTCTAACTTGGTTCTTCTATCCTTTGGAACATGTACATATGGATTGTCGCCAAATACCCTAAGATATGAGATAGCGGGTTTCTTACCAGTCCATACCTCATGTGGTGTCTTATCGTCCAACACTTATAAAGGTGATTTGTTAAATAGGTAACATGCAGTATCCACTTCCTCTGCCCATAATTCCCGCCCTAGTCCAACACCTCTAAGCATGCTTCTTGCGATTTCCATCAACGTCATGTTCATCCTTTCTGCAACTTCATTTTACTGAGGTATGTATGGAGTATTCTTCGGTCGTTCTATAGCACACTTATTACAAAACTCCTTGACTTCCTTCTTGCGGAACTCTCCACCATTATTTATCCTCAACACTTTAATCTTCTTCTTTGTCTGATTTCCCACCAAAGCTTTAAATTATTTTAACCTGTCAAAGACTTCATACTTCTTCCTGAGGAAATATATCCATGTATTCCTCAAGAATTTATCTATAAATGATACATAGTACAGAGATTTACCCATTGATGGAACCGACACAAGTCCAAGCACATCAATGTGCACAAGTTCTAATATTTCTTCTTCATGTTAGCACTAGAGAAAAAATCGCCTAATTCTTCTTCCCATATATAAAATGTCCAAAGAAATAAAAATATAGAGATAAATTAAACATAACTTTTACCATACCAATACCATGTATTATTTGAAGGCCCTTCTCTCCAATATGTCCCAATCTTTGATGCCTCAACATAGTTTTTTCACTAGAGACTACAAGATTTTCCGCTCCACTTTTAGGAACAACAAAATTATTACACCCATCAATAATAATATTGCCCATAAGCTTGTACAGAGTTTTGATCTAAACTCCCCTCATCAATACCAATTCTCCTCGAACCATTTTGCAGGTATCTTTCTCGAACAATATCTTTACCCCTACATCATCCATCTTTCTTATAGAAATTATATTTCTAGCCAATCCATGAATGTGCAAAACACTCAGGAGTGTTCTAATCCTTCCACCTATCAGCTTTAGCTTTAATTTTCCTCATCCTATGATTTTTGCCAGCTTGTCATCCATCACCTAGGAAGACATCACCACCATCATATTTCTCATATTCACAGAACCACTCCTTATGGGGAGTCATATGAAAGGATATACCTGAGTCAATCAACCATTACTCATGACTCATGATCTACACATGTAATCGAAGAAGCCTAGTACACATCCCCACCTTCATCTGAGATAGTTTTCGCCTTTGCAGAAGGAGCCTCGTCATATCCTTTTCCTTTTATAAAGAGTTTTAGATCTATAATCTTTCTTGTAGTGCCTTTCCTTTTCGCATTTCCAACAAACCTTTACAAACTTTCTTAGAGATTTAGATTTTCCACTTGAGGACTTATTTTTATTTATGTTTTGGGATCGTCCTCTTACAGATAAGGTTTCCCATTCCGAATTTTCATATTTTTTCAACTCAACTCTTTTGCAATAAGGTTGATACTATTTAATAAAATTTCAAGGTAGTTGTATTGCTACCTATGGAAACTACCAAACTATACCACGAGTCTGGTAGAGAACAAAACAAATTAATGCACTTACCTTCCTCTAAAATTTTAAGGCGTTCAAATTTTAATGCAATTACCACATTATTGAAGGCGTTCAAATTCTCTATCATTGAGTCTCATCCATCATCCTTAGGTTATAAATCTTTTTATGCAAGAACAATTTGTTCACCGAGGACTTAAATTGATACAAAGCACCTAACTTGTCCTGCAAAGCCTTCGTTGTAGCTTCTCCTAAAACATTCATTGATACTAACACTGAGACACACATCCATATTGTGCACTTTGCCTTCCAATCCAACTTGGTCCAGTATTTTGTCGACATTTTCATTGGTTTAGTAATTAGATCCATTATGATCCATTGATCTTTATCCACCAAAATATCCTCCATCTTGAGCTTCCACAACTCAAAACTATATCCATTGAATTTCTTGAACTCTATCACTCCACTTCTAACCATATCCTTTCACTATAAGAATCGATCTCATAGGTATCCCACTGCAACAATGTCTACCACAAGCCTGAGCATAACCCCCTAGTCGCAAATGCTTCCCCTTGAAGCCAAAACTGCGATAATACCAAATTCAGGTTATAAACCTATACATAAATTACTTGAAAATGAATTCTTAAAAGCAGAAAATATACAATGGCGAGAACAAAAAATATACACAGATATTTTTCTCCTATAACACAAAATTGGGAAAACATGATATATTTTTCATTATATTCCTTTCAGTGTTACAATGCATTATATACATGCCAAAGCATTCAAAAACCCCAATACATTAACCATGGATTAGAACATAATTGTAGTTCCCTTGACTAGATCTAAAAAATACCATGGGAAAAACCATCATGATCAAAACCATGTGTAAACAAAAAAACCATGGGTGGGTTTTCCCCTCCTCCTTGGGTCTTCATAAAAAAAAAATATCTAGGGTGTTGTTGGCAAGACACTTTAAGCATGGGATACCTCCCCACAAACACAAAGCAAAGGGGCTACCTTTGCTGCAAACCCCAGTAACATGTGATGCTTATGGCTAGTCATGCAAAGAATATAATACATACCCAACATCATTTAAGTGCAACCTTTTCCATGAGTACATGCACTTCGTATAAAATTGCAATAAATTCAAAACTTAACAATATTACAGCCTAGGTAAGGAGTTAAAATGGACTCAATTTACCTGAAAAACCCTATATTCTACAAATATGGGAGTGAAATATGATGCCATGTCCAAATTAGGTTCAACATTCCCTACAAGGCCAACGCGAGGAGGATCCACAATAGGTCAGTTATCCAAAAAAACATAGATCTAATCAATCCAAAAGAATATAATGGAACTCAAAGAAGGAACATATTTGAAATATTAAGCCAATAATATCTAAATCCAAATATTTCTTAAGGTGAAGCTTCACATTCTCATAAAATCCCTTCTATTGTATAGGAGCCCCCTTTATTTCAAACCCCCCTTGAGAATGCCTCAGTTGTTTCCCAACACACAATAGTTATGTTGATCCAAAGTGAGGAATGCCACTCTAATGTTGGGGGAGGAGGTGAACATTTTAAATATGCAAAAGGTTATCTACCCAAGAAACTATCCAAAGAACTAGAACTAGAACTATCCTTAAATGACGAGTAGGAAGAAGACATCTCAAAGGAATAAATCCCAAGGAAATCTATGAGGGAAATGGATCAATAAAAGAGAGAAGATATATCACATATATATTATGGTTATAGGAATAAAATAAGATAGGATGAGTTCTATACAAGTTCCTCCTAAAGGAGGCCCTTCCAAATCCCCAATCAAATAATTATCTTGGTCTCTATGAATTGTGGGGATTAGGTAGACCAGGATAATAAACTATGTAATCAATTTTGGAAGCACACAGGAAGCATGGTGTAATATTTCAAAGGAGTGTTAGGAGGTCCAAGCATAGCATGGGACAAAAATAAGGTAATTTTAGAATTATATTTTCAAACAAAAAATTGGATTCTAACAAAATTTCAATGTTTACAAATGAGAAAAACTCTCATGGTAATCAATGTATATGTGCCTCACATACTACAAGGATTAAAAAAAGCATATTGGATCTCAATTCAAAACCTCAAGGGTATTGAATTTTCTAAGGATTATATAGTTGTTGGATATATTAATGCCACCTTACAGTCTTAAAAAAAATGGGATATGTTGTCTTTGACCCATTAAGAGAAAAATTTAAATATTTAACGAAATATTGATACCTTTCATATATAAAACAAATCAAAGGAAAATATAAATGTCTAGTATAACAGTTTCTCCTTGTTATAATGTGGCCAAGCTTGATAAGTTCTTAGTCCACATTAACTTTCTCCTTTCAAAACATATGGCCAAGTCTAAAATTATTCCCTCCTCCACCTTGGACCACAAACCCATCTTTCTTTCAATGTATATATGCCCCACATACTACAAGGATTAAAAAAAGCATGTTGGATCTCAATTCAAAACCTCAAGGGCATCGAATTTTCTAAGGATTATATAATTGTTGGAGATATTAATGCCACCTTAAGTCTTAAAAAAAAATGGGATATGTTGTCTTTGACCTATCAAGAGAAAAATTTAAAGATTTAACAACATATTCATACCGTTCATATATAACACAAATCAAAGAGAAATACACATGTCTACTAGAATAGTTTCTCCTTGTTATAATGTGGCCAAGCTTGATAAGTTATTAGTCCACATTAACTTTCTCCTTTCAAAACATATGGCCAAGTCTAAATTTATTCCCTCCTCCACCTTGGACCACAAACCCGTCTTTCTTTCCCTTGACCCCCCTCTAGAATTTGGTCCCATTCCTTTTCACTATGATCCAATGTCAGCTGGATCTCTAGAAGAAGTTGAGATTATTGAAAATTATTGGGCTTCTTAGATTCCTGGTAACCCCTATATATTTGGGAGAAAAAGTTAATATTGATTAATTAGAATATTAATTAATAGGACAAACAATACTTCACCCTTCCTCATGTAGAAAAGGAAAAAATTTGAAGAGTGCTTCAGGAACTAAAGATGAAGATGGAGACAAAAATAGCTACAATGGTTCCACCAAGCACTTAAGAATGAAGAAGAAGTAAAAATGCAAAATTGGTTCCACCGATCAGAATGAGGAATAAATTTGGATATTAAAATCCATATCCCTATGGCCACAAGTAGAAGACAAAAACATAATTTGTTTTCCTTAAAAAATCTTAAATGAGACATCTTAACACATGGTTAAAGAAATCAAGTTATGGGATGGTTCAAAGGAGAAAAAAGAAGTATCTTATAATCACTTCAAACAATTGTATACACAACAATATGAGGCCTTGCCAATGAATATGGAGTTACATTGTCACATTCCAAACAAGATATCCAAGGAAATGAATGAGAAACTTGAACATCCATTAGAGGAAGCAGAGATAAAGGATGCCATACGGGCCCTTAATCTAGCTAAAACCCTAGGCCTGGACATATTCTCAATCTCTTTCTATAAAATATTTTGGGAGCTCATTAAATATGATCTCAAACATACGCTCCAAAATTCCCATAGATCTCTAAATATGGGAGGAAATACTTCTTCCTCGTTGTTAACCTTCATCCCTAAAGAAGTTAACCATTCATCCTTTGCTTTATTTCATCATTTTTTATTGTGCAAATCTTCTAAAATAATGACCAAAATAATTTTCTCATGTATGAAGCCTATTTTATCCAAGATTATTTCACCTGACCATGAGGGATTTCTACAAAATCAATAGATTTTTGATAATATTGTTTTGTTTCAAGAAGCATCACAATATAGCTCATTAGAAAGAGAGAAAGGTAAGATAATTAAGTTAGATATGGATAGTGCATTTAATAGGGTTCAAAACTATTTCCTTTTCAAGGTCTTGGGATAATTTGGATTTAGCCCCAGATGTATAAATTGGATAGTTTCTTTTATCAACTTGTCGTGGATTGCACCACTTTTCAGTGATCATCCAATTTCATTTTTTTCAAATTCGTAGAGGATTAAGACAAGGATGCCCTCTATATACATTATTATATGTAATCACAATGAAGTATTTGAGTAAGAAATTAGTAAAAGGGGGTCACTCCTAGGAATTCAAATTGTAAGAGGACTAAGGAGTATAAATCACTCTCAATTTGTTAATGATACGGTCATGTTGGGGGGTTGAATTCCTTGCCATTGCTTGATTTAAACTATTTTGGAATATTTCCTATTTTCTTTTATGGGATATCTAAACTATAGGAAGTGGAAAATATTTGTTTGAAATGTATCTTCATTGGTTAATAGTGCAATCTCCCACATCTTTTAATTCCAAGTTGTATAAAAAAGGACATCAATCAATTATATAGGAATGCCTATTTCAATCAAATGGAATCCTCCTTAATCTTGGCAAGGGATTGATGGGAAGATAAAAATTATATTTCAGCTACGAGGATCAAAATGGCTCAACCCAACAAGTAGAATTAAATTAATTAAGGAAGTATTAACAACCCTTACCAATTGTGAAGGATCGATTCCTCTAGCACCCAAGTATATTTCTAATTAAATGTCTCAAATAATTTGAAATTTTTTTATGCCAAGGCAGAAAATCAATTGAATAAATTCAATCTCATAAATTGGAAAACATTACGTCGTGAGAAGGATTGAGGAGGTATGGGTATATGTTACATAGAGTTAATAAATCAAGCATTGGGAGCTAAGTTGATGTGGATATTATTAACTAGGAACTCCAAACGATGGAAAATAGTTCTTTGGAAAAAATGCTTCAGAGGATCAAGACTTAAAAGTATGGAATACCAAATAAAAGAACCTCAAGGATCTCCTATATTTAACCTTTTGAAATCATCTTCCTCAATCATTCAACAAAAACTCATGTAGATTTTCGGGAATGGAAAATTTATCATTTTTTTGGAGCACAACATCATGGGAAAATAAAAACTAATGAGAAAAGTGAATTTGACTCAAATGAAGTGGAATGGATTCATCTACAAGGTAAAAAAACTTTGTATAATTTGTCAATATGGTGAGAAGACTCAGTTTTTTTTTTCATCAGGGGGGAGAGGTGGAAGCCAATAGCCCCCATGTGGATGCCTAGAGGGCCCAAAAGGGTCATTCAAGTGAAAATCATTGATAAGATGTTATTGAGCAATTTTTCTTAGTATGGTTTTCACCTTTTGGAAGTTTCGCGGTACACAATTTTGTAGTTCATGGTAATTAGTTAAGGACAAAACTGTATTCTAATCTAGCGTTAATGACTTAGGTATTTATGTTGTATTGTAACATTGTAAAGAAACATATAAGTAAAAATAGGTGTGACCTTTGAACATTCTAGGCTAGTTTCCTTGGTTTGGGTTTCTATGGTAAAAATTCTATGTTAAATGTGTGCATATGTGCCATTGTATCTTTTTTGTTTTTATTAAGAATATGTTTGCAACAATTCCCTATATAGGGTTAAAACCAACATATTCAATGACCATACACATGGGTAGACTTATTATCAAAGTGGTGGAATTTATGCAAAGGATCATTTAAAATTAAACCCATCTTCAAGGGGACATGGGAGACTCTTCCAAAATATGTCAGCGAGAAAATTTAGTTAGTCAGAAAAAAAGTAGTTTTTAACAATGAAAATAGTCTCCCTCATTAAATAGCCACTTAAGGCATTTCCCTTCTTTAAAAAAAATATAAACTACTAAAACAAGATTTTTATTTAGATGATAAAGATGAAAGATAGATGAAGCAATTTAAAATTAATTATTCAAGCTACAACATTGAAAAATCCCAACCACAAGTGGAATTGATGAAAAATAAATCACCTACCTATTTCCAAGAATTGAAGCCTCCTCAATCAAGGCATGCTCTATTTTTTGATGGAGCTTCCAAAAGTAATCTATTGGTGGTAGGTGGGAATGGTATTAATTTTCAGTTCAAAGGAATCAAAGAAGCTCACTTTTCCTATGGTCTAGTGCAATCCTTTAATAATTAAGTTGAATGTTTTGTGCTATGGAAAGATTTAACACTTTTTATAGAGAAAATAATACAATCACCTATTGTTCTTAGCAACTCCATAATGGTAATTGTTAAACCCTATATGAGCCCCGTGTTAACCCAAAAACCCCATATTAAGCCATATATATTGAATGATTACATTTGTATCATTACATTGTCATGTAGGTTAGAACCCCTCATGGTCCCATTTTATTATAATTGTACCCTTTGTCTGCTATATATACACTAAGGCAACCTAGTCTTAGGATCACCAAATATTGTCTTGTACATTACATTGTAAAAGGAGGGTTTTCCCTCGAAGAGGACTATAATTACTAGTTTCTTATCATTTTTAAGGTTCAAGGATCATAATATTTGGAATCAGAGCTCATGATCCTAGGGTTTTGCTGCTTCGAACAATTCATTGTGGAATTTTAGCTATAATTTGTTTTGGGGGATGTTTTAGATCGTGAAAGTTGTAGAATCATAACAAGATATATTGAGTAATACTTAGTTCAAATTTCAGATCTTGGTTCACTACATTTTCAGAAATATACTCCCAGGAAGTTAGGGTTTCTATATGCTCCTAAAATCAGTCTCAAATAGATCTATTTGGAATTTTTGCTATAATTTTTTTTCTTTTAGGTTTCAAACCATGAAACTTGGATCACATTCATGCAAGATCATGGTGAAAATATATTTCAAATTACATTTCTTGGTTCGCTCTATTTTCAAATATATGCACCAAGGAAGTTAGGGTTTTTGTATGCTCTGGAAATTAGTCTCAAACATGCCAGTTCAAAAGTTTTTCTACAATTATTTTTCTGTAAGGCCTCAAAAAGTGAATGTTGGAGATTATATAAGGAGAAATATTAGGGAATATCTGGTTCAATTTTCATAATATGTTTCTCTATACTTTCAGAGTTATAACTTACAGAAGTTATAGTATGTGAACAATCATGAAATAAATTTTAAATAGGCTAGCTTGGTATTTTGCTATATCTTCATGTTTGGGAATTTTCATATTGTGGTATTTTTGGGGATTTTAGGAGGCATAAATAAGTACCTCGAGGACGAGTTTCATGATTATATTTGAATAATTGAACACATGGCATGATATACATGTTTTCTTGTGGGAAGAGGCCATAAAATTAGCAAGTTTTGGGAAAGTTACCATAACCTTAAGTGGGAACATTAAATTCAATTCACACCTATGGAATTGCATAAAATATGTATCAAAGTATTACAAACCAAATTTTTAGATCCAAAATTCCTGAAATCTTAGAGATGTATTGATAAAGCTTAAACCATTCTAATATTCTCAAAATTAAGGTAAGTAACTTATGAGTGACCTGACTATTGATTAGAATATCCCTTCTTTTTGGTGATTGAAAGTTGTAATAAAGAGGAGTGTTATTATTATTTTCCAGCATGCGTCCAAAGAAAGCTACTACAAAAACTAAATCTACTGAAGGCTCATCCTTGACTCATAAATAAAGTGAACACTCATAATTTAGGTTATCTCAATTATAGAAGAAAGTTAATGAAACTGGATGGTAGTATGTTGAAAAAGGTGAATTTCTCAAAAAAAATATAAAAGAGAAATGGAAAATAAGATGAATGAAAGTAAGGAAGGAATAGAGAAGAAAAAGAATGAAAATAAGGAAGAAATACAAAAAGCCATGATTTCCATGAAAAATATTCCCTTGGAGAGGATTTATAAAAGGGATGTGGAGATCCAAGGAAATCATAAAAACAATAAGAAGCATGTTGTTGAGAATCAATATCATATGGGTAGTATGTTATCACAATTGAGATAAATTTCAATGAATTGTAGAACAACAAACATGAATTTTCAATCTAGGGTCCACATCATTAGGGCTTCAAGTTAGCACCAAGGAACTAATACATTTCAAATATTGATATGGGGATATTTGATGGTAATGATCCTATAACATGGGGGTATTTCAGGTTGAGCAATACTTTGATCTACACCAAGTGGCATCCTTGCAAAAGGTAAATATTGCATTCACATTTTTATAACAAGACCAACAAGTATGGTATTAATGGATTTGTGAAAGAAAAAAAATACTCTATTAAATCTTGGTCCATTTTTACAAATGAATTGATAGCACATTATGGGGATATTAAGAGCAACACATTCTTTAGTCAATTGGTAAATCTTATACAAAAAGGTCCATTTCAAGAGCACATTCAACAATTCCAAAAGTTGGGCCTCGAAGTAAATAATATTTCAAAGGATAATTTTTTAGACCTATATATGGGAAATTTAAAGGAAAACATCCAACATGAGGTGCATCTCTTTGAACATAAATATCTAAAGGATGCTTTTAGTGTGGCAAGGAAAGTTGAAAGTAAAAATATGGCCACTAGAAAATTGCTTGCTAATAATTATAGATAAAATCATGCCCCCTTTCCTAAAGCCAACAAAGTTGACTCCTAAACAAATGAATGAAAGAAGAGAAAATAGAATGATGTTTCAATTGTGATATAAAGTATAGTAAAGGACATAAATGCAGTGAGAAGAAACTATTCTACATAGACTATGAATATGAAGAATATCAAGAAGTGGAAACTTCACAAGATCTAGAGCTAGAAGAGATTACTCAAAAAATATATTTTCATGCATTGGCTAGCATCAAAACTCCACAAACCATAAAGATATAAGGATATATCAAAAATAAAAAGGTAAAGATATTGATTGATTAAAACAGTAACCTTAACTTCATTAATTTTAAATTGGAAAAACTTCATAATTTCTTTGTATATCCAACACCATAATTTCAAGTGATGATTGCAGATGGAGGTATCATAACTTGTTCAGGGAAGTGCCATAATATTAAGCTGGATATCGGGGAGTATTTATTTGCTAATCCCTAATTGAAATCCAAATGGGCGGTGTTGATATTGTATTAGGGGTCCAATGGTTACAACCACTAGGATCATAGTGGCCCTTAATTTTCAATATATTTTCATAAAAAAATCTCATAGGGAAAGTAAATTGAGCTTAGAGGTATCCAAGGGAAATCCAATAAAGTGATAACCCAATAAAGTGATAACCTCTAATAGCATGCAAAAATTGCTAAAAAATAGACACCAAGGTTTAGTTGCACAATTGTGTTCATTAGATGTTCAAACATCTATATCCTTTACTTTGGTGGATCTCCAAAAAGTTAACAAAAATCATGCTAAGGTATTTGGAGAAATTTCTAAGAGTCTTCCACCAATCCAAGATCGTGACCATGTTATTCATTTTCAACCTGGAAGTGTACTGCGTAACACTAGGCATTATAGATATCCACGTGCACAAAAGAGTGAGATTGAGTGTATGGTTCAAGAAATGTTAGAGACATACATCATTCAACCTAGCCATAGTTCTTTCTATTCACCAGTGTTGATGGTTATAAAAAGGATGGTTCATGGTGTGTGTGTGTGTCTATATTGCAGACAATTGAACAAAACAAAAATCAAAAATAATTTTCCTACTCCTGTAATTGAAGAATTATTAGATGAATTTCATGGAGAAATTTTCTTTACTAAGTTGGATCTTCGTTCTAGATATCATTGAATTAGAACGAGGCAAGAAGAAATTTCCAAAACATCCTTTATAACACATGAAGTTCATTATGAGTTTTTATTTATGCAATTTGGACTTACAAATGCACCTTCAACATTTCAAACCTTGATTAATTCTACTTTCAAACTACTCCTTGAAAAAAATTGCTAGTATTTTTTGATGACATACTAATCTACAACAGATCTTGGAAAGAGAATGCAAAACATGTTGACTGGGTCTTAACATTATTGGAAGAGAAACGACTATATGAAAATCCTTTCAAGTGTGCCTTTGGGGTTCAAGAAGTGGAATGTGTATGTCATATTGTATCACATAATGGTGTCAAGGTGAATCCTAACAAAATCAAAGCTATGGGGGAATGGAAAATCCCTAATATCATGAAAAAACTTTGAGAAATCTTAGGATTGAAAAGATATTACCGCAAAATTGTCAAGAATTTTGGTCAAGTAGCAACACCTTCAAAAAAACTATTGATGAAGGAAGCAATTTCTTAGACTAGTGAAGCAAGTAAAGCTTTTGAAAAACTTAAAGAGGCTATATGTACAACTCACATATTGGTGGCACCTGACTTCACAAAAATAGTTATTGTGGAGTGTGATGCCTCAAGCCATGGAATTAGTGCAGTTTTGATGTAGGAAGAAAGGTCATTTTCCTTTGAAAGTAGAGAAATTAAAGGAAAGAACTTACTTAGACCCATATATGAAAATGAAATGTTGGTGATAATACATGCAGTTAATAAATGGTATCCATACCTAATAGGAAGACACTTCATAGTAAAAACAAATCATGATAGTTTGAAGTAGTTATTGGAGAAAAGACTATCTTCAAAAGAGCAACAAAAATGGTGTTATTTTTTGTAGCATCAAATGTGTTCTGGCCACCAAATTTTGTGGAGAGGCTAGAATACATGAGTTGTCCAAAACCTAGACTTTGTTTATGGAAATTCCACCTAGAAGTGTCTCAATTAGATTATTAACCAATTTTTAATATTTCCTAAGTATAAACTTACGGAATATGGTTAATTAATAATTACTAATTGAGATAAGGTGAGAACTATCTATAAACTCACATGGATCGACATGGAATTAATCTGGGCCATCGATTATGCTTTAATCTTGGTTGTTGGTGCTCCAATAAAAGATTATAAGAAGAATTCAATGGATAGATGGAGAAAACATTAGTGCAAATACTCAGTTTCCCAGGCAGTTCGATTTTCTCAATGGTTGTGATTGAGTAGAGAAGATAGAGATAGATGGTGAGTAGCAAATGAGAGAGGGGAGAAACAAATTCCAAGAGGAATATTTCTAGCTTCCGAAAGAGGCAGAGTGAGGAAGGGCGAAGTCCACAATAGATCTGCACACTCACTAAGCATAGATTGACGCGAAGGATCCAACGTGAGGATAGAGAGTCCATCTCGAGGGCATAAATTTGCAGTGGAGGGTGAGAAAATTGTCACAAAAATTCTCTCAGTATTTTCCTTAGATTAGATTGCTAATAGAGCATCTAAAATTTTTGTAATCGGATTTGTTGTTGAAGAATAATAAGAAAACCCTCATCTGTTGCATCAATTTTCCCAAGTTGGGTTTTTCCAAGGACATTTGTCCAAAAATCACTGTGTTAATATTCATATGTGTATGCTATAATTTCTCAGTTTCAAGTATTTTATTTTCTATAGTAATTTCATTTTGAAAATTGCAGTTGTGATTTTATTCCTTGTTTGACATAGCAAATAAACTACATAATTAAATTTACAGTTAGAAGAATAATTTCCAGTTGCTGCAATAGATGAAATTTTCACATGGTATCAGACCACATATGATTAGTCGGAGAGCTCAGTAGCGATGACATATGGAATTTCGTTGTTCAATGAGAGCAGCAGATCAAAACCCCAGGGGGAAGCGCAGTCACTTTGAAAAAGGGTTGAGTCACTTGAGGAGAATTGACTTTTTTGAGAGAGTGACTGAAAAATTCGATCTTTCAAGATTGAGCAGCTCTTGAGGCAGAGGGAGAAACCCCGTATTGTTCACAAAGAAAATCTCTAGCTGGACGCAGTAGTTTTGCAATGGTTTGCTAGAGCAGAATCAATGTCGGGAGGAAAGAGGAACAACACACTAAATTCTTCAGCATGACCATGGACAAAATTAATAGTCAGGAAGTTTCAGATTTGTCTTCCAAGTTGGAAGACGAATTTTCTTTCTTGTCAGGATCAACTTCACTGAGTGTCTGGTATATAGATAGTGGAGCATCAACTCATATGACAAGGGTTAGAGAATATTTATCTAGCTAAAAGGAGGATCAGATGGAATTCCAGTTTACTATGGCCAATAGAACAAAATGTACTCTAGTAGGAAGAGGTATATATTTTCAGAGGGAATCGAGAACTAGCACCAGTGCTACAAATGTATTGCATGTGTCAGGATTGGGTATGAATACGATTTCAGTTCCCAATTGCAGTACAATTAATATGATGTCCACTTCGTGGGAACGAAAGTGTATGTAAAACACTCAAGCTGAAAGAAGGTAAAACAAATTGGAGCTCGAAGCAACAAATTGTACATGTTGCAACTCGACTCTCCAATGGCACTAATAGGAAGTAACAATAGCAGTGGGAAGGATTAGAATGAGTTATGGCATAGGAGAATGGGACATCTACACCATGGAGCACTCAATATGCCCAGAGAAACTATAACAGGGGTTCCAAAATTTAGTATGGAAAATGATGATGTGTGCATAGGATTTGTACTTGGGAAATATGTTAAGACAACATTCCTAAGAAGTGACAATCGAGAATATGGTGGGTTAGGACTTATACATTCATATATTTGTGGGTTGGTGTCCACTAGAGCTCTTAGTGGTGCTGAATAATTCATCACCTCTATTGATGATCATCCCAAAAAAACTTAGATCGAATTGAAGACCAAAGATGACGTCTTTTATTGGTTAAAAGAGTTTAAATCTCTCGTGGAGAATGAGACAGGGAAGTATATCAAGGTACTTCGTTCAGATAATGGTGGAGAATACATTGAAAAAAACTTCACAAAATTTTGCGTGAAGGAAGGGATCAAAAGAGAGTGGACAACTCCATATAATCCTCAACAGAATGAGTTAGCGAAGTGGAAGAACAAAACTATAGTTGGAGTTGAAAATACCATGTTATATGACCAGGATTTACCCATATTTTTGTGGGTATAGGCATGTAACATAGCGGTGTATATTCAAAACATAACTCCTTAGAGAATTGGGGAAGAAAATGCCAGAAGGAGTCTTCACAGGGAGGAAGCCAGAAGTTAGTCACTTGAGGATTTTTGGTAGTGTAGCTTATTGCCACATGCCAGATAAAAAACATACCAAATTAGATCAGACTACAGAGAAGGGGTTTATTTTCGGGTATATCGAGACCTCAAAGGAATATAATTGTAGTGAGATGAGATGTAAAGTTCCTGAAGGACTAGGTTTTTAGGAGATCTCGAGAGATGCCTGCAGGTGATTAGAATCAGTTAGCAGAAGCTCCTTTAGTCCTAAGTTGGGGAAGCCAGTGAGACTAGCAAGAGGAAATTCATAGGGATTGAGTACAATGAATAGTACCAGTATTTCCTCAGGGGTAGGAGATCCAGAGAGTGCTCAGCAGACAAAGCAACAAGGACAAGATGAGGATGAGTTGGTTGAACTTTGCACCACTAGTGGAAAAGCCAATAGAGAAGTTCGTCAGACATTAAGAGATGAAGAGGAGTTTATTGGAACTCCTGGGGCAAAGAAAAAACAATAGAGATAGACTGACAGGTATCAATCTTTGGTAGCTCAAGTTGCATAACCTTCCAGCTTTCAGGAAGCCACACAACATCAGGTGTAGGTAGATTCCATGGTAGAAGAGTATAGCTCTATCATTACAAACGATGTTTGGTAGGTAGTGCCAAGGCCGGAAGACATATCAGTTGTAGGTTCTAGATGGATCTACAAGATCAAGTACATTGTAGATGGAAATCTGGAGAAGTACAAGGCTAGGTTCCGTGGAAAAGGGGTATGCAGAGAAAGAAATAATATATTACAAGGATACTTTCGCCCCAATTTCCAGATACACCTCTATCAGGTTAGTTATATCCATAACAACTCAAATGGGATGGAAAATTCACCAAATGGATGTCAAGACAACGTTATTGAATGGGGTGATAGAAGAAGAAGTGTACGTAGAACAACCAAAGGGCTTCAAAACTCATGAGAAGCACACTCATGTGTGTAGGCTGATGAAATATCTATACGGGCTCAAGCAAGCTCCCAGGGCTTGTTATGGTCCGATTGACAATTACTTGCAGCAGATGGAATTCGTCAAGAGTGATGTAGATTCCAACCTCTACTACTTTATGGTAAAAGGTGAGCCACTCATTCTTGTTTTATATGTGGATGATCTCTTTTTTACAAGATCATTAGGGCTCATAGAATATTGCAAGAGGAACTTGGTAGAAAATTTTGACATGAAGGATCTGGGGTTGATGCAAAATTTTCTAGGATTGGAAGTATGTCAGAAGAATGGGGAGATCTTCCTTGGACAAGGAAGATAAGCTACAAATATTGTAAAGAGGTTCAAAATTCAGGATTGCAGACCCATGACCATGCCAATGATCACAAATTGGAAGAAGATAGATGCATCAGATGACAAGGATGTATACCCCACCTTGTATAGACAACTCATTGGGTCTCTCATGTATCTGGTCAACACTAGGCCAGACATTTGCTTTGGAGTCAATACCCTAAATCAGTTCCTTGTAGAGTTGAAGAGGGAACATTGGGTAGCAATGAGGCACATTATGAGGTATGTGCACGACACAATCGAGTATGGGTTGAGGTATACTTGAGGGGATGACATCAGATTATGTAGGTTCACATATGTAGATTGGGTAGATAGCTCAGTGGACAAGAAAAGTATCTCTGGGTATTGCTTCAGTGTTGGATCAGGGATGGTTTATTAGTGTATCAGGAAGTAGAATTTAGTAGCATTGATCTTTGCAGAAGCAGAGTATATGGAAGCCAACACAATTATGTGCGAAGCTATATGGCTTAGGAAGCAACTAGTAATCTTGTACAGGCAGAGTATGGAAGTGACCAATGTATACTGTGATAATCAGAGTTCCATAAAGCTATCTGAGAATCCAATGTTCCATGACAAGTTGAGGCACATAGATATTAGATGTAATTTCATCAGATAATATTTACAACGTGGGGCAGTCCAGTTATAGTATGTTCCTACAAGAGAGCAGGTGGCAGACATACTCATGAAAGCTCTAAGTAGATCTAAGTTCGTTCAGGTTTAGGGAAATTTTGCATGAAGGAAGGTATCAAAAGAGATGAGAGGGAGATGTTGTAGTTGCAGCAGCAAAAGATGAGAGGGAGTTGCAGTGTAGATGCAGCTTTGGCAGCAGTTCAGCAGGGCTAGCAGCGATAGAGTTGCAGCTCATATTAGAGTTACGCAGTGGTTGGTGGGAAGCAGTAGCCAAACATCAGTAGTGTGATAAGAAATGATGCGGAGGCAAGGTGTTGTGGCTGTAGGTGCAACATTAGAATACATTCTTCGCTAAGAGGGAGTGTTAGTTTTTGTAGCATCATATGTGTTATAGCCACGAAATTTTGTGAAGAGGCTAGACTACATGAGTTCTCTAAAACCCATAAATCGTTTATGGAAATTCCACCTAGAAGTGTCTCAATTAGATTATTAACCAATTTTTAAATTTTTCCTAAGTATAAACTTAGGGAATATGATTATTTAATCAGCATTAATTGATATAAGGTGTGAACCATATATAAAGTCACATGGATTGATAGGGAGTTAATATGGGCCATCGATTATGTTTTAATCTTGGTTGTTAGTGCTCCAACAGAATCTTATAAGAAGTTCATGGGTGGATGGAGAAAACTCTAGTGCAGATACTCATTTTCCCACGAAGTTTGACTTTCTCAGTGGTTTTGATTCAGCAGAGAAGAGAAAGCTAGAGGGTGAGTAGCAGGCGAGAGAGGGGAGCAACTGAATTCCAAGAGGAATATTTCCAGCTTGTAGAAGAAGAAGAGTGAGGAAGGGAAAATTCCACAGTAGATCTACGTAGTCACTATGCAAAGAGTGACATAGAGGCTCCAGCGTGAGGATAGAGCATCCATCTCGGTGGTATAAATTTGCAGTGGAGTGTGAGAAAATTCTCACAAAAAATTTCCAGTAGTTTCTTGAGATTAGATTGCTAGTAGAGCATCTAAAATTTTTGTACTCATATTTTCTATTGAAGAATAATAAGAAAACCCTCATCTGTTGCACCTATTTTCCCAAGTTGGGGTTTTCCAGGGACATTTGTCCAAAAATAACTGTGTTAATATTCTTGTGTGTGTGCTAGAATTTCTCAGTTTCCAGTATTTTATTTTCCGCAATAATTTTATTTTGAAAATTGCAATTGTGATTTTATTCATTGTTTATCGTAACAAATAAACTGCATAATTAAATTTACAGTTAGAAGAATAATTTCGAGTTGCTGCAATAGTTGAAATTTTCACAAATGGATCAAAAATATGTTGGGTTATGACTTTGAAATTATCTACAAAAAATGGAAAACAAAATATTGTGGAAAATGCACTCTCAAGTAAAGAGGAAGACACAAATGATTTATTATGTTTTATTTCCATTCCACAATTTGACTGGGGTGGAAGAAGCAAGGATAAAATGGAAATAAGATGATAAAATATTCAATATCATTCAACAACTATAGGAGAACCTCGATATAGTAGAAACACTTACGTGTAAAAATGATATGTTATGGTATCAAGATTTCTTATACTTATGTAATAATTCTCAATACAAATAGAAAGTCCTTTTGGAATTACACACTTCTCCTATAGGAGGACATTAAGCGTTCTTAAAGATATATTATAGGATCAAGAAATAGTATTTTTGGGAAGATCTTAAAACATATGTGCAAAATTTTGGGGCGAAATGTGTAATATGAAAACAAAATAGAGACTATCAAAACCCCAAGGCTCCTTCAGCCATTAACCATTCCAAGCGAATGTTTGGAAGAAGATTCAATGGATTTTATTACAGGCTTACCCAAACACAAAGTAAAGAGTGTCATTATGGAAGTGATAGATCAAATGAAAAATTGCCAACTTTTTTATCTCTTTATCAACCTTTTAAAGAAAGTAATGTGGTAGAAGCATTCATGGAAATAGTTTAAAAGTTACATGGAATACCAAAGATTATTGTAAATGATAGAGATTCAATTTTCATTAGAAATTTTTGGACTGAATTATTTTCTTGTTTGGATACTCAATTGGCACATATCTCATCTTATCATACTCATTCTTATAAGAAAATTGAGATTGTGAATAAACGTCTAGAAGGATATCTACATTTCTTTGCATCTGATAAAGCTACACAATGGGTCAAATGGTTTCCCTTGGTAGAATGGTGGTATAACACATTCTTCCATACTTTATAAAAAATTTCACCATTTACAACACTTTGTGGATATCATATGTCATCCATCACATCACCCTTCAAAGGGACTATAAAGGCTCAAGCAGTAGAGAACTACATACAACACCAATAAGAGGTTCTTTGACTATTGAAGGACAACTTATTTATGGCACAAAATAGGATGAGACAATAAGCATACCAACAATGCAGTGAAAGGGGATTTGAAGCGGGGGATTGGATATTTCTGAGACTAAAACGATATAAAGAGATGTCACTCAAGCAACAAAAGAAGGAAAATAAATTAGCTCTGAGGTATTATGGCCTAAAAGATTGGAAGTATGGCTTACAAATTGGATTGTCCTCCATCTTCACGTGTACATCCATTCTTCCATGTTTCATTATTAAAGAAGGTAAGTAGTGATAAGATCCCAATCCAAATTGTTCTACCAAATATTAATGAAGGGGGAGAAATAATACTAAAAAAAATTGAAACAAGGATTAAGCAATTGAGAAATCGAGCAATTACTGAGCACCTCATCAAACGTAAGAGCCTACTAGTGGAATATTCCAGATGGGAAGATGGGTTGTTCACATAGAAACACCCACATATAGTCAAGTGTTGAGGACAATACTTCTTTGAAGGAGAGGGGCATGTAAATCCCTATAGAATCCCCATGTTAACTTAAAAACCCCTGATTAAGCCCTAGATATTTAGTGATTACATTTCTATTGTTATATGTCTATGTAGGCTAGAACCCCTCATGGTCCCATTGTATTATAATTGTTCCCTTTGTCTCCTATATACACTAAGGATACATAGTCTTAGGATCATCAAATATTGTCTTGTGCATATTATTCATTGTAAAAGTAGGTTCCCCCCTCGAAGAGGACTGTGATTATTGGTTTCTTATCATTTTCAAGGCACAAGCATCATAACAGTAATTTGAGCCATGTATAAGGAGTCCTTTCTGTGGGACATTAAATTAAACTCTCTTATAATCAATATCAAACTTGTGCCCAAACATATCCTACAAAAAAAATATTCCACATAAAAAAGGATCACAACAAAGAGGTATACCATAGGGTAAAGAAAAAAACATCTCTTGAATAAGGAGTATTATTGGTCAATGATGAAATGCGAACGGGTTGGATTCCATGATGGCGAGCTTAATTGACATTTTCACCATTAGCTTCCAAAGGAGCAAGGGGTTCAAATGCTTATGACATGGAGGAAGGAAATAAAAAATGGTAGTGGGGATGTTAGTTCTAGCTAGACTCTGCTTGGCTGGGAATAATGTCATTCCATCCCTTGCATGTGTTGGAAAATTTGCAATTCAAAATATTGGACAGGTCTTTGAGGAAAATATCTTAGGATTTGAGGTTTCCTTCAAACTTGTTTGCTTCAGTAATGTAGATACAAGGAGTTTTTTAGCGGTGAATTATGTTTTCAATGCGCATTTTTGGTAGTGGCATCCATATCATTATGGGATTTGATGTGAGGCTTTGCATTATCAATATAGGAAGGATTTACCACTATAGATTGTGGTTTTATGTTCATCAAGAAAGGAGGAGATGCCACTTACCCTTGATCCATAGGGTGGAGGGACATTGCAAGGGTTAAGGTTGTATAAATCCAACTTCTTCATGCAAGTTGTTATGTTTATTTATGCCATAAGTCCATCAGGTTCTTCGGTTGCATTTATAGTGAAGGTGGATGATGTGATGGTTTGACTCTGTTTTTATATCCCCATTTTAGAACATAGTAGGCACTAAATGAAAGAAATTTTGTTTTAATGTTGGTTTGATATGGTCCTTTTATTGTGTCATTTTTGGTATAACTCAATCTATCTCATCTCCTTATTTTTAGTAAAGAATTGATGGACAAAAAAAGGTCAAGGAAATAAAAAGGATTTTGAGGAGATAAGAAGAATCTATATAGGTGATTTTGGTCAAGCTTGTGGAGATTAGCATAATACAGTTGCACAAAATGAAAATTTTTGAAATTGTTGAAAAGGAAAAACCACTGAGTTAAAAATGTTGAAGTAGAGTGCAAAAAATCGAGGTCTCTTCTATTGGCTCAAAGAATGGAATCCCTAACATTGGGCTCTAGCCACGTATAGATGGTCCATTCAACCAATGTGGATTTGTTGGACATTTTGTTCAGCTTTCCCTGTGTGTTTCGCGACATGGACTAACTACCTCTCATGGATCCTAACTTTGGCGATTGTAGTGGAGAAAAATGTCTACACTTTTTGGTCTAATGAAAATCTTTATTCCAACAAGTGGTATCATAGCGACAAGCCTTGAGTTTGAAACTCACCCAACCGGCTAGGGGGGATATTGTTGTAGATTGGGCTCAATTCCCCCCGTGTGTTTTGCGACATAGAATGACCACCTCTCGTGGATCCTAACTCTGGTGATTGTAAATAGACTAACGCCTGCGGTTTTTGGTCTAACGACAATCATGATTCCAATAGGGCCAGCAAAATGAATTTGTGTATTAATCAAAGGGTCCCATAGATATTAATAATTATGAATATCCTCATTGTACTGGGGTTGGAAGTCCAAGGGAACAATAAAATATTCTAATATGTTATGTTTTTCTTAACTATTCTTATTTTAAACATTTTTGTAAAGGAAATATCCTTTAAAGATATGTGGAACATAGATTTGTTCAGTAGCCTTATAAGTATACAGTAGAATAGAATAGGAAAATAGGGCCTAAAATAACGCCAAAATTTATTTTATTTCAGTTCACAAATTGGACACCTTTTCTGGCGCAAAAATGAGCACAATCATGAATGTTTATCATAGTGCTAATTTTAGCGTCGGAAATTCCACCAGAAATGTAGGAAATAGCGCCTAGATTAGCATCGGGAAAATAACACAAGAAATCTTGCCAAAAGTATTGCCAGAAGTTACCCTAGAAGAGCATCGGGAATATCACCAGGATTTGATTCCAGTTTGTCTTATGGTTTGTCTTCCGGTTTAGTGTCCAACTTTGCTTCGTGTTTTGCCTCCAGCGTTTCTTCTAGCGTGGCTTCGAATTTGGATTCCATTGTTGCTTCTTTTTTAGCTTCCAAGCGCCAGGAATAGTGCCATTCTTAGCAGTAGGCTTTGTGTCCAATTTGGCTTCCATTGTTACTTATTTTTTGCTTCCAAGTTTCGGGAATAGTGCTAGGTTTTGCATCCAATTTGGCTTCTGATTTGGCTTCCAGTTTTTCTTCTCATTTTGCTTCTAGTGCGGCTTCCAATTTGGATTCCATTGTTTATTCTTTTTTGTTTCCAAAAATGATTATTTTTTTGTTTACAGTTAAATTAATATGTTTCATTTCAATTTAATTAGTTAAATATATCATGTCTATTAAATAAGTTAGATGATTATATAGTAAATCATATGAATTAATTTGAAATATTTTATAAGATAACATTTATAAAGAATTTTTAGGGAAACAAACAGCCATAAAAATTAACAACATTGTTATACTTATTAAATATCCATCAAAATAGAATCTACAACATCTAGTATATAGAAAATAACAAGATAATTTTTTTGTAAGCAAACGTATTTACATTATATTAACGAGAAAAAATGTACATAATTTACATCCAGGAGAGGATTCTCTGCCTTTGTACAAGTAAACGAGAGATAAGAGCTAGAAGTCTCTGTCTCGAGAAGGGGAAACCATAGCTCAAGAGTCTTATAAATAAAGTAACAGTTATCAAAATGATGAGCATAATACCTAGCATTTTTGTAACTTGCATTTGTTAAACAAAACTGATGGGGTGCCAAAAAAAAATCAGCAAGCCTCATGGATCTATGCCGCATATTCGCAAATGAAACCAAAATAGCCCCCATTAGGTGGTCACCACTGAGCCAACCAGACTGAAGATTACCAACCTAAGAGTTGTCATGGAGATGGAAGGTTAGAATTTGCATGATTGGACTTGCATGGTCTGCACGTTGGAGCCACACTGAACCTGAGCATTGTCGTGGGCATGCACGTTGTCGGATTCCACAGGAAGTTCCTCCAAGATGTAACAGCTATAGGGACTGGGATGGGGAGGGGAGGTGAAGGGGGCGTCAACTGCTAGAGGAATGAGAGCGTGGGTGGGTTGGTGAGGGGCCATTGAAGCACTAGTGATAAGTGGATAAAAGGAGCCAACTGGAGGGGAGAATGAGGGAGAGGGAGTAGATGAAGAGGGGGACAGGATATTGGGTGGAAATTCAATTCTTAGGTATCAGGCCAAGTGCTTGAGGGGGCAGAAGGAGTGACTTTGGTGGGCAGAGTTCTCAACAATCTAGTTAGAGGCATTCAGGTTCTCTTGAGCTCTCTCCTTGAGCTGGCGATCAAGGAGGTTCCGGACGGCCCAAAGCATCAGACTCTCTCTTCAAGTCTCCTCTTCCTCCATGGAAAATACCTCTCTCCTGATGGAATAAAAAATACCATAATCGAGTATGGTTGCGATAGAGGCTTTGTCAAAGGTGGTGGCTGAACGTCCACGACCCATGCCTTTGTCATGATTCATTATTGGGTAGAAATAGGGTAGCATCACAGAGCTGAAGCTGGAGGATACAAAGGGAACCTTGGAAATAATAGCTAGGGGAGAATGATGCATGGAGGAGAGAATAACCATCTTCCTTTTCATTTTATTGTTGGATCGAGCGAGAAAGAGAGCCTAGTATGGGGACTACAGGTGCCAGTAGATAAATTTACAAGCCATGGCTGCCACTTGTTGGAGTCGCGCCAGGTGGTAGTCGTCGCTGATGGATCTGCGGAGTCATGTCAATCCTCCCATGAGCACCCAGATATGGGGAAAATAACATGATCATCATCATAATTATTGTAACATGATCATCATCTATAATTAAAACAAGTGACTCAAATATATATAATTTAAGTGAATTTGAAACATCCATTGAGTAGTAAATCAAAACCATTATATGTAATAAATATGCATCCAAACCATCAACCACTTTCAATATATAAAAATTGATGAGTCAATATTGATAAGATCATCATGATATATAACTAAAACAAGCAAAATTCACATATACTATTAGATCAATAACATGTGAAAATGATACATGTCCAACGATCGACATAAGTCAAAATGATACATCATGTACAAATTATATAAATAAAAATGATAAATTATGTAAGACAAAACGATACAAGTCAATATGATACATCATGTCCAAATGATATAAGTGAAAAGGATACATGTAAAAAACATACAACTCAATAATATGGTAATGTAAATCGTGAAAATGATACATCATGTCCTAATGATATAAGTTAAAATGATACATGTAAAAAAGATACAACTCAATAATATGGTACTGGAAATCGTGAAAATGATACATATGATAGTAACCATGAAAATCGACATCATAAAAATATGTCAAAAATGATCCGTGATGCAGTCTATATGATCATGAATGTCACTAGCTGCTACCAACAATTTCTTCATGGTCATCATCACCATTGTTAAGTAGGTAAATCCTCTTTGCGGACAGAGACGATCTCTCTAGCCCTAGAGTGGGTATAGAAACAAAGAGACATGCTAGAGTGTTGATTCCTAATTACTGAATGAAAAGAGGACATGGTAGATCGACCTACCTGGAATCCAACGTTGTCGTCGTGGCTGTAGTAGTGGTGGCCTCTCGCTCCTGCCTTGGCAAGTCACAATCCTTCTGCAGTCATGCTTGGATACCTGCACATAGAAAAATAGACAAGAACAACATACGACATAATAATTTCATTCATAACTACTAGCCAATCAAAGAGGACTAAACATATTGCATTAAACATCTAATATAATAAAAAATGGGAACCAAACAATAGTCACATGTATGTATTGATAGAAGGAAGAGTTACAACCAATGCTTTAACGTCGCAGTCTCCTCCAGCGGGGTTCAACCGATGCACGTCCCAGATGCTTGTCAGGGAATTCGGATGGGATGAAGGCATAGACTTAAGCTCTCTTAGAAGGCATGGACTCAAGCTCTCTCAACGTAATTCCTTCTTATTCTATCTCTTCAGTAGTTCAGCTATAGTATGTTCAATGCTCCATGTTCATCTAGCTTATGCAAAGAGAGATAACTTCTTTTTATAGAGGAAAAGGAGGAGGTTAGGATCCCTACAAAGGTGGGAGGGAGGTCTATCCTTTAGGGAGTTCCCATAAGAGGTGGAAACCATAAACTAAAGGAGGGAGTCCATGGTTATTTAGTCCAACCACTCCCAATAACTCATCCTCAAATTTGTTGGAGTGGAATCTCCAACTCTATTTTTAAAAAACATTCCATAAACAGCTTGGCGCGGGTGGCTAACTGAGACAGAGCGCCAGCTAGCATAGGGCCTAGTGTTAATCTTCCTCTTCGGTGCGAGGGCATAACTGACTACTCGCACCAAGGCAAAAACAAGGGTTTTTGAGTCTCTGCTCAGGGAATTGTCAACAAAAGGAATATTACTCTCATGTAAAGGTATACAATGATGGTCTTTGAAAGGCATGACACTGCTTATTGATCACGGAAATGACCCTCCAATGGGTGAGATGGGGATTGCAGGGACAATGACAAAATGTTGTGTAACAAATGCCCCCTAAAGCATGAGGTCCAAGGGAGAGGGAGGGGCGAAATGATTTATGAGAACGCGTTCGAACCAAACACCGCTGTCGGAAAACCTGCAATTACAAATACAACTGATATCTCTGATACATGAACATGTGGTATGGGTGCAACCATCCATAATAGAGTACATAAAAACTTAGATCCGAGGTATGGACACAGCCATCCAGCAGTAAGGATCAAGAATAGACTCAGGTATGGTTGCAACCATCCAATCAAAAAAGTCATGCTAAATAAGTCATGATAATCCACAAAATCCGCAGCGTGGATTTTATCAGACAAAACCCAGGGTCTTGTGCTCCATCTCGGCCCGAACAAGTCCAAATTCAATCATGCGAATATATGAGTTGAAGTCGAACATGCAAGAAAATCACCTGATTACCAGCCAATGATGAAAGCTGTTAACAGGCACGAGAGAAACCACCAATAATGACAATGGCTCTCAAGGTACAATTGGTTCAATCCACGAAATGTGAATAGTGATATGGCGTCGAACATCCGCAGAATCACTCGATCGAAGGCTAATGATGTAGACCTTACGTCGAATGCAAAAAACCTGCCATTAAGGCATGCAGGCTCAAGGTACTAGAAGGGAGTCTCTAAATCAAATTCCTGGATAATGAGCTGAAGTCGACAGGAAGTGACCTGATCGAAGGTGGGCCATAATGTTTCCCACATCATCGACACGAGACAGAGGAACATGATGATAGTGAATCAAGACCAACAGAGAATCAGAGGGAGGTTGAAAACTACAGAGACAAACTTCTCTTGAACATATCATCCGCATGACACTAGATTTGGAAGTATTTGACATCAAGGGATTTGAGGTCATGATGACATGGCAAAGAGCAGATAAAAGGTCAAAAGAGATTACCCAAACCCATGGAGGCAAAAATGACGAAATGAGATGTCCCCAACCTGACACGAATGCAGACAAGTGCCATGTTCAAGAGCGACATACTGCCAACATAACTAAAACTTGGTTCCATTTTCCCCCACCATTTATGGCGAGTACCCCAATTATTTTTAAAATAAGCTTGAAGGGGATATCATATGCTTGTGTTGTAAGTTTTTCCTTCGAACAAATCCAACCTAGTACATTTTACGAGCCCTAGGAAGGAGGAACTCGAATAACGTCATGGTGCGAAGTACGATGTCATCAGGATTTAACAAGTCTGACAAAAGGAGAACTCGACATCTTTTCATGTTTAGAGAGTTTGAAAAGAAGGTAGAAAAGAAAACTCCATCATGGTCCTTTTCGTAAATAGTATCTCAGATCTGAAAAGGTAGAAAACAATATCTGAAAGAACCTCTTAGTTGCAATAGGCTAAGGTATTCCTTTTTCGTAAATAATCTATCCCAACCCGAAAAAGGGGCAAACGTATACTGGGTAGATATCGCTTCACAGCCATTTAATGAGTTTGAAATGACAAGAGTCTCGGCAATCTTTTCAATTTTAGAGAGTCAGAAAAGAGTTGAAAGATGACTCCAGTAGTGACTTTTTCGTGTTTTTACCAAGTCAGAAAAAGTATAAAATATAACTCGTTACTTCATCACTATGGCCTGAAAACCTATCGCTGCACAAGAGACACATGTAAAACCCATTTCTCGAAAATAATATAATAAAATAATTGAAAAACATGTCCTAAAACCTAATTAGGGTTGTGAAAAGTTATAAAATGCCTAAAATGGTAAAAAATAATTACTTTTCACTTTTTACCTCTTCTGGAGCAATATTTACCCATTTGACAGTGTGATCTTGCAGCAACGAGAGTGGACAATCCGGCAGACCAATCTCAAATCCGTCGGTTCCAGGTAAGATTCGATATCTCTCCCTTCATTTTAAGCCATATTTTACTGCTTGCAACCTCCAATTTTGATTTCTGAGGGAGGAAATGCAAATTTTAGGGCATGACGGTTGGCGTGAGTTTCAGGAACGGACTCGTGCCAATCGCCCATTTTTCTGAACTAGGGCGCGACTATTTGGGAAACAGTTGCGACAACCGCGCAGACCATTTTTGAGCAAAAGAATGCAAGTTAAATACCCAATATTTTACAAATCCAAGCTTAAAAAATGGCTAATACTATCCATGTGAACATGTTTGCAGGTAGAAAGCAGAAAAATGGTAATCGAATGGAAAGAATTGGAACACAGCAAAGAGGACGAGCTTGCCATGGAAAATGAGAGATGCGTGGAAACTCTTAGAGACTATGGACTAAAGAAGTTCTTCTTGACACTGTGTCTCCAAGCTCAACCGGAGCTGCTATAGTATTTGATCAGCATATGGGATGAGAATCAGGAAAAGTTCATCCTTCAAGAACAGGAACTTGAGATTGATGTTTCTGATGTCTACTTCATAACAATATTATCGCGGAGGGGAGCAACACCAATCCTAACCGACACCCGGCCTTTGCATGGAGAGCATGTCCATGGTGATTGACAAGGTATGTCCAGGTGCACGGAAGGGAACAGGAAGTGGGAAAGTCGATATCTAGACTATCCCAGACTTGGCACTAAAAGTAGTACTACATAACATCACACGAGTTGCGGGATCGCAAGCACCGCACGAAGCAACAAAGACACAGCTGCTTCTTGTTGTAGACTGATTGAAATCGACCATCTACAACTGGGTAGAGGTCGTGACAATAAAAATGCAACGCCAGCTAATAAAATGAAAGAAGACCAAATTCAAATAATTTGGTTATGGGTCTATCTTAGTAGCGTTCTTCCTGGAACTACTACCAATTTTTCAGTGTCAGGAGGTCATAGTCCCAACACCATCAGTGACGGAACCACGGATGGCCCGATGGGCAGCTCTGATGCCAAGGGCAGGGGGCGGTCAACAAATGTCCTAGAAACCAGAGTTTTTTTATTGGCTCTGCCGACAATTGATCATCATGGATGACTGACCCCACTCTGGTACAGATTTTACTGGTGATCCGAACCTCCCACTCCCAGAGGGAGAGGATTGGGATGAAGATTTGGGTAAGACTCATTTTTAATTTTCATGAATGTTATGATTTTTTTTAATTATGTATGTTCTGACGTTAAATCTATGCACTTGCAGATGTTGGCCCAGAGAGACCCGCGGGCATGTCTCCAATAGCGAGGCGAATCCCTCGCAATTTCGACCCTCATGGCGAGGGAGGTGAGGAGGAGGATATCGTGCGCAACTTAGAATCACAATTGGAGTCTCGGACTATGCACGATTCGACGATGTTCCTCGTGCCTACCAGAGACATACCGTAGGTGTGCCAAGCCATATTCACCGCTTACTGAGGCGGCTTGACCGGGCAGTGACATGCTACCATGAGCATCACGCGGATTAGACACCTAGGCTTTATATTCGTATATTTTGAGAGACATGGTGTCTCAGGATGTAATAGAAACACACATATTTTTTGAATTTATGATGCACACTAATGCAAACACCCAATATATATATATATATATATATACATCTATTTTCCTACATGGATCTTTTACATATGATGATGATTTTACAAATTATGCAAATTATGCATTCATTCGTCTAGGAATATGTTGATATGTGATAAAATAAAAATGTCTTTCCAACAAACGAATACGTAAATACAATCTCAGAATGTATGGGTTCCTAGCCAAATAATGACCATTGAGTTGCAGAACAACAAGCTGTGATCTAGCTTTACAAGCAATGCGCATATGCCGAGGTTGATTGCCTCAGTTAATAGTTCAAGGACAACACTATATTCAGCAACATTGTTTGTAGTCTGTCCTAGACAAATACCTTGCAGTGCTATCAACTCACCAGCAGGATCATAGACTACCCAAGCTGCTGAAGACAAATTCCTGGTACTATGGGAAGCACCATCCGCGAAACCAACATAAGGGGTAATAGACAAATGCACAAATAAGCAAGACCCAATAAGCAGGAAAATGCTCGCAAAGCACACCAAATCAAAACATGTACAAAAATGAAAAAAACACCTATGTACACAAATCATGCATAATATTTTTTGAGATACAACCCATTTCTGGGTTGTTCTAGAGGATGACCTTCGTAATCAATGAGCTCATAGGCCCCATTCTGCAACACACGTTTAATAATGTAGGGCCCATGACACATGGGTTGAAATTTTCTTGTCCCTAGCTTATCATGAGCTTGGTCATATAGGAGGATGAGATCTCCTTCAATGAAAGAACGAGGGGAAACTGATTAATTAGTCAAAATGCGCTTTGACTCGCTTTTTCTGTGCTTCAATAACCAGAGCAGCAAAGCGGCGGGTTTCATCCAACCTTTCTAAGTAAAGGAGATGCTCTTCTTCTGGCGAAGTGTTCGGCAGTAATTCAACAGCCAACTTGAGCGAAGGTATTTCACATTCAATCGGAAGAGTAGCTTCCAGACCATAAACCAACTGACAAGGGGTGAATCCGATTACACTCTTAACTGAGGTTCAGTATGCCCAAAGAGCTGAAAATAACATGAGATGCTAATTTAATTTATGGATCCCAATCGTACGCTGAAGCATGGTAACAAGAACTTTGTTCACGGCTTGAACCTGGCCATTGGCCTAAGGATAGTACGACATTGAGTTGTCGTGACGCAAACCCAACTTAGAAGTCAATTATGCCACCATGTAATGCCGAAAATGGGAACCATGATCGGTAATGATGGCTTGAGGGACACCAAACCTAGCGATGATGTGATTGAATATGAATTGAGCAGCTGCCTTACCATCAAATCAGTAAAGTGTAGCATTGTCGCCCATTTTGGTGAAGTAGTTTATGACTACGATAATATAAGCATGTCCCCTGGCCGAGTGAGGGTTACATGTCATAAAATCGATGCCCCACTTCGCAAAGGGACCAACGGTAATGACAGGATGAAGAGGTACAGGCGGTGCACACATATTGCGTTGATAAATCTGGAAATCATGACATTTACGAATTGCGACAATGTAGTCTTTGAAGATAGAAGGCCAGAAATAACCAGCATGAAGAATCTTTTGTGCAGTGGCATAACCAGACATTTGACTGCCACAGGCGCCATTGTGACAATTATTGAGGGCTTTCTCAGCTTCCTCAAGAGTCAAACATCGATAGAGAATGGAATCCACTCCGACACAATTGAGTGAATCCTCGACTATACGATAAGGTTGCGACTGATGACGGATGCGTCGACGGGCATCCTTCATCAACTCAGATCTAAAATTAGAAGTATGGAGATAAACGATGATATCACCGTACCACGGATCAAGGGTGCTAATCAAGAAGAGCGTATCGTCTGGAATGAATTCCTCAGAACGAGATGGAGGAGAGTCTGAAGGAAGGGAACAGATCAAATCAGCAAAGACTAATGATTTCTTCGACTTGGCGACAGTAAATTCCAAAGCGAACTCTTGGAGGATGACAATCCACTTCGAGTATTTCCCCCCCAGCAATTGTCAAGACAATAAATAGGTCATGGGGTTGCAATCAGAAATCACAGTCACAGTACGCAAAAGAATATAATGACGAAAACATTGAACTGCTTGAACTGCAGCTAACGCTAACTTCTCGACATGTGCATAGCGCGTCCTAGTATCGAGAAGGTTACGAGACAACTAATAGATAACATGCTCGTTACTGTCATAATCGTCTTGTACCAGAACCATGGAAATCATGTTGAAGGTGGCAACTAAATAGAGGGGAAAATCACGATGATAGTTGGGAGGACGCAACAGAGGAGCGTTGACAAGCAACGTCTTCAGTGCCACAAAATACTTCTGGGCAATCTCATCCCAACAGAATGGGACGCCCTGCTTTAATAATCGCGTGTATCCCCTAGCCACTTCTGCATAGTTAGGTATAAAACGACGTAAAAAATTAGCCTTACCTTGCAAACTCTGCAACTGATGTAATGAGGAGGGAGAGGGGAGATTGATAATAGCCTCAACCTTGAGTGGATCGAGGTGAATTCCGTCTTTGGACACGATAAACCCTAAGATTCTACCGGAATCAATGCAGAAGACGCATTTGTGCGGATTAAGCCGAATATTGTAATGTCAACAACGAAGAAAAATCTAACGAAGATGGTCAGGATGGTCCTTACGCTTAACTGAATGAACGGGAAGGTCATCCAGATAAGGCTGAATGATGTGACGAATATCGTGAAAAGCATACGACATCGCTCGCTGAAATGTAGCCCCAACATTCTTTAAGCCAAAGGGAGCTTCTTATATGCGAAAGTACCCCAAGGACAGATGAAGGCAATCTTATGTTGATCATTCGGGAGAATGTTAATCTGATTGTAACCAGAAAAACCGTCCATGAGAGAAAAAATCTCACTCCTGGCACAATCATCAATGATTTGATCGATAAAGGGAGTAGGATAATTATCCTTGGGACAAGCTCGATTAATATCACGATAATCAACGCAGACGTGAATAGTTACCTGTTTCTTATCTACAGGAACAATATTAGAGAACCATTATGTCAAAGGAATCAGATAAATGAAACTAGCTCTAAGAAGCTTTTCAGCTTCATCTTTAATGGAAGCAGTTTTTCTAGGGTGCACCAGACAAAAACGCTGGCGAACAGGCTTCGAGCCAGGGTAAGTAGGTATTTCATGCACCACTATACTAGGATCAATGCCGGGCATTTCTTCATAGGACCATGCAAATACATCACGGAACTCGTGAAAAAGGCTAGTATAAACTTGTACTTCATCGGAAGAACAAGTGACCCCGATATGGATGTTCTCGATGATTCTCGGTTTAATGGAGTCAATAGGCATCGTCTGTGTAACATTAGTCAAGTTACCTTCCATAAGACGTCATGTGTCAGAACCGGCATTTGAAGCAGAGGAGAAGGAACCTGAGATGAAAAATACTCGAGACAAGTAGACATGGCCCTGAGGCCAGGCATGAACGAGCAACGATGATGACCATCGTCCCACAGTATCCTCGAGAGACATGGTTTCCACGATGGCTTCATCGGAGGGAAACACTTCTTTCAAAGGATCAGGCGAATCTGAATCGCCAAGCCAGGGGGATTGAGAATAAATGTCAAGAGACATGCTCAAAGGAGCACGATCAGAGGATGGAGCTTCCAAAGTCACGATGAGTTCACAATAATCAATCTCAATCGAACTCAAAGGCATTGAATCTCCGAAGGAATCGATCTGTTCAGGCGAAGGAATAATCCACGAGTCATCAGACCGGGAGACCATATGGATCTGAACAGTGTTTGGTGGAGGAAGAGGAAAAATACCCATGAGGGCAGGATCTTTAAAAAGACCCGGTCCTACGCTCTCGTAAGGATTAGGAATCTGATCCACATATGGAACGTTGTTCTTGGAAGAAGAAGTGAAGAAGGACAATTGATCAACAGTAACAATCTTTCCTTCGCGTGGAAATTTCAGAACACGAAAGAGAGTGGACGGAACACATAACATGGCACGAGTCCAACTACGACTGAGGAGTAGATTATAATTGAGTTTAGCATCAACGACTTCTACCTTGACATTGATTGTCTTCCCTTTTAGAGTAATCGGTAAACTAGTGAGAACACCTAAAGGTTTTGATTCTCTTCCATCAAATGCTTCAAGGGCATTGGGTGATGAATTCAGGGTTGGAGAACTAATAGCTTTCCAGCACGAAGATGACATGACACAGGTTGATGCAGCTTCGTCCACAACTACTCGATGGATGTCGAGACCATTAATAACAGCTTTAATAATGAGCGCAATTTGATGTGGAAGTTGTGGAACGAAATTCTCTAAATCGAAAGCAAGAAGGCTAGTATCGGCAGGATCAATCACGCCAATTGCATATAGCAAAGCTCTTCGCTGAGACAGACAACTCTGAATTACTTCTATCGCGGACATCGCGGATGGCGCCTGAGCCAAATCCTCAACAATATTGTAATGGTGAGCGGCACGGGCGTTGGGATTATAAGAAGACTTGCAGAGTACACCTTTGGATGGTGGTCGTACAATGGATTCAACATTGGGCCTTTCAATTTCAAGAGGGCCAGTAACATGCAGAGGAGGAGGACCATCAACGATCTCCTTCCCCGCGGCCTGACGTGATCCAGTATAATATTTCGACCGAGTAGCAATAGAAATGGCTGCAGAACCGTTCATCATTAACACTTGAGAGCCAAATGGGGCAGACGATTGAGGTTGCTCTACCATCTGAGTCTGCTGAGATGGGAAGGGTTCTTTAAGAACAGCTGGAGTTCCCTAGGTGCCTTTGAGCAATCGGCTCACTTCGGATCATCTAGGATAGTCCTTGGTGAAGTGCTCGTCATCACAAATCAAACAAGGGTACTTCAGTTTGCGTTGAGAACCATCCCCAGCACGAGGTTTCTGAGAATCCTGTTTCGAGGTATCGGCTTTGGCCTTACCTTTACCCTTCTTTTTACCTTTAGAAGCATTATTTGTAGGATTGGCTTGAACGACATTAACTTCTGCGAGTTTGCCAGAATTCGAAGTGGACTCAGAAGTAAAATTATTGGAAGAAGCAGACTTCGGCTTCCCAGAGTTTGAAGAAGAAGACTTCTGAGAAGTCTGAGACACAGAACCAATAATACCATCGACGGATGGAGTCACTAGTGATTTAGAAGTTCCAAGTCGGGGAGCATCAGGCAAGATATCATATAATGTGCTAGACTGAGAGTACACAAGATCAAGGTACTGGGTGTAAGCAATGGTTTGTTCCTCGGTTACACATGCCCCCATAGCTATGTCTTTTGCAATCTGATTGACAAAGGAGGTGGTGAACCAACGAGTTAGAAGTTGATCAAGTATTTCAAACTTGATCATGCAACGACGACGTCACCACTCATGAATATGATCCAAGATATGGGTACCTCGGCCTTGTTTCAATGAAGTGAGGAGGTGCGTCCTGGTCTCATAGCAGACTGGTAACTGAAAATGCGTAAGGAATGCCATGGCTAAATATTGAAATCTTGGAAGATGCCACGAGATAGCTCAATGTACCACTTTGCAGCGGCACCAGTAAGAGTTCGTTGGAAAAGACGGAATCGAATAGAATCGTCAACCCAAGAGTTAGAAGAACACCACAAATGGTAAGTCATAACGTGCGCTTGGGGGTTTTCACCAGACTTGCCCTCAAATTTAGAACAATCACCAGGAATATTGGTCGAAACCAGAGGCCAATACGGTTATGAAGAATAGGATCATTCGTTAACTTTGACACATTAGGTAATTCCAATGTAGTAAGAAACGGTAATGGAGTGTTGAAAGTCATCACAGGTCTTTGATAAGGACTCGTGTTTACATTCCACCCAGTCTGAGGGAGATTTTGTCCCCAGGCGTTCTGTCTCGGAGGATTCTGACCATAGGGGTTAAAAGCAGGATAACTTAGTTGATACTGAGGTTGAGGACCAAGATACTGAGTCAGATTAGACCATTGAGGTCCTTGTTGAGCAGTGTATGGAGTCTGATATGGAATGTAAGCATGGCTTTGAGGTTGATGATATGCAGGTTGATTTTGAGGGTAAGAAACTTGGGGCTCACTATATTCCGATTGATATGAACCTTGAGGGTAATATGCACCTTGTGGTTGAGCAGGAGGACCCGGCTGAGCAGGTGAGCAGGCTGCTGAGCGGGTCAACCTAGTTGACTGTAAGCAGGTAGAACTAACTGTTGAAACGATGAAACCAACTGAGGAGCAGGTTGAATCGGTTATTGAGCTGGTTGAACCGAGTACTGAGGGCCACTGGGTTGTCCTTGTGGGAAAGGTTGGCCCAATGGTTGCGATCGACCAGGTTGTCCCTGATAACCAGGTTAACCCGGAGGAGGAGCGTATGGTTGTCCTTGTGGCACAAAGTTTTGGCCATACGAAATGTGTGGCGACGGTTGTGGTGCCAAAGGTTGTCCCTGTAGCGGATAGTTTTTCCCCCTAGGAGCATAAGATGGTCATGGTTGATTCTGAGGCTGACCAGACGAACCGTAGGGTTGACCATGTTGGACCAAAGGTTGACCTTGTGAAGGTTGGCCTTGTGGACCGTATGGTTGTTCCTGTGGACCAGAGGCAGGGCCCTGCTGAGCTAAAGGTTGTCCCAATGAGGGTTGTCCTTGCAAGCCAGAGGGTTGCACAGGTAAGGTGGGTCCAAGATGAGGAACGGTCTGATAAGGATCATAAACAGCTTGATGAGGATCAATAGGAGGCAAATCGACAAGATTACCATAAACATCATAATGATGCGAGAATGAATAAACGAGATTACCAACGGCATCATAGTGATGGAATCGAGGATTACCAGGAGCTTGGAGCGACTGAGAACCCTGAAAGCTCTACTGCTGAACAGCCAACAGATACTCTTCAAAAGTAAGGCCACCAGGAATCACAAGAGTAGTGGAAGCTGCACTAGAAGCGGGCAGGGCCTCCGCAGCACTAGATTGTGATCTACTAAGACTGGGATTAACAGACAACATAGGATTGAGAAAAATAGACCTGCGAGTGTGAAAATACCTTGACGACTGAGTGGTAACAACTGGTGTGGATGAAGCCATACAGACAGTCGGCTGGACTGGAACAGATGTAACAGTAACCGATGAAACAGGTGTCGAAGGTGATAGTCCTAATGAAGGGAGGACCGAACTCTGAGAAGGAGTTAATGTACTGGATTGTGCTATGGATGCAATACCAAACATAATCTGACTCAAGGACCTATATCCAAGCGGAAGTGTATAGAAATTTATAGTTTCCCACCCGAGTTTTCAGTTTTCACCTTATTACTCCAAAATAGTTAAATGCCCTTTCCCATATCCATAGGAAATTTTTTGATCTTTAGACAATACGGGTAAAAATCGGCAAACGGCAAGCATAAAAACAGTCATTCACACATTTGACACGGATATTTTTGGTCAACTTGACCCTGGAAAAACCCCTACAACTCTTGGGAAAAACCAGTTTGAAAGCTCCTTCTTATTTCTGGAAAATGCCTTTTTACAGTGAGAGAAATATTCAGCAAAATAAAAATCAGCAAACAGACTTTTACAACTTATCTCGTTTTCCGTGCTTAACCACCGCCTCGGAAAATGTACAAACAGCAAAAACAGAACAGCAATAAATGTTGTACGTCCTCCTCGATTTGCGTGCCCAGAAATCTGCAATAAATGCAGCTGTACGGCCTCCTCAAAATCTGTGCAAACAGCAATTAATGCTGCTGTCCAAAACCTCAATTTGCGTGCCAAAACCACTGCAAAACTCTGTTGTACGGTACAGCCCCTTGCTGCCTCGATTTCCGTGCCCAATATTGTTGTACGGCTTGCTGTACGGCCTTGCTGTACGGCCTCCCTGCCTAGAAAACCGTGCCAAAAATCTGCCTTTTACTGTGTTATCTCAGCTGTACGGTCTTGCTGAAAATGTCTTGCTGAAGTGCTGCCTTGGAAAGTGTGCCAAGCTGCTGCCTCCTTCTCCTCACTGCCCAGAAATCTCCCTTGCTCTCTTGCTCTCCTTCTCTCAATCTGCTCATGAAAAAATGAATGACCTTTTCCTCCTTTTCCTCCTTTAACCTAACCCTAAGTGACTTTTGGGGAATCCCTAAATCCAATGGCTGAAATAGATTGAGATCTAGGGGATTTGAGATTAAATGCTCATTTAAATCTCACTTTCTATTTTTTTAATTCACCCCACTTTAATAAAGACCCACTTAGTCTTTTATTTCCAAAGTCACTTTTTCCTTTCTAATTTTATATTGACTTTATTAAAGTCACTTTAAAATTAGACTTTAGTAACTTTATCACTTAAAGTCACTTTTAAATTAGATTTGACTTTATAACTTTATAAAGTCACTTTAGGAGAAAAATTAAATTCTTTTGGACACTTTTCCCTAGGCCAAAGATCAAAGCCTTAGGGAACCACCCGTCCTCCCTAGTACCAAATTTCAACACTCCATCTTACCGAGGAAGGTGTTCCTCACCACACCCATCTTGTCTCTGAAGTAGACATGCTTGCCCCGTGGTAAGGCTTTGGTAAGAATATCTCAACTCCCGCTCATCGCTGGGAATATACTCAAGCTTCACAGCTCCCTTCCGAACATAGTCTCCCGATGAAATGATATTTTATCCCGATATGCTTTGATCTCGTCATGAAATACTCGGATTCTCCGTGAGTTTAATGCAACTCGATTATCACATAGAATCATCTAAAGGTCTCAACCAGCCGACCAAATAAGCCAAACAACATCTTGCGAAGCGTGATGGCCTCACAACTAGCTAGATCGGCTGCCATATACTCTGCTTCCATCGAACTCAATGCTACTAACTCGCCGCTTTTGACCGAACCATGACACTCATCGCGAACCCAACCCAAAACAACACCCCGAAGTGCTCTTCCTATCGAAGCACAACTCGCCCAATCGAATCGCTGTAACTCGCCAATCTCACTCCATCCCCCACGCCCTCGTAGTCCGGACCATAATCCACCGTCCCCTGCAAGTACCACAAAATGTGTTTTTGCAGCCCACCTAGTGAACCTTTCCTAGGCTCACACATAAACCCGACTCATCGTGTTGATCTGCAAAACAAATATCCGGCCTAGTGTTGACCAAATACATCAAGGAACCAATCAACTGTCTGCACTAATGTGGGATCCACCAACTCGGAATCCGAAGCATGAAGCTTCTTCCAGCTGGTGATCATCGTGTCGACATGGGTTTACAATCCTCCATGTGGAATATGCCAAGGATATCCACAATATACTTCCCCCTACCCCCAGAAGAAATGCCCCTCCTCCTACCATACCTCCAAACCCAAAAAGTAATGCATCAAGCCGATGTCCTTCATCTCAAACTCCGCCGCAAGATCTCTCTTGCAAAGGTGCTCTATGAGTCTCTCTCGCACTCGTAATGACTAAGTCATCCACATACAGCACTGTGAATGAGAGGCTCCTCACCTATCACAATATAGTAAAGGTTCGGATCCGCCTCACTCTTTGTGAAACCCATCCCCCGCAAGTATGTATCTATCCCCGGAGTACCAAGCTCGGGAGCTTGCTTCGAGCCATAAAGGGCCTTCTTCGATCCGCACACATGGGACTCCTTCCCATGCACCTCAAAGCCCCGTGGTCGCTCAATGTACACCTCCTCCCGTATGAAGCCATTGAGAAATGCGGTCTTCACATCCATCTCGTGGATCTTCCAACCCATCTCTCGCCGCTATCGATATAATGGAGCGGATCGAAGTATATCGAGCCACGGAGCGAAGGTCTCCTCATAATCAACTCCCTCTACTTGGGAGAACCCTCTAGCCACAAACCTCGCTTTGAATTTCTCAATGCCGCCATCCGCAGCGATGCTTTACCTTGTAAAGCCATCCGGAAGTAACCACGGATTTGCTCCCTCGTGCCTCGGCACCACCTCCCAAACATCATTCTTCATGATAGAAGAATACTCCTCCCGCATGGCCTCTCTCCGGCACTGCGGCTAGTCGCCTCCTCATAGCTAGAAGGCTCGTAGTCAAGGATGCCGGTAGCCATTGCCATATAGCTACAAAACCTCTCGGGTGGTCTGCTTCTTCCGACCGAGCCTCTTAGGCTCAAGCAACGGATGTGGCATCTCTCAAGGTGTCCCGAAGCCACTTGGGGCTTCCTCTTCCCCGAGCACACTTCTCCAGCGTGAGAATAAAACTCCTCCTCCTCAACATCGTGAGCCTCGAACTCTCGACTGCTTTCGTCCGTTGTCCTCCCGCCCAGCACTCGAACCTATAGATGCCGAGGTACCGTGTGAATTGTCCATCGCTGGACTCCCCAGATCGCTGCTCGTGGATCGCTCTCGCGTGCCGCCCATAGCACCACCCCTCCGACTCGCGAGCCACTCCCCCACCGACTGACTCCGACATCGTCATAGATGTACCTCCGGATCCTCCCGATCCATGCCCACCGGATCCCCGCGATCGACTCAACCGGCCGCCGAGGGTCCGGGCTGATCCGTATACTCTAACTCCCGTGACCTCCTAAAGGCCTTGTCCCTCCTCGAACTTCACATCCCGCTCGACAACAACTTTCGTCTCAGTGCAGGAATGTAAATCCTAAAGGCCTTGGAGGTCTCGCGTAGCCCACAAAGATACCCTTCTCTGCGGTGGGCTTTAGTTTGGTCCTCTTCTCCTTGGGTATGTAGGAGTATGTAATGCACCCAAAGATACGAAGATGACCAATATCGAGCTTCTTCCCGTAAAAATCCTCCTCCGAGTCATGTGCCCCAAGGCACGATGCGACTCGCTTCGCAAATAAACAAACTGTGTTGCAGTGCCTCCGCCCACAAAAAACAATGGCAACCCCCGATCATGTAACATGGCTTTGGCAGCCCCTCCGATGGATCTATTCTTCCTCTCCGCAACGCCGTTTCTGCTGGGGTTGTAAGGAACAAGTGAGCTCCCTCCTAATGCTTGCCTCCGCACAATAGTCAACAAACTCTCCAAGGGTGTACTCTCCCCCATTGTCCGACCCTCGGGGACTTGATCTTCCGACACATGCCCGTGTCTCCACAAGAGCTCTCGAACTCTGAAACCGCTTGAAGACCTCACTCTTGGTCTTCAAGAAATAAATCCAGGGTCCTCCCCGGAGTGATCATCAATGAATAACACATAGTACTCATATCCACTCAAGGAAACATGAGACATCTCGACCGCTCACATCGGAATGAATCAAATCAAGTATCCCGGGTCGCTCTCGTCATCACTGTCTGGGAAAAGGGGGATTTGGCAAACTTGCCCATCGCACATCCTCCGCAAGTATCAAAGTGATCGCATCGAAATCCGCACACCCTGTAGTGATCTCCCACAAAGTCCTCAAGGATCCATGATACATGTGCCCCATCTCGCGGGTGCCAAATCTCACACATCTCGAACCGCTACCTCCGCTATCGATTGCTATCGCTCAATGCCAAAAGGGATCGAAATGCAAAACTTGTACACCTTTGCATGGCGTACACCTATCACTCTAGCCGAATCACCGGAGTGCCCCCGGGATACATCAACACCGTCCTCCCCTCGAACAAGCACCTCATATCCTCTGTCCTCCAAAGCCGAGACGATATGAGGTTCTTCCTCATCCCTGGCACATAAAGAACATCCGACACCTTCAAGGGAGGTTTGGACTCCCTCGAAATGCCAATGTTCCCACACCGATCGCTCTAACAACTCTGTCATCACCGAGTACTACCTCTACATCGCTGCCACTCTCTGAAAGCTCGAGAAGTACTCACGGACTCTGTCATGTGACGTGAAGCCCCACCGTCCACATACCGGATACCCGAAGATGCTCCGCTAATCGAGGGAAATGCATGCTCCTCTCGAACCTCTATGGCAGATAATCCCGCACTAGAGGACTCACACGCAGTGAACCCAAACTCCCTGGCCAAAACGATCTCGCAAAGTCCTCAACCTCTCATCGAAGCCGCCATGCTCTGGTTCTTCCCCTTCTTCTTCTTCTTCTTCGGACACACAACCCGCATAGTGTCCCATCTTCCGACAATTCCAACACTTCACTTTGGAATAGTCCTTCATGTGTTATCCCGTTTACCTTTACCTTTGCCTTTGCCCCCCACCATTGCTTGTGGAAGCCCTGCTTCTTCCCTTTGCCTTTCTTGCGTCCCCGCCAACAATGCTACATCCTCATCCTCTCAACCGGCTTGGCTGCCCCAAGCCGACCTTTCTCGATCTCTCGTCTCGAATGCAATCATCCCAAAACATCTCCCATGTGGGAAGGGTCTCACGTGCACAAACCCCATCGCATAGTTCATCCATGAAAGGGGGAGGCCATTCACCGCAATCCGCACCAACTCGGTGGGTGGAATGGCCTCTCCAATCGCTACCAACTCATCTCTCACATTAGTAATCTTTGTGAGGTATCCGACCGCACTATCATTGCCCATCTTAATGGTCTTCAGTTTCTCCTTCGAGACCATTTTCCGGTTCTCATTGGTACTGCAGAGATTGGACAATGCTGTCCACATCTCATGAGCATTTCTCTTCCCTCTCACATGAGGAATGCAATGGTCTTTGATTCCGTCTAGAATCAATCTCTTACCCTTGTTGTTCTTTTTTATTATATGCTGCCAACCGAGTAGCATCGGTAGGCACATTTACAGGGGTTCTCGTGTGGTATGCACCATAATGTCCCTAGACTATCGCCTCCTCAAAGATACTTTGCATTCTCTCCTTCCAAATGCCGTAATTGGAATGCCCATCCAACCTATCCTCCACCCTCGAAATCCCAAAGACATCCCCTCGCTGTCCTAAAAACTGAAAAAATAGCACTCGTTGTAGTAAAGATAAAAACGTGTTTCGTGAAAAATCAAATCGTTGTTTGTGAAAAATCAACTTGCCGGAATTTTCCGAGTGAAAAAATCAGCAGTCGTAATTTTTCCTCCTTGTCGTCCCAAACTCACGTTTCAAAGACTCAAGCTCCGATACCATATAGAAATTTATAGTTTCCCACCCCGGTTTTCGCTTTTCACCTTATTACTCCAAAATAGTTAAATGCCCTTTCCCATATCCATACATTTAACAAAACTGAAAATAAATTTTGCTTGAAAACACAAATTCGGGAAATTTTTTCGAATGCTAGAAAATGCGTAATTAAAAATCAGCAAGCATAAAAACAAATCATTCACACATTTGACACAGATATTTTTGGTCAACATGACCCTGGAAAAACCCCCTACAACTCTTGGGGAAAACCAAACTCAAAAGCTCCTTCTTATTTCTGGAAAAATGCTTTTTTACAGAGGGAGAGAAATATTCAAAGAAAAAATCTAGCAAACGAGAGTTTTTACAACTTATCTCGTTTTCCGTGCTTAACCACCGCCTCGGAAAAATGTACAAACATAAAAAACAGAACAACAATAAATGTTGTACGTCCTCCTTAATTTGCGTGCCCAAAAATCCGCAATAAATGCAGCTGTACGACCTCCTCAAAATCTATGCAAACAGCAGATTAATGCTCATTGTCCAAAACCTCGATTTGCGTGCCAAAACCAATGCAAAACTCTGATGTATGGTACAACCCCTTGCTCGCCTCGATTTTCTGTGCCCAATATTGATGATAACTGGCTGTACGCCTGTCGTATGGCCTCTCTGCCTAGAAAACCGTGCTAAAAATCGCCTTTTTACCGTGTTATCTCAAATCTGCACGGTCTTGTCAAGCGTCGCCTTGGAAAGTGTGCCAAGTCGCTGCCTCCTTCTCCTCACTCGCCCATAAATCTCCCTTGCTCTCTTGCTCTCCTTCTCTCAATCCCGCTCATGAAAGAATGAATGACCTTTTTCCTCCTTTTCCTCCTTTAACCTAACCCTAAGTGACTTTTGGGGAATCCCTAAATCCAATGGTCTGAAATAGATTGAGATCTAGGGGTCGAGATTAAATGCTCATTTAAATATCACTTTCTATTTTTTTAATTCACCCCCACTTTAATAAAGACCCACTTAGTCTTTTATTTCCAAAGTCACTTTTTCCTTTCTAATTTTATATTGACTTTATTAAAGTCACTTTAAAAATTAGACTTTAGTAACTTTATCACTTAAAGTCACTTTTAAATTAGATTTGACTTTATAACTTTATAAAGTCACTTTAGGAGAAAAATTAAATTCTTTTGGACACTTTTCCCTAGGCCAAAGATCAAAGCCTTAGGGAACCACCTGTCCTCCAGTACCAAATTTCAACAAAGTGACATCGATGGTGGAGAAGATTGAGTAGAAACAAGAGGGACATCTTTAGGAAAACGCTGATATTCTCCTGTAGAAACATGCATTCCTTCACTACCAACAGGAATGGATGAATCCATGTCTGACTCCGCCGTAAGATCTTCGAAAAGACTACGGGGACTAGGAGGTAGAACAACAAAAAAAATGGTGAGCCCGACATAAGAGGAGGAAAATATCCTTCTTCCCCAAAAACCAGACTCAAGCACTTGAAGGAGTCCAATTGAACTCAACCGACTCTTCAGGAGGAGATCGGGTAGCAAGAGGTTGAACAGACGGGAGAATAGGTCATGGAAACTCTCGCAAACCTAGTGGGCTAAGGGGTTTCAAAAGAAACATCGAAAAAGAACTACCACTAGGAGGTAGTGAGGATGACGAAACCGGTGGTTTTGCCACTCGTGATCTGTATATTAAAATAGAAAGGAAAAAAAGATAACCAATCGAAGGCTCCAAGATCAAAATCTAAAGAAAACAAAAACAAGCCAAGTAATAAAACTTTTAATGGGCGCGTAATCGTAGGTGATTAATTTTATGACACCGAAACCAAATTTTTTTTGTTTCATATTTTAAGAGTCGAGAAACGGACAAAAGATGACTCTAGTCACTTTCAATTTTAAACGAGCGTGAAAGGACAAGTGCTTGATGAACTCTTCTCTTTTTAAAGAGTCATGAAAATATCAAAATGGCTACTCTAGTACTCTAAGCAAGAGGGTATACCGGGTTTTCGTGAACTACCATATACACCTTGGTGATCAAATGAAAAAGAAATGACCAAGGACTTAACATACGTGCAGGGTAGTCTCTTAGAATGATGTGTTTGGTGTATCACGCTTACAAGGCGACAGACTCGGCTTCCTATGGATAAAAGGATTGCAACCTAGAGGGGTCTCTCTTTATATACTCGACGTTACATGGGAGCACAAGTCCGTACTAGTGTTGTCTAAATCCGGATGGCGAACGATAGCTACTAGGTTTTAAGACGCCGAAACACGTCTCTAGCTTAGACCACGTCTCAATGCTTCCTTAAGTTAATTGAATGAATTTTAAAGTTGATCTTGGATTATGTTTCGCTTTCAAGGCCCTATTGAATTTGGATCTCAAATTTCCTAAATTCAAACTATATGCAAATGAACATCATTTTCGATTCAATGAATGCTAGTTACGAGAAGGATAGAGGTCTTTCAAACAATAGCAAACAATGAAAGTATGCGAAGAAATCCACAAATGCATCTAACACAATCAAACGAAAATGAAACTCTTTCCTAGACTATCAAACACTAGTTATGCAAAAGGATATTTCACTTTCGATGAAAGAAAGAATGCAAAATACGTTTTATTTTTATTTTTATTTATTTTTTTTAAATGAAAAGAAGTACATGATGCACTAATTACATGAAAAAATGAAAACAAACACTAACTTGAGTATTGTGTAAGAATCGAAATTGAATGACCCAATCAAACGCAAAGCAAACACAAGAAAGCACTCAAACTAATGCTCGCAATATTTCAAACCAAAAAGAAGGTTTTTAAAATGACCCAAAACAAGCAATGTAATCTATACTTGAAGCAACAAGGAGAAGAATCAATCGAAAAATGAAATGATCCTTCAATCAAAGCAATCACTCAAAAGGATCAAGAAAACTTAGTGCAATCGACCCGAGAATGAGACTAACAATAATCAAAAGACTTGATTTCCAAACAAAAGGTTCGATGCACCAAGACACTTAGAAACCCTAAGGCCTTAAACTACACATATAAGAAGATGGACAAACGATCGAAGAAAAACAAGTCGACAAAAGTCAAAATAATCCCAAAGGCATAATTACACATAAAAAAATAACCAAGAAGCAAGCACAACTAACCAAAAGACTCATTAAGGAGGTCAAACCAAATCCTACAGATTTGGTGTGACTGTAAGGTTGTAATCCATGCTAAACGAGGGGTTGGCGAGACCGCAACAAAAGAAACATGTGCCAATTGGTGCGACTGTTCGTACGAAAAACGTGCCAAGATGGATGACTATGGGAAAAAAGGAAAAACCAAAATTCAATGAGCAGAGGTCAATCTTGACACTCGGAGTTGAATAGAGGATATAAACTAAGCAAGAAAACCGGAAAAAGACGGACAAGCAAATCAATGATTGAAAATGACCCAACAAGATGAAACGATAAAAATCACACTGTTCCCCTAAAGGAGTCGCCAATTTGTTAAGCGAGTAAATCCTCTCTGCATGGACAGAGACGATCCCTCTAGCCCTAAAGTGGGTCTAGAAATAAAGAGACATGCTAGAGTGTTGATTCCTAATTATCGAATGAAAAGAGGACATGGTAGATTGACCTACCCGGAATCCAACACTCTCGTCATGGTCGTAGTAGTGGTGGCCTCTCGCTCTTGCCTTGGCAAGTCACAATCCTTCCGTGATCATGCTCGGGATACCCTGCACATAGAACAATAGACAAGAACAACATATGACATAATAATTTCATTCATAACTACTAGTCGATCAAAGAGGGCTAAGCATATTGCATTAAACATCTAGCATAATACAAAATGAGAACCAAACAAAGTAGTCACGTGTATGTATTGATAGAAGGAAGAGTTACAACCAATTCTTTGACGTCGCAGCCTCCTCCAACGGTGTTCAGCCCAAGCGCGTCTCGAAATGCTTGTCGTGGAATTTGGACGGGATGAAGGCATGGACTCAAGCTCTCTCAACGTAGTTCATTCTTATTCTATCTCTTCGTAGTTCAGCTACGCGTATGTTCAATTCTCCATGTTCGGATAGCTTATGCAAAGAGAGATAGCTTTTTTTTTATAGAGGAAAAGGAGGAGGTTAGGATCCCTACAAAGGTGGGAGGGAGGCCTATCCTTTAGGGAGTTCCCATAAGAGGTGGAAACCATAAACTAAAGGAGGCATTCTGTGAGTTATTCAGTCCAACAACTCCCAATGACTCATCCTTGAAGTTGTTGGAGTGAAATCTCCACCTCTATTTTTAAAAAGCATTCCATAAACAGCTCGGCGCGGGTGGCTAACTGAGACAGAGCGCCAGCTGGTGCGGGGCCTAGTGTTAATCTTTCTCTTTGGCGTGAGGGCATAACTGACTACTCGCGCCAAGGAAAAAACAAGGGTTTTTGAGTCTCTTCTCAGGGAATTGTCAACAGAAGGAATATTACTCTCATGTAAAGGTATACAATGATGGTCTTTGCAAGGCATGACACTACTTATTGATCACGGAAATGACCCTCCAATGGGCGAGATGGGGATTGCAGGGACAGTGAAAAAACGTTGTGTAACAACCATCATGATCATCATCATTTGTATCGACATCGGCCTCATTTTCATGTTTGGAATTAGGCTTGAAACCTAATGCAAACATATTTTATTATGCCCTGTGTTGATTAAGAGCCTTAATCTCAATACATGTTTCTTTTGGTCAACTGTATACAAGTTGAAGGTTGAGAAATAGTTACGTGAATTACAACCATGCATCATGGGTAGGATCCCTTAACTCGCTTGGACTAAAAAATGATCCTTGAACTCGACATGACAAAGTTCTGGTTTTGTAAATGAATTGCATTGACCATTGAATAATAAATTGCATTGGAAACAATAATTGAGTTTTATAGACATCATTGTTTTCTTTTATATTTATTTTAACAATGATCTATGTTGATGGGATAAACAGGCCATAGGCCTACTACTTATGGATCATATGTTATCTAAGTAGTTGAATTTGTGGCCTTAAAGGAGATGTAACACCTTGAGGATAAAATTGACTGGGCAGAAAGTCATTTCATCTTGCTTGTCAAAGCTTGAAAGTGGGAATCCAAAGAGATGTTTCTGCCACCCAACACTACACCAACACTTAGGGGATCAAGAAAACAAATTGAGAAGCACAAACATAGGTAACAACGAATTGAGAAGCATATGTTGTAACACCGGATGTTGTAACAACAAGCCATTTCATCTTTCTTGTAAAAGCTTGAAATTGGGAAGCCAAAGAGGTGTTTCTACCACCCAACAATACACCAGAACTTGGGGGATCAAGAAAATAAATTTAGAAGCAAAAACATAGGTAACAATGAATTGAGAAGCAGATGTTATAATAGCGAATGTTGTAACAATAGATTTCATAACAACGTGTCAATATTAAATCTTCTTAAATGTTATAAAAATTGATGTTGTAACACCCATTACTATTGGGAAAGTTGAAACGGTTGTAAACGTTGATGATATAACAACTTACACTATTGAAAATATTGAAACAATGACTATTACTGCGGATGATGTAACAACAAATGTCATAACAATGGAAGTTGTAACAATAGAGGGGGTAGAAAGCCATTTCATATTGCTTGTCAAAGCTTGAAAGTGGGCAGCCAAAGAGTTGTTTTTGCCACCCAACACTACACCGGCACTTGGGGGATCAAAAAAACAAATTGAGAAGCCAAAAAAATAGGTAACAGTGGATTGAGAAGCATATGTTGTAACAACGGATGTTGTAACATCATATGTAACAACAGATTTCATATAAGATGTTGTAACAAAAGATGTGGTAATAACAAGCCATTTCTTATTGCTTTTCAAAGCTTGAAAGTGGGCATCCAAAGAAGTGTGTTTGCCACCCAACACTTCAGGGATCAAGAAAAGTGTTTCTGCCACCCAACACTACACCAACACATGGGGGATCAAGAAAAAAAATTGAGGAAAAACATAGGTAACAACATATTGAGAAGCAAATGTTGTAACAGAGGATGTTGCAACAACAAATGTTGTAACAATAGATGCCATAACAACATGTAAATGTTAAACCTATTGAAAATGTTATAAAAAATGATGTTTTTATTGTAAAATTTTCTTGTTATGATGAAATTTCCAAAAACAAAAAAATATGCACTTTGTAATAAACTCATGCGCAATGATATAATGTGACATATTATTTTTCTTATTTTATTTTATTTGTAAATAAAATGGTATAATCGCGCACCCATTAAATATCACACGTCTTTGATTGCCGCCAATTATCTCTTGGTGATCAACGGTTCTTGTTTTATTGCATGACTTTGTGACAACCCCACCCAAGGTTCTCATATAAGCCACATTGTAAATATTATGCAATGTTTGAAATCAAAGAAAAAGGGGATTGATTAAGGGACACATATTCCAGAGCTGGGGGAGGAGGATTTTTGCTTGGGGTGTTATGGATTCTTCTGCCAAGAAGAAACCTAAATTTGCAGGCTAAACATTGAAGGTTGGTTGGTGCATTAAATTAATGATTTGGTTCCTGAAATTAAATGGGTTGAGGAAAAGTACTCAGGGAATGCTTGCTTGGAAAAACACAACAAAGCAAGGAGGACATTTTTTTATGAAGGGCTATAAACAGTAGGGCGGCATTGGGGGGGGGGGGGGGGGCTGAGAGAGGAGACTTAGTTCAAACAGCAGAGACTTTTTCCCTGGAAGAGACCAATCAGAATTCCACAGAGCAAGGGAAGGAAATACTTTTTGTTTTGAAGGTAGACCAAGAAGGGAACCAGAATCTAGCCTCCAACAGAAGCTTTCAGTAGGCAACATTGAAGGGAAGAGAAGAAAAGAGAAGGGGATTGGTTCTTTGTCCCTGGAGGTTGTGAGTTGAGTGCCAGTCTCTAGAGCCTGCAATAACTTAGGGTCCTTGGAGGTTGTGGGTTGATATAGGATCCCTAGAACCCTGTAACAACTTAGGTCCCTAGAGGGTTTGGTTTGAGACAGAGGTCTCTGGAGCCCTGTAACATCTTGGGTCCCTGGATGCTGTGGGTTGGGATGGAATATCTGGAGCCCTCTAACACATTGGGTCCCATAGAGGCTATGGGTTGAAATAGCTTACACTGGAGCCCTGTAACAACTTAGGAAGAGGCCATCCTGAAGCAGATGTAGAGGAAGACTTGATCAAATACTTTTGGATATTTCCCTGTTGGAACAATGGATTCTAGACTCCCTAGAAAGGGGTAAATCATTGTGTCTACACTTGTGGGTGAGGTGGGGAACCTCTAGACACCCTCTGCTGGCAAAGAAAGAAGCAAACAACTAGTGAGATTCATAAAGGAGGTCCTTTGGAGTCCATGTTTCAGTTAGATGCTGGTGTGTAGTCCCAGAAGCAAGCATTCCCCCCTCAGACTCTGGAATCTGGATCGAGGGTGACAACTATAAGTAAAAGTGGTTGTAGGTGTCTATGGATGGGTGGAGAGTCCTTTTCCCAGACTCAGTTTCCCTGCAAACTTAAAGATAAGTATTTGTGTGTGCTTGTTTACCTTTTGAATGAATCATGTTGTATTGTTGTTAATAATGGTTCTCAAATTTAGGGGCTGCAATTGTGCTAATAGTGCTTGCATATGTGGTGCATCTTGGTGGGGATATTCCAATAATATATGTGTCGATTATATATGTATGGTGTGCTTGAATCTGGAACCAAAATGTGTGTGATAATTGTTGATGGCAAACACGGTGTATCTGATGATTAAGAGGTGCAATAAAGCACATAGTAATAATGTCTAAGCTATAGAACTGAGTTGAATCTAAATATGAATGAAATTCCTAACTTTTTTATAAGTAATATAGTAATAAAAGTAAAATAACTTCATGTTACGTTATAGGCCATAACTAAAGCCATGAGGTTGAAATGAACCTTGAAAATCATTGGTTTCTAAGACCCTTTTATTAATATACAATTTACATGGAAGACCCTCTGTTGGGCAGAGCTGGTAATGGTCTACAGGCTATGTATTCGCTTACAGGTTATTGTGTCGTCATGCAAGCAATGTATGAGTGTCAAAGGGAGTTTCTCGGAGGTCGGTCGAGTATTGATGCTTTACCTAAATATCTGCCAACTTTACCTAAATGGACTTCAGCCTTGCATTTTAAGCAGTCTAGATATTTGTAAGTTTCATCTTCACGCCACTGGTGACGCACGAGAGGGCTTGGGATTGCACCACGGAGCCACTGGCAGAGTTAACATGGACTATGGAACTATTAGCGTGTGGTAAGTGAGGTTGGAATCTCTTAGAAGCTCGCGCCAAGACCATGGTAGGAAATAAACGCAGGAGCACCTATGCCACCATGCGAGGAATTCCCTACTTGAAGGCAGTGAGGGCCCATAAGCTAGAAATCCCGCAATATAGCTAACAGTAAATTTTTGTAGATGTTCTATGCTTGATGAAACTTTATGTTTTATCCCTAATATCAGTCAACAATCACATAAACAAGAAAGTAAAATGCAGATAGAACATACCAGTATATCGACAGAAGGCAAGCCAAAAATATATATGTGTGTTGGTGCGTTACGACGGTCAGCAGGATGCTTCAACGAACAAAGTCTCAATACGGTCAGCCAACCAGAAGTGTCACACAACCCTCTCGGATAGCCAAATCAGTCAATGAAAGTCAACAATGTCACAGTCAATGGTCAACGCAAACAACAGCATCAAAAAGTCAACACAGCCCAATCAACGGTCAACATCCAACCTCGATTTTTGTGCCAATAAATGTGGACTGCAGAAATCAGAATTCTGGAACAAATTTGGGTCATTTTGACCAAGCGTTGACCAAAGTCAACTCTGGTCAACTCTACGTTGAAAAAACCCTAGGTTAGAAAACATAATCTTCTTGCTGCGTTTCTCACGTGTGGATGAAGAAGAGCCTCCAAGGTGATCAAACCAATCAGATGAGGAGAGAGAATGTGATGTGATGGATGAGTGAAAATGACCTCCAACGTTGACCTATTTATATCCATAAATGAGGGTGTGTGACACAACTGCTGGGGCTTCAAGCCTACATTTCATTTCAGGCCGACCTGCACATATTTTGAATAAATTCAAAATAAATGTTCTCCTCATCGAATCAAGATGATCTTTAGATCGATATTGCACCTCTCCGAAAGAGGAATCCAATAAAAATATTGGCATATTCATCTGAGCATCACAACATGGAGTTTGGACCTAGTTGTCCAAAATTAACACTCCCTCTCAACTAGGGAGAACTCCATCCACCTGTGCCATCCAAACATCGTGTGTCGTCCCGCCATAACTTGCTTTGTTGGCTTCTTTATTTCAGAACAAAAGTGGGTCAATCACAAATACATCATTCCCGACTGACAGATTCAACCCAGAGGTATGAAACCTCTATAGGACTCAAAAAGAGTCTCATACCAACCCGAAGTTGGTTTACCTGACCCGAAGTCAGTTGGAGGTTCGAAACCTCTCACTAGACTTGATCCCAGATCAAGTGGTTGGACCGTGCCATCCTAGACATAGAGAGTACAACAATCTCTGATGCGTCCTTCAGTATTTTCTACTGGTCTCTAGCTTTTCCCACCTCACTGTCCAAATGAGAGGTACTTCCCATGAGTCCGAGACTCAATGGGTAGGATGCATACGGGGCACAGATCATGAGAGGTGAACCAACTCAATCATCATAACGGTGGGGCAAAAGCACCACAAGGTTTGGAAAGCCTAGCCCCATGTGTGCTTATAGCTCCAAGAAGCTATCCCCAAATCCCTCCAGAGCTCCAAGAGCTCATCGTCCAACAGGACCCTCAGCATAGGGTCATTTCATGATTCCAAGATTCTCACGGAAGGTTAGGAACTTAACCTTCCCCAAGGGCTTTGTGAGAATATCCACGACCTGCTCAACAGTTCCTATATGATCGAGCCTTACGGCGCCTCACTATATCATATCCTGGATAAAGTGGTACCTAATATCAATATGCTTGGATCGATTACGGAACACGGGATTCGCGGACAACTGAATCCCACTCTGGTTATACAGAGTATCACGGTGGTATCTAGCACATGCCCGAACAACTCACTAAAGAGCTTTCTCAACCAAACTTCTTCACAACGGGCCATACTTGCTGCAATGTATTCAGCCTCCACGGTGCTCAAACCCACCGACTTCTGCTTCCTGCTCATCCATGATATCGAAGCAGACCCAAGTGTGAAGCAACATCCTGATGTGCTCTTATGATCCACCACACTGCCGGCCCAATCGGCATAAGTATATTCATGGAGTGTCACTCTCCCAACAGTGTATCTTAGCCCATGGTTTATCGTGCCCCGAAGATATCTCAACAAATTCTTGGCACCAACCTAGTGAATGTGGTGAGGTTCAACCATATGTTGACTCAAACTGTCCACTGCAAAACATACATCTGGACGGGTGTTCACTAAGAACATCAGGGCCCCTACGAGTTGACGATACCTAGTAGGATTTGCTAACATGGGCCCAACAACACTGCCACTTAAATTCTTGAGGTTGAGCTCCATCGTTGTCGACACGGACTTACAGTCCACCATTCCAAATCTTTCCAGAAGCTTCACAATATATTTTCCTTGAGAAAGGAAAATTTAGCCAGGTCTCTGCCAGACCTCCAGGCCTAGGAAGTAATGCATCAGTCCTAGGTCCTTCATCTCGAACTCAATAGCGAGCTCCCTCTTACACTCCCTCTTACACTCATGAATGAGAGGGTCAGCACCTGTCAGGAAGAGGTCGTCCACATACAACACCAGAATGAGAGGCTTTTCTATATCAACCTTGAAGTAAAGGTTCAAATCAACATTACTACGAGTGAAGCCCAGTTTCATCAGGTAGCTATCTATCCTCTCGTACCAAGCTATGGGTGCTTGCTTCAACCCATAGATGGATTTCTTCAACCTGCAAACATGGATGTCCCGATCCTGGACTTCGAACCCCAGAGGCTGCTCCACATAAACCTCTTCCTTTATCGCACCATGCAGATATGCGGTCTTCACATCCATCTGATGAAAATTCCATCCTTGCGTAGTAGCAAGGGCTATGATAGATCAGATGGTGGTATATCAGGCCACAGGTGCACATATATCATCATAGTCTACGCCTTCCTTTTGAGAGAAGCCACGGGCAATGAATGTTGCCTTGAAATTTTAAGCACCTCCATCAGATCCATGCTTGATCTTATAGAGACATTTCAAGATGACAACTGCTTTGTCCTCCAATCTTGGAACCACATCCCAGATATAATTCTTCATTATGAACTCATATTCTTCGTGCATAGCATCCTTCCAGACTTGATGCTTTATGGCTTCCTCAAAAGATCCAGGCTTAGATTGTACGATAGTACTCATGGATGTTAGATACCCTTGGTATCTATTCGGCTTCTTGCTTTCACGAAATGTCCCCCTTGGGGCCATATGTCTCTCGGCATCCTCGAGAGTGTCCCTGAGCCATGATGGTCTCTTCCTGATTAAAGGAGGTGGATCAATAGGGTCCATCGGTCCTTCAACATCAGACATCGTCTCATCCTTTGGTTCTTCTTGATTTCCAAACCTTGCTTCATGATGTTCCTCAGATCTCGGAAGATTGATTACTTTCCTCAAGGAAGCATCTTCGTCAAAGGTAACATTGTGGCATATCTCCACTTCCCTTTGACCAGGCACATTGACTCTATAGGCATTCGAAGTTTCGCTATAGCCCACAAACATTCCCTTCTTCCCAGAAGCATCCAACTTTCTCCTCTTCTCCTTCGGTACATGAAAATAAATAGGACATCCAAAAACTCTAAAATTTGAGACGTCAGGTTTCTTACCATAGAAAACCTCTTCAGGAGTTTTGGAGTCCAGAGCAAAATGCGAGCATCGTTTTTGTATGTACACAGAAGTGTTCGCAAATTCTCCCCACAGAAACTTCGGAAGACCTTGGTCACATATCATGGCACGGGCAGCTTCCACAATGGTCCTATTCTTTCTTTCAGCTACGCCATTCTTCTTAGGAGTATAGACAGTTGTGGTCTCCCTCTTCATGCCAGCTTCTCTGCAAAAGTTCTTGAACTCATTCGTCTCATATTCAGTGCCATTACGGGTCCTTAATATCTTGATCTTCTTCCCTGTTGAATTTTCCACTAACGCTTTGAAGGTACGGAACCACATGAAAGCCTCATCCTTCTTCTTCAAGAAGTATATCCAGGTCTTGCGAGAGAAGTCATCTATGAACGTCATATAATAAGAACATCCTCCCAAGGATGTCACGGGAAGCATACCAGACAGATCAGAATGTATCAATTATAAGACATCATATGTCTTTATGCCACTTGAAGGGAAAGGTCCCCTTGTATGCTTTCCTTTGGCACATCCTTGACATACACCTTCATGATCATTTGTGAACTCAGGCATCCTCGTCACCACCTTCCTTGCTTCAGGAAGGGCTTTGTAGTGAAGGTGTCCAAACCTCTGGTGCCATAGTTTAGTCTGTCAGATAGTATCACATGTCATCGCTCCGAGTGGACTTCCTCCAACTTGGTAGAGTGTATCAACTCTAAACCCAATCATGATAGCTTCTTGAAAATTTTCTTCCAGATACACACCTTCCCATCAATGAATGCCAGATTGAAACCTTTGTCTTCCATGGTCGAAATAGGCACAAGGTTCTTCTTCAAATTAGGTACATATAGTACATCTTGCAAGCGAATGACTTGACCTTGAGACAAGTGGAGGGTCACAGTCCATGTCCCTTTAACAGGATATGTGGCATTATCTCCAAGGATAATTTTTAGATTAACATCCTTCTCAACCATGTAAAAAAGTGCTTCCTTAAACCCAGTGTTGTGCCTTGAGGCACCACTATCTATCAACCAGACATCCATATTGTCAGGTGGAGATGTAGCAGAGAGGGCAGATACAAGAATGATTTCATTTCTTTTGTCATCAACAACATTAGATTCCTCATACCTAGAATTTCTTGACCTTTTCTAAGGTTGCCCATTTCCACCAGAGGAAGCCTTCCTTTTTCCTTTGAACTTGTTGTTCCTTTGATTGACATTCCTCCGATTGTTTTTGTTGTTGTCATCATCATTGGGAGAATCCTTCTTGAAAGGACATTCTATAGCATAGTGGTCGGTCTTGTGACATGCGTAACATTTACCTTTCTTCCCTTGGGCCCCTGCTCTTCCTTTGTTCCTCGGACCACCAAAGTTCTTCTTCTTAGCACGAGTAGTGAAGGCAACATTTCCTTCGTTTTCATATTCCTTCTTCCTTGTCTCTTCTTGTACGCATCTCGATGGTGCTTTGTCAAAATCAGGTATCACATTGTTATTAAGAATGGTAGTGTTGAATACATGCCATTCAGATGAGAGACCTCCAAGTGCGGTGAGAACCATCTCTCGATCAACTATTGTCTCCCCAATAGCTAGAAGATTATTCCTGATTTCGATCAGCTTCATAAAATATGATTGGACGGATTCATCCCTGCCTTTCTTCAGATTCTTCAGTTTATTCTTAAAGAATATGACTTGATTTGCATTGTTGGCCTTGAACATGTTGACCAACTTATCATACCTCTCCTTGGATGTGCCCAGCTCAGATATGTAGGAAACCAAACTCTTATGAATTGACTCCTTGATCATCAACTTTGCTTTGATTTCCCCCTTCTTATACTTTGACTTGGTGGCAACAGGTGCAGAGGATGGAAGCTCTTGGATTTTACCCTGCACATAGTCCATGACATCTTGGTCTTCCAACATAAGATCCAATGTCATCTTCTAGGCATGGAAGTCTTCCTTCCCAGTCAATTTGTTATCAGCTTTAAAGCCATTGTAGTTTGAGGTACCCATGCTCTTCTTCGGTGATTTCTACAAACTTGGGCTTTGTCTTCAACTTGCCTTTGATACCATGTAAATTTTTGTAGATGTTCTATTCTTGATGCAACTTTACTTTTTATCCCCAATATCAGTCAACAATCACATAAACAAGAAAGTAAAATGTAGATAGAACATACCAGTAGATCGACAGAAGACAAGCCAAAAATATATGTGTGTTGGTGCGTTACGGTGGTCAACGGGATGCTTCAACCAACAAAGTCTCAATATGGTCAGCCAACTAGAAGTGTCACACAACCCTCTCGGAAAGCCATATCAGTGAACCAAAAGTCAGTGAAAGTCAATGCTGTCACAATCAATGCAAACAATAGCAGCAAAAAGTCAACGCATCCTAGTCAATGGTCAACGTCTAGCCTCGATTTCTGTTCCAATAAATGCGGACTGCAGAAATCAGAATTATGGGACAGATTTGGGTCAGTTTGACCAAGCATTGACCAAAGTCAACGTTGGTCAACTATGCGTTGAAAAAAACCTAGGTCAAAAAACATAAATCTTCTTGTTGCGTTTCCCACATGTGGATGAAGAAGAGCCTCCAAGGTGATTGAACCAGTCAAATGAGGAGAGAGAATGTGATGTGATGGATGAGTGAAAATGACCTCCAACATTGACCTATTTATATCCATCAGCGAGGGTGTGCGACACAATTGTTGGGGCTTCAAGCCTACATTTCATTTCAGGCCGACCTGCACATATTTTGAATAAATTCAAAATAAATGTTCTGCTCATTGGATCAAGATGATATTTAGATCGACCTTGCACCTCTCCGAAAGAGGAATCCAATAAAAATATTGGCATCTTCATCTGAGCATCACAACATGGATTTTAGACCTAGTTGTCCAAAATTATCACTAACACCCAAGCTCAGGAGGGGTAACGTTGTGGAATGTTTTAGATTGACATTGGGAGGGTGTTGAGACCTTAAGGAATACTGGAGGTCTATCTGACCTATGAGACTGAGCCATAATCGAGAAGATTATCTCGAAAAATCCTGCGTAGTGATGGAGCTTGTCTTCGGAGAGATTGCAGAGATCCTTGTCTATATATTGCATGGTACAGTTCCAGAGTTCCTCGATCGAGCCATAACAGAAAGGTAAGGCAAAAGGAGTCATTGCAGTGCAAAGGAGCAGATCCTTATTCTTATAGAAAAGGTTGGATGACCTTATCCTTTGCGGAATCAGAACCCTAGGCGAGGAGGCTTCCTATTAAAGGGGCCAAATTTTCCCTTCACGCGATTGGTCAAGATAATGAAAATGTGGTGGAAAAAGTCTAGGACGAGTTGAATCTCGTCAATTAAGTTAATCTTTCCCCAGAAATTCTATCACTTGACGGATCATGGATCGTCATTAGATGGATCCCATAATTGATTGTGAATTGAAATTTAATTGGAGATCTGGGAGCTGAGATCGAGGACCCCCAGGTGGACTGGTGGTAGCAAATTATTGGTCATGAGGAACCGATGTAGCCCGAAGGTTTTTGTTGTGAAACCAGCTCCAAAAATAGAAGAAAAGAGATATCAACGCCTTAGAAATAAGCCACTTCGAGGAGGCAACCTCCAATACATTACATGAATGAAAAATTCTTGGATGATACAAATGACAAAACCTCCTTTCTATATATAGGAATCCATGGGGCCACAATGTAATCCTAGCCGACCTAACAATAATAATGTAAGGGCACAATAATAACAATATGGGGGTTACAGGGGTACAATAATAACAATAAGGGGGGCTACACTAACATAATAAGGGGCTACACTATTAATATAGGGACTTAACATGCACCTCTCCTTCAAACAAGTGTTGTCCTCAACGCTTGATTATTTCTTGATGCTTCTGTATAAAATTCTCATCCTCCCATGTGAAATATTCTACAGGAAAGTTCTTCCACTTGATGAGATACTCTGAAATTGATCGTACTTGTCGAGTTCTTGTTTCTATGACTTCTTCATAACTTCTTTTGATGTGATGTTGATCTTCCTGCTGTTTCATTAGATTCTGCACCAAAGTTGGGTTATCCTTTGAGAGTTGGAGAACTTGTTGTTGATGCTCGCTGTGATCTTCCACTAATTTATCATCCTTCAAACCATCAAGCTTAGCCTCCATTTTCTTCTTTTAAACCATCTATTTCATCTTCAGTTTCTCTTCGTAAGATTGAAATTTGTTGCACTTGGTACCGTAATTTTGATATCTCATATTGCAATTCTTCCTCTTCATGCGTCATAGTATAGATTTTTGAGGGCTTAATGGGTATGGAATTATTTTTTGGAGGCATTATAGAACCCAATACTGATAAAAATTCTAAAATACGCCCTTGGAATCACTTCAAATTGCTTTTTCAAACAAACGTTATGCAATTTTAAAAACCAAATACACACCTTTTTCTTACTTTTGAGAAGCTCAATATTGAAATTGAATTATCTATGTGATTTCGGATCCTCAATAACTGAAATTTGGCCCTGAAGTAGACCTCTGAATCTTCTTTCAAATGCCACAAGTCTGACCTAATTTGGACTCTTCAAGACAAAATTATGTCCAATCTCCCACAATGACCCAATTATGGATTGGTTCGGTAGAGTGAAATTGTACGACTTTCCACGTGTCATTGTTTCCTCCTTTGGCTCTGAAATTGATAGACAAGAAACTACAGTCCATGTCCTTGCAGCCACTGTTTACAACATTCCAATCCGATGCTCAGAGAGAGCGTTATGAATATTTTCCCACAATAACCTCTTTGAGATGAAATTCGGGAGCCTGAAAAAGACCTAACTTCCACAGATCATATCTCCGAAAATATTTCGAACCAAGCTTTGAAATTTTGCGACGATGTTCCTCAGGATTTCAGCGTCACTATCTAAAAATTTCAGCTTCTGAAACTTCGTAGAAACAAAGTTAGAGCACAAATTCCGCGATGACTTGTTTAGGTTAAATTCAGGAGCTTGCAAAAAGCCCTAACTTCCACATATCATATCTCCTATAATATTGTGAACCAAGCTCTAAAATTTTGCGACGATGTTCCTCAGGATTTCAGCTTCAAACTCTAAAAATTTCAGCTTCTGAACCTTCGTAGAAAAAGCGTTATAGCGAAAATTCCACGATGACCTGTTTGGAGCAGCGAAACCCTAAAATCCAAAGCTCTGATACCAAATGTTGTGAAACCAGCTCCAAAAATAGAAGAAAAGAGATATCAACGCCTTAGAAATAAGCCACTTTAAGGGAGAAACCCCCAATACATTACATGAATGAACAATTCTTGGATGATAAAAATGACAAAACCTCCTTTCCATATATAGGAGTCCATGGGGCCACAATATAATCCTACTGGGGCCACAATGTAATCCTAGTCGACCTAACAATAATAATGTAAGGGCACAATAATAAAAATATGGGGGTTATAAGGGTACAACAATAACAATAAGGGGGGCTACACTAACATAATAAGGGACTACACTATTAATATAGGGACTTAATAGTTTTCCCTGGAAAATCTATAAAGGCGCAAGTAATGTAGAGTCGGGATTGAAGCATAGGGATGGCTCGACAAGATGATATGTGCCTAGTAGTGTTGTTATTGGCTGGTGGGTTATCCCAAAACCCACATAATCCCAAGCGCATAGCCTATAAGGATGGAAGGAAGGTGCAATGGAGAATGTCAAGCAAAGCCTGATGGGATGATGTAAAAGAGGTAAGCGTCTGGGCCCGCACTGTTGTTGGGGCGCCATTGGTTGGGACTGGCCCACTTGCCGAGTCAGCCTGACAAAGTTCACCTTCAAGGAATCAAGTGGGAATGAATGAAAAAACATCGAGAGGAAACAAGTGGGATGACATAAGTCACACCATGCGGCAATACGTGAAAATCCAGTTGGTGGGAAGGGTCCCGTCAGTTAAGTTAGCTTGATAGTATGACCCTAGAAAAATAAAGAGGAGTCGCAAGGGAGGCTCCAAGGTAAAGGAAGAAAAATGACAAGGAGTCCACTGTGTGGTCATCCAAGTAAGCCCTCTAGATCCCTCATTATCGGAGGGGGCACCCATCGCTAGGTTAGCTCGATAGTGTGTCTCTTGTGGAATAAAGAGTCACCGTAAATGGCAATACTCTGGGATGATGTGAACGTGTGGCAACAATGATTGTCAAATAGGTTGGGGCCTATGAGGAGGAGGCAAGAGGGGCCCGTTGTCCATGTAAGCCTGGTGCATAGAGTCTGATGATTAATCAAGCATGTAGTTTAGTAATTGTCAGGAGAGGGATCAAGCAGGGTGATGTGTCCATTGGGACCCACCCGGAAGGCAATTGGCCAATGCAGAGAGCAAAGGCTGGTTGGTTGTTCGACAAGATATATATATATATATATATATATATATATATATATATATATATATATATATATATATATAAGGAATTATTAACACATCAGTTAAGAGAGAGAGAGAGAGAGAGAGAGAGAGAGAGAGAGAGAGATGATTATCCCATTCCTCTAACGACAACCTAAGGGATTGGGTGATGTTACAGAGTGGTAACAGAGCATCTAGGATCAAAACTAGAATGGATGGGCTTAGTCATGAGAAAGTGATACGGTTGTACCCTCTTCATCCTCCCTCTGTATTTTTTTCAATTAGCAGAGGAGATATGCCATAGTATGCAGGGAAGGATTGAAAAACTTCAGAAGAAAAAAACAAGGTTAGAAAGGATTGCAGAGTTAAAGGCACTCGAGTGAACCTTTGGTGCATAGCCAAAGTTGGATTAAGTACTAAATTCAGTGGAAGGGTTGGCGGAGCCTCTAGGAGAAGTTCCGCGTAGATGTGGCTGACATGTAAGTCGCATGAAACAATCCTATTAGTCACAAGGTGGAGCCAACCTGACAAATTTATCCTGGTAGAAGGATAATAATGCACAAATATTCAGTAGCGAGATGTAACCAGGGGGTTATGGTCCACCCGACCATAATGCCCCAGGATAAAACATAGACAGCTCATAATTGAAGCACCGAGACTTAACCAAGCGGGTGGGTACACCCCTTGCATTGAATGTAAAGAGCTAACCAATGCACAATTAACTAGTGGTTCGCCATCAGTCCTAAGTCTTCCTGGTCCCAGAAGCCACTTCAAGGGGGGGGGGGGGGTAACTAGCATGACGAATAAGTTGGCACTAGCCCCCGAAAAATCAAATTCGGTAAGCTGATAGAGACAATCAACGAACAGGATTGACTCCGTGAGGGGTCGAGACCCGCTCCCAAACTTATTCATTCACCCCACCAAAGTAAGGGAACCACACCCGCCACCAACACGCTAACACAACACCAACATGATGATTTATTTTTTTTAAATGGGAAAACATATTTTTGACTAATTAACTATCTAAGGAAAAGTCAAATTAATTTATTGATCATTATGTGCGAGTAAACCAACGATAATGAAAGTCGTTTGAGAGTAGGACCATGGTCATCCTAGTTGTTTTGTTGGTCATGCTATTCGTTTTGATGGTCATTTTGTTTGTCTTTTTGGTCATAGGTCATAATTATGTTGTTTATTTGATTATCGTGATGAAGGGATTGAATGATCAATGCATATGGTTTGTAAATGTGTGGGCACACTAACATCACTGTTTGTTACAACATAATCTCCATGGTAAATCATGACCCTGCGTTTGTGCATTTATTATTTTGAAATGCCTAATAATGTGTGTGATTGACAACACGCCATAAGCAACATAAAGCAGAAGAAGTTACAGTGATGAGAACCAGAATGGTTGAGTATAGTTCCAATCAGTCATATCATGGAAGTGATGTGGTCAAAGCCAATGAATAAGAGAGATCAGTTGGCCAAGGGGGGCGAAATCATTCCACATACTAGATGGACACCTTGATAATGCTAAGGGATGAGGTGAGAAGCTTTTAGGGCCGATAATGAGAGGCCGGTAAGAGCCCAATAACGGAAAGCGTAAAATGATGCATGTGAAAATTTACAAACAGTTTCAGTGATAGATTTATTTCTCCTACTTATTAGTTCAATAAGTTATTATTCATAAATATTCCAACAAATATCGAAATAAATACTACTACAACATTCACAATTATATATGCAGAGAAATAAACAGTAGAGAACAGAAGCACAAGAATTAATCACATGTACACAGTTATTATTGGACAATTGTCCCTGGAAAAACCCAAAGTGGGAAAACTGGTGCAGCAGATGAGGGGTTTATTAATTCTTCAACAAATGATATCTTTACAGGGAAAATATTCGGCAGATAAATTCTAAACCACCTGAGAACGAATATCTGACTTGGACAATTTTTCAACTCCCAGAACAGCCCCTGCAAGCCCCTGCGTCAGTCTGCGTGATTCTCTGCGCAGTCCTACCGCTGGGCTGCGTGATTCTGCGTGGAGACTGCATGGGGCCTCTGCGCTGTAGCCTCAAGCTACTTCCAGTGACCCACTGCTACTCTTCGACCCTAATCTCGAACACGTCTGACCTCCTCCTTTAGATCCTGTAACTTCTCTCCCTGCAACTCTCCCACTGAGATCGAATTCTACATAAGAATGGATCTCCTTCAGGTACTGAGTGTGTGCCCCAGCTTGCTTTCCAAGTGACCCTCAAGCCTTCTTTTATAATCTTCATGTTGGAGTACCAACGGCCCAGATTAAAAGATTAATCAATGGCTAAGATCCATGTTTTCTAAAAGATTCGCACTTTGACTTATTAATACCCTTTAATTATTTAATTTCCCTAATTTTGGACTTAGGGTCTCCATTAATTATTTTATAAAGTCTTGAACCGAGTGGAATTTCCACAAACTGTTTCTGGGTTCTTTGGAATGCTGCTGTCCAAGCCTCCCTGAAAGGTTTGAGACTTGGAACACTTTCGGATGCTACAAAAGTAAACAATGCATTAATCCTGCAAAGGCTCTCGGATTGGGAGAGGCAAAGGTAATATTAGAGGAGGGTGAGTCATAGAGACAAGAAAATCTTGCAGGGAATAGAGGAAAACACTAATGGAGCAGATGGTGGTAGGTCCAAAAAGAAGCATAGGCAAGGGAGTGAAGACATTGTGCCAAAAGGTGAACCTTTGAGCACTCTAAGAGGATGAACTAGCACACAAGTGAAGCGTTCAAGAAAACCATCTAATTCAGCTTCCCGGAGGCATCACCATTCTCACCATCACCATAATTCAACAAGCAAAGAAAAGGAGCATACCTGAATAATTTAAGGAAAATCCACCTACATTTGATGGGGATATGAAGAGAGCAGAGGATGCAGAAGCATGGTTTCTAGGAATGAAGAAATTTTTTCAAGGTACATGACTATTTTGAGAATATGAAGGCTAGAGTTGCCTCATACAACCTAAAAGGGAAATCTTACATATGGTGGGAAGATTTGAAAAATGTTAGAGCCATTACTAGGAAGGAGTTGACCAGGGTGGAGTTTGAGAAGCTCTTTAGAGAATAATACATGTCTGAACGATACTATGATAATAAATAAAAAGAGCTTTATGAATTCAAAATGGGTCAGTTATCCAGTGATGAGTATGTCACCAAGTTTTTGGAACTGTTGAGATATGTACCATATCTCAACGATGAGAAATCCAAAATTCAGGGGTTCATTAGCAGGATGCCTATGGCATTCAGAGATAAAGTCGAACTGCTAAAACCTCAAACCTTGAAGGATATTATCAAGAAATTAAGACACTACTATGAACAAGAAAAACACGGACCTGAAATTAGAACTAACTGGGAGGCCAAGAGCAATGTTGGACGTAATAAGAATTGGCCCAAGAAAATCCCAGGTAGGAGGGAAATGAACCACCCAACTCAGGCATAGAAGTTTCAACAAAATCCCAATGTTGTTGTTAAGAAAAATGTGCAACAACTAGCATCAACACAACCAAAGTCTGAAGGTCGAGAACCACTTAAGTGTTGGACCTATGGTGGGGACCAAGGAATGAGAGATTTCCCACATAAGAAAATTTTTGGACCAAAGGTTTACGACACGCAAGAGGAAAGTATAGTGGGTGAAGTATCTTGGAGTATAGCAAGGATTTATGCAGCAATGGTCAACCACCAAGAAGATCACCAGAAATCCATCATTGAGATGGAAGGTAAGCTATAAGAGCAAGTCGTTTTTATATTGGTTGATACATGTTCTAATTATAGCTACGGTAAACCAAAGCTTGTTGAGAAGTGTGAATTACATCAAGAACCTTGGTTAGATCAATTAGCAACGAGAATAACGAGAAGAATAAACGATTGGGTAAAGTCATGTGCAATTGAGCTCAGTGGCATGCCCATAATAACCCACTTGAATGTGTTGCCATTGGGTGGGTATCACATATTATTGGGCATGGATTGGTTTTACTTATACTGGACCAAGGTAGATTGCTATGAGAAAGCAATAGAATTCTTGGATTAGGAAGGAAAAAAAAGAGTGTTGCAAGGCAAGAAGAAGCCCATATCAGTGAGGTTGATCACTACTATGCAAGCCAAACACAGTAGTAGAAAAGGATGCACGTTGTTTGCAATACAAGTTTCCAAGAATGAGGAAGCTGGTAGAGAAACATAAGATAAGGAAATTGAATTGCTTCAAAAGTACCCTGTTTTCCAACAATATGTAGATGTTTTTCCATGGAGTTTCCTAGATTACCTCCTCACAAAGAGATAGATTTTTCTATTGAGCTGGTACCCGGAGCAGCACCAACATCTAACATTCCATATAGGATGAGCACCATAGAGTTGGTTGAGCTAGAATTACAGCTAAAAGAAATGCTTGAAAAGGGTTATATAAGGCCAAGTGTGTCTCCTTAGGGAGCACCAGTATTATTTGTAAAGAAGACATAATCCTTATATTGTGCATTGATTTCATAAAGCTGAATGAGGTAGTCGTCAAGAACAGGTACCCTCTACTAAGGATCGATGATCTCCTTTGATCAGTTAAGTGGAGCAGAAGTTTTCTCCAAAATTGAATTGAGGCCAGGTTACCATCAAGTAAGAATCAAGGAGGAAGATATTCATAAAACTGATTTTAGAACAATATATGGTCACTATGGATTCGTAGTGGTACCCGTTGGTCTTACTAACGCCCTTGCCACGTTCATGTGCCTAATGAACGAAGTAATACGTCCTTATATGGACAAGTTTGTTATAGTGTTTGTTGATGAAATATTAGATTATTCAAAAATGGAAGAACATGAAAAACATTTGGTTGCAATACTGAAAATGTTGAGAGAACATTAGCTCAGCAAGTGTGACTTCTTCCAGTCATAGATACATTACCTAGGGTACATCGCCTCTAAGGAAGGCATATCAGTCGACACTGAAAAAGATAAAATCCATAAGGGAGTGGTCAATCCCAAAGAATGTAGATGAGTTCATATCATTCATGGGATTGACATGATACTACAAGAGATTTATTTGAAATTGATCCAGAATCGGTCATCCCATTACAAATTTGCAGAGAAAAGGAAAAAGATTTGAGTGGACTGCACAATGTGCAAAAATCTTTGAGCAGTTAAAACGATTGCTCACCAGTGTGTGAGTGTTGAGAATCCCAGACCCTAACAAGGATTTCATGTGTGTACAAATGCATGCAAAGAGGGACTCAGTGGAGTCTTAATGCAAGAAGGGAAAGTAGTGTGCTATGAGTCCAGAAAATTGAATAAGCATGAGGGAGATTATGTGACACACGATTTAGAGTTGGTTTTTATTGTTCATGGATTAAAAATGTGGAGGCACTACCTTCTGGGTAGGAAGTTCACGCTCATGTCAGACCATAGTGGACAAATACTTTTTTGGACAACCAAAGTTGAATGTTAGGCAAGCATGATGGTTGGACATGCTCAACGAGTTTGAATTCGAAATTAAGTACATAAAAGTTAAGGAAAATAAGTTTGTTAATGCCATGAGAAGAAGATTCCAATTAAATCACTCGAAAACCGTAACTTTGTATGCAACAAATCTAGAAGAAAGAATCAAATGTGCTGGAAAAATACCAGCAAATGAAAGAAACATTACAACAAAGTGGTCAAGATGAAGGATATTACCTCACTGAGGATGGATTAGTTAGTTTCAAAGGAAAAATTTGTTTGCCTAATAGTGAAGAAATAAAAAGGATAATAATGAAATAATTCCACGTTAAGACTTACTCGGGTCACCTAGGGTATCAAAACACCCTCAAAGCCATTAAAAACTACTATCAATAGCCAAATATGAAGAAATAAGTAGCAAATTTCGTAGCAAGATGCATAGAATGTCAATAGGTAAACATTGAATGCAAACATTTGACAGGATTGTTACAGCCTATCCCTATTCAGAATGGAAGTGGGAGGTAATTTCTACGGATTTCATTATAGGATTTCCCATAACATCTAAGCATCATGATTCAATCACGGCAGTGGTAGATAAACTTAGCAAGGTATCTCATTTTTTGGCAATGAAATCCACCAACTAGTTATATAGCACAAATCTTCATAAGGGAGATTGTGAGGCTACATGGCATACCCAAGAGGATTGTGTCAAACAAAGATGCTATAATAACTTCTAGGTTTTGGAAGGAATTGTTTGCAAGATTGGGAACAAAATTAGCATTTAGTGCAACCTATCATCCACAAACAGATGGGAAAACAGAGAGGATAAATCGGATCCTTGAGGGCATGTTAAGGATGTATGTGATGCATCAGCCCAAGAAACGGGAAGAATATCTTCCTCTTGTGGAATTGGCATACAATAATGGACACAAAGAGTCCATAAAGATGAACGCCTTTGAAGAATTGTATGGAAAGAGTTGTAATACTCTTATTAGCTAGATTGATCCAGTTAACAAAGTTCATGTAGGACCTGATATGCTTAAGGATATGGACAAACAAGTTCAAAACATAAAACAAAATTTGAAAGTGGCGCAGGATAGACAAAAAATCTACGCATATAAACATAAGGTGCACAAGGAGTTCCAAGTGGGGGAACATGTTTACTTGAGAATTAAACCCAAGAAATTTTCCCTAAGGATGGGGAAATGTGCCAAGTTGGCACCACGGTATTGTGGGCCATTTGAAATTCTTGAGAGGATTGTACCAATAGCATATATGATAGTTTTACCTCCATTAATTAGAGTTCATGATGTTTTCCATGTTTCTTTACTTAAAATATATGTACATGAATCTAATCATGTGATTTATTGGTTTATGCTACAAGTAGAACTAGAGGGAGAGTTTCAACGAGAACTAATGTGCATTCTAGACATGAGGAGGCTCATGCTCCGGAATTGATCCATAGAGCAATTCAAGGTGCAGTGGAAGCACTTTGGGCCAAAGGAGGCCACATGGGAGATGGTTGATGCCATGAAATTTAATTATCCCTTCTTGCTTTATGGATAGAGAAAGTGTGTATAATTGTAAATATTGTATAGAGTTGTGTGTATGAAGCTCCATCAACTAGTACATGTATTTTTTTAATTATGGAATTGTACATGGGTGAATGAACATTGACAACGACATTCCCTCAAGGGGGAGGGGACTGTGACATCCCCACCCAAGGTTCTCGCATAAGACACATTTTAAATATGATGTAAATATTTCACAATGTTTGAAATCAAAGAAAAAGGGGACTGAATCTAAGGGACATAGATTCCAGTGTCAGGGGAGGATGATTGGTGCTTGGGATATTATGGTTTCTTGTGCCAAGAAGAAACCTTATTTTTCAGGACAACCATTGAAGGTTGATTGGTGCGTGAAATTAATGAGATGGTTCCCGAAATTTAATGGGCTAAGTAAAATTAATTATTCCATGCTTGCTTGGAAAAGCACAACAAGCAAGGAGGACAAAGGAGACTCAAGTTGAAAGGAGGGGAGACTCAATTTGAATGGGGGAGACTTTTTCTCTAGCGGAACCCATTGGAATTCCACGCAACAAGGGAAGTATAAACCTTTTTTTGTTTTCTAAGGAAGATCAATAATGTTACAGGAATCGAGACTCCAATAGAAGCTTTCAACAAACAGTGTTGAGGGGAAGAGAAGAGAAGAGAAGGGGATCAATTCTCTATCCTTGGAGGTTATCTAGAGGCCTGCAACATATTAGGGTCCCTAGAGGTTGTGGGTTGAGATAGGTTCCCTGGGGCCCTGTAACCGATTTGGTCCCTGGAGGCTATGGGTTGAGACAGAGGTCCCTGGAGCCTTGTAATGGCTTAGGTCCCTGGAGGTTGTGGGTTGGGATGGAATATCTGGAGCCCTGTAACAACTTGGGTACCATTGAGGCTATGGGTTGCAATATCTTACTATAGAGCCCTATAACAGCTTGGGAAGAGGCCATCCTGAAGAAGAGGAAGAGGAAGACTTGATCAAAGACTTTCAGATATTTCCCTGTTGGAACAATAGATTCTAGACTCCCTATAAGGGGGTGAATAATTGTGTCTACACTTGGCGGTGAGGTGGGGCGCCTCTGGACTCCCTGTGCTGACAAAGAAAGAAGAAACCAGTTGGTGGGATTGAGGAAGGAGGTCCTCTGGAGTCCTTGTTTCAGTTGGAAATTGGTGTGTAGTCCCAGAAGCAATCATTCCCCCCTCATACTCTAGAATTTGGCTCATGGGTGACAACTACAAGTAAAAGTGGTTGTAGTTTTCTATGGTTGGGTGGAGAGGCCTTGTCCCAGAATCAATTTCCATACAAACTTAAAGATAAGTATATGTGTGTGCTTGTTTACCCTTTGAATGAATCATGTTGTATTATTGTTAATAATGGTTTTCGAATTTAGGGACTACAATTTTGTTGATAGTGCTTGCATATGTGTTATACGGACAAATCCCTTCTGGGGACATAAGCGATCTCCCTATATTCCTAAAGGAAAACTAAAAATAAATAGACATAAGAATAGATATTTCCCTAAGCTAACTTCATTTAAATCATTAAAATATGAGAAGGAGAGTGGTGATCTTACCTCTTTGCGAAATACTTGATGAATATCCTTGATCCTTTTCGTTGTAGCTCCTCAATGCTTTGATGAGACATGCAAACACAAACATAGAAGTGATCAAAGGCATATGCAATAAAATGATCTAAGACAAGTTTAATCTAATGATCAAGGAGATTAGAAATTGAAATTATCTTAATGAATACATAAAGAACATAAACCATTCATTATTTCAATAAGATAACACAATGAGGAAAAGGATTCGAACATATTAATTCATAGATAAAAGAAGATCCTTACAACCATGCCTTGATGTCATGAGGTTCCTCCAAAATTCCTCAAATCCTTCTTCTTGGATGATAAGCTTTCCAATCCAAAATTACCAGCATAAGACTACCTTTTGTGAACTCCCCTAACCCTCTAGCCTTTACTCAATTTATAGGACAAATGGAGGAGGTTTCAGATCCACAAAAGAGGGATGAGATCCATTAATAATGGGATTAGGGTTTCTTGATCCAAGGGAATTAGCTCCATGTTCAAAGGGGCTTGGCTCGAATTTATATGACCTAGAAGATTCTAGTTAGGATATATTCGTCCAACAAACCTTATAGAACTTACTTTTTATTTTTAATTTTCATTGAGTCATGTGCACAGTTTGTATTGGAAGACAGAGCACAAATCTATGCAAGTTTCAATGGAAGAAACTGTGCATGCGTAGAAACTGACTAGGAAAAGTGCACAAGTCACGCTAAACAAGTCAAAAATTCATTTTACCCAAAATTCATGATTTTTTCAAGGAATATAGATGTTTGACTTGCAATGGAGTGCATTGAAACATGTGTATGGATGACGAGATATACATTTTAACTGTTAAGTGTCATGGTGAAAAAATGACGAGTAACGGATTTCCCCCTAAAGTGCTAAGTCTTGAAATTCATAAAAAGATTGAAGTGTTTTATCATTTCAAAGATTGGATCAGAGACAATGGTCAGAAACCTGCAACAAACATTCAAGGATTACAAAGAAAATATATATAATTTTCACTGAGGTAGGAATTCCCATACTCAGAGTAAATCTAACTTAATGAACAAGTTCAAAAATATCTTAGGATCATATCAATAGTAGACACATTATGGATGCAACCATCTGTTATGAATACGTCTACATAATCATGCATACATAACTCCTCGCAGCCTGGATGGTTGAAATTAGATCCAGGGTCTTGATCTCCATCTCTTAATCCGTAGTATAAAGCTGACCATGTCAACAAATGTGTTGAAGTCGAACACAGTAGATACCACTTGATTACCAGTCAATGATGTGAACCGTTAACAAGTGCGAGAGAAACCACCAATAATGAAAATGTCTCTCAAGGTACACTCACTACAATATTAGGCGATCTGTAGTCGAACACTCATAGAATCACTCGATTGAAGGTCAATGATGAGACCCTATCGTCGAAGGTGAGAAACCTACCATTAAGGCATGCAGGCCTCAAGGTACTGAAAAATGGTTTCTAGATCAACTTCCTAGATAGTGAGTTGAACTCGATAGGAAGTGATCTATCACAGGAGGGCCTACGATACGAAGCTTCATGTCAAGTTGAAGAACTATTTTGAAAGGACTGACTCAGGGATGGTCGACGCGAATAAGGGCTAATATTTTGAAAGGAACATGAACTGAGGTTGAACTTCTCTTGAACACATGACGACACAACAATTGACTTAGCAACATTTGACTCAACGATAATAGCCAAACTCAGCTCAATACTTTCAATGAGATCTGATTAACTGTAAGATAAATGGACGTGTCAATCACTACTTGTCAATCTACCATGACTGCTTACTCATTGCTCAAAGGAAACTTATAAAAAAAAATGGAAGTAGTCCGACTAGATAAAACATAAAATGTGCATTTATTACTTCTAAAGGTATTGAATTTTGAATTTGTCGGGCCAGATTATAGTTATTCATTAAAGGTGCAATACCTATAGAACATGCCACTTACTTTATTTTAATTAATTTATTCCATAAACTCATGAATGATTCTAAATCAATGACTTTAATTTAATTAAAATTTTCAAATATTTTAATTTAATCAAAAATTTCAAATCAAATTTTAATTAATATTTTCAAATCAATTTCTTTATAACTGATTCTAAATCAATATAAACACTTCATGTATAAACAAGAATATGAGTATTCCTTGAATATTCGTTTCATATATATATATATATATATATATATATATATATATAGGTTAAATGTCCATCATTTACATAAAAATAAATAAATTAAAATTTAAAACTACAACATTATATGAAAAACTATTATTTTAATACATATCATATTGGTAACACATGGAATTGAAATTTCAAAAAAAAAAAAAAAAACCCATAAAATTGGACTAGTTTCACACCAGTTTTCGCTAGTTTTCTTCAAGCCAGTTTTCACAATTTTAAAAGAAACCACTTGAAATGGAAATTATTTAAAGAATGTTTCATGAAAGGTGCAAGAATATATTTAGCATGGAGTTAAAAAAAAATTTACCCATGCACTAGTTTCACACCCCTAGTTTTCACAATTTAAAAGAAACCGCTTGAAATGGCAATTATTTAAGATTCTTTCATGAAAGGTGCAAAAATAAATTTAGCGTGGAGTTTTGTATTCAAGCTGCATTCCATTTATTGGTTTTGTATTCAAGATGCATTCTATTTGTTATTGTTGTTATAATTGATACGCACTTGCACTTAATATTGGGCCGGACTGATGGATGGTTGAAATTGTAAGTCACAGGCTGAGCACAAGGCTCTATTAAAGAGGAAGGAGAATGTAAAAATCAACACATCCCACATATCCTGCGGAATTTTGATTTCATAAATTCAAATTCAGTATTCTATCAAAATCACCGTATTATGTGATGAACTGAATCATATCAACGATTATTCGATTCAAATTGAACTTCGTCTCAGGAAATACAATTACAAATTATCACGAGTTAATTCTGATTTTTGTTGACAAATATTAAAATTTTTGGCATGAGAGAATTAGACTCTAGATATACATTTAATTCCATAGATAATCTTAGTTATCCTGATCCTTTCGAATCTGACGATCAACCTTTTAAATTGAAGTTGAAACCCTACGACATATAATTTAAGTCAACTGCTGCAAGTATCACCCAATATTTGAGCTTTATCACCAAATATCTTGGGCGCCCAAGAAAAACATGATAATTAACTGCAGATATGCTTCCCTCTAATTGACATTTACGATTTCCAATTTTTATTTTTTTTTCCAGTTAGTAGGTTTGCTGAAACTGGATTTCAATGTTCTATTCACAGGAACCCCGCATACGAGAATGGATTTTTAATTTTATTTTATTTGAGTGTAGAGATGTGTAAATGAAAATGGATTTTTAAATTTATTTTATTTGAGTGCAGGGATATGTAAACAAAAATGGATTTTTTAAATTTTATTTTATTTGAGTGCAGGGATATGTAAACGAAAATGGAGATTGCGCTCGTTGAAAAAAATATATACTAGAAATTTTTTATCAAGGACTATGGCAATAACACCAGTGGCAAAAGACCTGGCTAGGTACAAAAGGGTACAATTCTTAAGGATCTCAGTGTTGGGAAATGAGATCCAAAAACGAGAGCTACATAAACATCATTCAGGAATGTGCAATGACTATGGAACAATATTCCATTATAAAATACAGAAATTGCAAAAACTTTCAGAAAAGGCTTTGTTTCTTGAGAGAGTAAATTTAGATTTGTTTGGGTCCAAATCGACAGTGATGCTTCTCCAAAGGCTAGAGATTTTGAGTAGTAGCAATGTTCGTACAACAAACCAGAAGAAGCTTCTAGAGACCCATATATATAATTTTTTATTTATTTATTTTTTTTTATTTTTTATTTTTTTTTTATTAGTTGATTTCTAATGCATATATCAAATTACTTTAGAAATTGTACCCATTCGATGTGTCTTTTGAATAACTAGTCTTTAGTGTATTCTCCATTTTCTTTTAAATGTTTATTTTTAATACTAAGTATCTTGTAGGACATACCAATCGATGTAGAGAAAAGAGCCCTATAATCAAATTTCCAGCCAAAATTTATAGTTTTATGGATACAACGTATGGAATTCACAAATTTTGTATTCCTTTAGACATTTCTAGTGATGGAGAAGAACTTAAGCATGTGTCCCATCCTATTAAATTCTAGGGATCAAAACATTAGTTTTCCAAGATGCAGATGATTTGTTATTATTTTCACCTTCAAAGGTAAATTAATTTCATTAGGGTGGTAGTGATGGTTATGGATGGAGTCATAATAGTATAACAGAGTTTGATTTTTTCATAGAACAGAACATACTCAAAAAGGTTTCTAAGTCCACAAAGACTACAAAACTCATGGCTCACAAAATAAAAAGAGAAAACCTTAATACTTTATGGGCCTATAGGTCCTAGAGGTTGAACCTTGCTCTGATACCAAGTGTAGAGACCAACTATATGCTTTACTAGACCAACCCTATGTTTTAATTTTTTATTTTTATTTTTAAGATGACAATACAACAAACTAGGAATGAAACCATAAGCATACAAAGTTGGAAACTCAAAAAGATTAGTTACTTATATCAAACATCCATGAATTTAACTTCATTACACATAAATCTATTTTACATGTTAATTATAGGCACAATGAAGTCATATAAAAAAAACATTATAAATAACACAAGTACCGTTCACCCGGAGACGAGATTCAAACTTGACTTACCGCTACTTGAACTCTTTTGTTGTCGTCTACCTCCAAGCATGAATATTTTCATGGTTAATCTGAATGTAATGACCCACCAGTTGACCTCCTAACCTACTCCTTAGGTACTCTCCTTCCCCGCGGACCCCCGAGTTGCAATGGGGTTGTACAATGAAGGAATGCACTAGCTGATAGAGGTGAGCACTCTCTGGCTCAAGAGTCCCCTCTCTAAAGTCATCTACTTCACCAAACTCAACTATAGCTCGTAACCACTCACACCAACATAATATCCTCCATCCAACAATAGGGTAAGCAAAAAGTGCATTTCCCTTGGCTTTCCCCTTCTTTTATAGAAGGCTTCATAAGTGACACTTGGAATTTCATGCATAAATAATTATTTTTATTAATCCAAAATTTGATTATTCACCCACCCATGTGTCACCCTCTCATCAAGTCTCTCCAAAAATAATTTACTTAAATATTAATTTAAAATAGTAGTTTCCTCACCCCAACAAGAATTCATATTTATTCTCCTAGTTGTCTCTTGATCCCCCCTTTCTACTCCTTAATTTGTGTTTATTACTGAAGTTAACTGATAAGTCTCAGATTTGGCCCCCTAACTACCTCCTAATTTAACTCAATTTGCCTCTTAGATGAATATTCTTATGTTGGCTCTTGCCACATGGAGGTTCTCTAAATTTTGTAGGAATTTACAGGGTAAGTTCCATAGATCAAGAACCAAAGGTCACCGCTCACAAACAGATCACAAATCAGTACACCAGCATAATCACGTGGTTAAAACCCTCAAAGAGGGAAACAGTCCACGCCCTGACCCAATGTGGCCACTTTAGGGAATTTATTAATATAAAAATAAAAGTTACATATGTTTCTCTCATAAATGGTTACCGAACAAATGACCCTCCATGCTCTTTAAATAGAGATCATGGACCAATCGGGTGTTAAGCCATAGATCAAGTGTCGTTAATACCGAAGTGAGAGATAACCGTCAGATCACTACAAATCATGACCATCGGATTATAAGTTACAAATGTACATGGTAAAGAAACACACTTCACCTAACTCTACACTAGACTAAGTTATTCTTAACTATTTCCTATGTGTCGGAATATCCTAACATCCCCCCTTAAGAACAACTTGGGATAGGATTGAAGGATTTACAAAGGTGACACAAAAGGAGCCTATTTCCTATGTGTCGAAATATCCTAACATCCCCCCTTAAGAACAAATTGGGATAGGATTGAAAGATTTACAAAAGTGACACAATAGGAGAAGGAAGGAGGCATTAGAGCCTATCCCCCCTTAATGAAAACTTTTTTGAACTCCAAGCATGGATCGAAGTTTGGTAAACTTCACTTCTATGAGAGCCTTCATAAAGATATCGACTACTTGATCATTGGTTGAACAATACTGCACTTCAAGAACACGATCATGAATGAGCTTTCTAATGAAGTGTATGTGGAGTTCAATGTGTTTCATACGCTGATGCTGAACTAGATCTTTACATAACTGAATGACACTCTGATTATCACATCAAAGTGTAGTTGGATGCTGCTGATGAAGACCAAATTCAGACAGGATCTGATGAAGCCACATGGCTTCCTTGTTGGCTTCAACTGCACCACGATACTCTGCTTCTGTTGAAGAAAGGGAGATGGCACTTTGTTTCTTACAAGACCAAGTGATAGGTCCTGAACCAAGAGTGAATACATATCTTGCGGTGGACTTCCGATCATCAGGGTCACCAACCCAATCAGAATCAGTGAAACCAATCAACAAGGGAGATGCTCCTGCACTGTAATGAATCTCGAACTGAACTATACCTTGAATATATCGAAGTATTCTTTTAGCTGCTTTCCAGTGACTTTCATGAGGTTGGTGCATAAACCGAGCGATAAGACCAACGGAAAAGGAAAGGTCAGGACGGGTATGGGTTAGATACAAAAGTTTACCAACAAGTTGACGGTATAAGGTAGCATCAACTTCAGAGGTAGTACAATTGACTGAAAGCTTGACTCCATACTGAAAGGGAGAAGGGGCAAGCTTACATTCTTCCATGTGAAAGTGGTGTACAAGATCACAGGCATACTTGGACTGAGAGAGGGTAATGCCTTCCTTGGATTGCAAGACTTGAAGACCAAGGAAATAATGCAAGTGTCCTAAGTCTGTCATTTCAAACTTCTTTTTGAGGCTAGACTTCACATGGTTTATATGGTTTGGATCACTACCAGTAAGAATAAGATCATCAACATAAAGAACAAGGATGGTGAAGGAATTACCCACTTTCTTGGTGTAGACACTGTTGTTAGAATGACACCTAGAAAAGCCATTACCTAAGAGAAATCTATCCATTTTGGTATACCAAGCCCGAGGAGCTTGTTTGAGACCATAAAGAGACTTCCTAAGGTGACAAACAAGGCTGGAGTATTTTTGGATAAAGCCAGAGGGTTGTTCCATGTAGATTTCTTCATGCAAATCTCCATGTAAGAAGGCGGATTTAACATCCATCTGATGGACTTCCCATTTAAAGGAGGCAGCAAGGGAAAGAACAAGGCAGATAGAATTCATTTTTGCAACAGGGGACAAAGTTTCAGTATATTCAATGCCTTCAACTTGTGAAAAACCTTTAGCGACAAGACGAGCTTTATGTCTATCCACTTTTCCAACTGGTCCAAACTTTGTTTTGTAAACCCATCTGCATCTGACAAGTTTTCTTCCTTTTGGAAGAGGAACAAGATCCCAAGTATTGTTTTCCAATAAGGAATGATACTCTTCATTCATAGCTTCATCCCAATTTGGATGACCGGAGGCTTCTTCAAAGGTTTCTGGATCAATTTTTTCTGAAAATTGAGCCAATAAGGAAGAGGCTCTTTCGAACTGAGAACATGTACGTCATCGATCGGCAGGGTCACCTGCAAGAGAACTTGCTGCATCCCGAGTAGAGCGGACCATCTTGGAAGCGATGGAGTATAAGGAACAATTTCACGAGCTGGAGGAGGATTGTCATCCTTGTTTTCATCATCTGAACTAGAAGGAATGCTATTAAAAATAGAAGAGAGAGAGAGAGGTGGCACATATGCCGAATCAGGCTAGCAGGCCAAAGGTGGCACACCCGCCGAACTAGGCTCGCAGGCCGATATATTTTCATCAAACTTTACATCTCTTCTAATAAATTTTAATTTATTAATATTATTTTAATTCACTACCCTCTTTTCTTAATGAATTTTTTAACTATTTTATGATTAATATTTATACTTAACTCTATGTCCCTCTTTCCCCCTTTTTCCTAATTAAGTTACTTATGTACATTATCCACTTAATATTTATTTTTTTTCAACATGGAAAGGGGTAGAGTTCTGAGGGTAAAATATTTTATTTCTTCCTATTCTTCCCTTACCCTAAGTTTTATTCTTGATTTAATTTCCTTGGTTCTAACATCATATATATCACTTGATATGAATTAGTAGGATTTTCATATATTGATTATATTTATTAATTTATTTAATGATGTCGAGGGTGTCAAGTTGGTCATGCCCTTCAAGAACTTCCCTTCGAAGTTCCAAGGGTGCCATGCCTAACAGTTTATTTGTGATGCCAAGGGTGCCAAGTCAGTCATGCCCTTCAAGAATTTCTCTTGAAGTTCCAAGGGTGTCACGCCACTTGCCCTTCAAGCACCCAGTGGCTACGAGGGGAATAATGTTTCCTGCAATAATGAGAATAATGGTGCTGGGGATCAAGGAATCTACCTTGATGCACGCCCCCCAGAAAATCCTCGCGAGTGACCCAAATTTGGGATCTTCCCCCACGACATCATGATCTTCAAGGCGAAAGTGTTTTGACCTTTCCAACCTAAGTCACAACAGGAGTTCTAGCGGGTGAGATCAGGGACACTATTGTTCCATCCAATTATACAACCCCATCACCCATATGTTAGTCATTCAACCAAGAAACTAACATGTTCCTGCAACCATTGAAATATCATCAGCAAGTTTCAAACTAGACTTAGAATTTTAAAGACAAAATATTAATTTCTATCAAAACAAATGTCGTCAACTCATCATATGCGAGTGCCTCTGGTGGTTTCCTGTCATACCCAATAATCATCTGTAAAAAAATTTCTCAGTGTTATTCATTATCATAATAGCAACATCAACATGACCTAGTCATTTACATTATTGTTCATTTTGAATCAGAACTAATGTAAGTAGCTAACATATGGGACACATCCATCATGGTTATCATAATCATAACATCAATGGGAAACTAACATATCCATCAAAGTCATCATCATCGTAACATCAATAGAAAACATATATATCCATAAAATCTATCATCATCATGATATCAATAGAGAACATGCATATCCATTAATGCTACAATCATATCAATAGAGAACATACATAACCATTAATGCTATCATCATCATAGTATCAATAAAGAACATACATAACCATCAAATCCACTAATAATAGAGTCAAGTGTTTGGATCATCAACCTGAGGTCCTCAAAGAATAAAGTGCGGGCCTTCGGGCTAAATAATTTTAAAATTCATATCACTGTCAATCTACTAGAATAGGGCACTACATATTTATAAATGTTGCAAATGTCTATTTAATATGAGATTGGCCAATGCGTCAGCTAATGTGTTTAAATTTCTTGAAATTTGTTGATATTCAATATAATCAAACAACCTTTCCAAGATATGGGCCCGTAAAAACATTCTTAACATTGATGGATTTATAATTGTATAAACATTATTTAAATGTAATACAATGAGTTGTGAATCTAATCTAACAATCAAACGTCAAATGCAAAATACGATGGCATCAAATAATAGTTCAATGAATGCACTATATTATGTTATGTTGTTCGTTGTTCGACTAAGGTATACCCCATGAACGAAATCTAACTCATCAATGGGTGAATAGATGACCCAAGCGGAAAAGATAAATTCTAAGTACTACGACTAGCGCCATCAACAAAGCTAGGGTAAGTCTAAGGGAATGTCGACATTTGACAATAATTCAAGATAAGCAGAAAAAGTCGGATGGAATCGCAAAAAATGTAAATCTACAACACACACTCATAAAAATATAAGTAATGTACAAAGAATCTCCACAAGATAAATCACGCATACTATCTGTTCAGGTAGAGACCATTTTTTGGCTCTTCTAAAGAGACGCCGTTATAATCAACTAATTCATAGGCCCCTTTAGATAGTACACGCTTGACAATGTAAGGACCATGCCACATAGGTTCAAATTTACGAGCCATTAGGGGAATTTTGAGGTCTAAAATGGACCTCCTAAGGAAACTATAAAATAATAGTGGAAATAATAAAATAAGATTAGATTACATAATCATATTTTAGAGGGAAAAAAGGAAAAAAACTATTTTTTCAACTCGTATTTTCAACTTACCTCCCTATGAGTTTACTCAAATTTCAATAGGGAACACTCGTTGGATGTAGAATTTGATTTCTCATCCAAGGAGCACGCATGTTGCATACTTTCGATGGACCTTGCTACACAAAAAATGAAAAATACATGAACAAAAGTGATTGCAATCACAGTTTTTCATGTATTTCTCATTTTTTGTGTAGTAGGGTCCATCAAACGTATGCAACATGGGTACTCCTTGGATGAGGAATTAAATTTTGCATCCATCAAGTACTCCAGCTCGAAGTTTGAGTAAAAAATTAGAAATATGAGCTGAAAATACAAGTTGAAAATGTAGTTTTATTATTTTATTCTTTATATTATTTTTACTATTTTACCCCAAAAATGGTGAATCATCCCCCATGGTGGACACCATCGTCTTGAATCCTATTGGTTCTTATAAAGCTTATTTTGGTTGTACATTTTTCTTAGGAGGCCCATTTTAGACCTCAAAATTACTCTAATGACTTAGTTTATCATGTACTTAATCATAGACCAAGACTAGGTCACCTTCAAAATAAATGCGAGGATTGACGTTTCAATCATAATGAGCCTTAACACGTTTCTTATGAGCCTCGCTAGCTACTGCAACATTACTGCGTGTTTCATATGTTGAGATTGCAACAAGATGATGAGCTTAGTGGAAAGGAGTCGCCTTCACTAAGTGGGCCCGCAGGCTATTTTTGGCGCAAAGTCTATTTTTAGACTATGTCTATTTTTAGACATATGGATCATGTTCTATGAGTTGCAGGATGCTATTTGTGGATGGTTGGTCAAGTCGGAAAAAATAGATGGACTTCTATTTTTAGACATATTAGGCAGAATCTATTTTTAGATTGCCAATCTAAAAATAGATATGTCGAATATTATTAGCTCTTAATAATATTTAGACTCTAAACATTATCTTATTCTCTTGGAGCACTTCAGTTAAGTGCACAGATGTGGCACAGGAGCTGACAGAAGGAATTACCCTATTCCTGAGGGTTATGTGGAGCTATTGCATGGATACTTCATTTAGAACTCATGTGACAGAGTTTGGTGGAGTTGATTGAGGAAGTTAGTGGAGTTGTATTCAGTTTAACTAATCTAAACATAGTTGAGCTATTTGTATTCAGTTTAACTAATTGATACAATTAGTGAGAGTGGTGTGATTTAATTATTAATTAATTCACTAATTATAAACTCATTAATCAACTAAAGAATGCATCAGTTAACTTTAGTGCATGGACAGTTTCAGTGGAGACCAGTGCAGAAATAGGTGAAAGAGCAGGTTAACTATCATTTGTGACTATATTGTTGCTATTTGCAACACACAGATAGGTGGAGAAGCCCATGAGGATTGCGCAGTACAAGCCAAGTGGTTTATATATTTAATGAAGCCATCCCATAGCATTGATTACGCAATAGAGGCTGGCTATCAAGTGGCAAAAGATTGGAGCATGTGTTTTGCTAGATCTAGCTTGATAGTGTGTAGCAATTGAGGGTGTGCATGAGAGCTTGTAAGGAGCTTTTGTACTATGATTGTTACATGATCTCCATGACATATAATATACAGATAGTTGCGGTTTTCAGCTTTAAGCTTTCCCATTAAATATTGTGTTCATATGTGTGATTGTTTTTGGTTTTAATGTATGCATGCAATTGATTTTATTTCCGCATGTGATGATCAATGGTAGAAGAGATTATGTATTATGCATGAAGCTAAAATAGTGTGTGATCCGGAGAATCTCGGTGAATAATATATCGGTTATTCAAATTTCTACATGGTATCAGAGGGATATTGATCATTGGAGCAATTGCAAAACATTGAAGCGGTTGAGTTTTGTGCTGGTGGAATTCGAATTTGCAGCAGTGTTTTCTTGGTGTCGAAGTTGAGATGTCTTTCAACGGATTGCGATTGGAGTATGCCCTTGAGGGCAGCTCGAATTATATTGTAGGGAAGGACAGGATGGAGGCGATGTTGGATGAAAATGGGTTGAAGGAGTTCATAGATGCAGAAATTCCAAAGCCTACTTCTAGTGATGCTGCCGTACTTGACGCATGGCAAAAGAAGACAGCAAAGTGTTGAAGGATTCTGTTGGAGGGCGTGAAGGATCACATAGTATCCAGCCTTCATGGTAAGGCTTCTCCATTCTTGATGTGGAAAGCTTTGACAGATTTATTTCAAAGCAAGAGCGATCAGAGGAAGTTGGCGCTCAAGGACAAACTCAGGGACATAAAAATGGAGAAAGGCAACAGTATGCCCAAGTACTTCATGAAGTTCGTCCAATGCAGGGATGAGCTGGGAAGTGTGGGGGTTACTGTTGATGATGAGGACTTGGTGAGCTTGGCTCTCCTTGGGCTTCCGAAGAGTTGGCATTCCTATCAGGACTCTGTCAATGGTCGGGAGAAATTGCCAGGATGGGAGCGACTTTGGTCGGATCTTGTGCAAGAGGAGATAAGGCGGAGTACTAGGGACAGATCTTCATCAAAGGCATCTGATGAAGAGAATTGCACTTTGGCTGCCAAAGAAAAGAAGGGGAAGAGCAAGAAAGCTTCTCATTCCGGTGCGAAAGGCAAGAAGCAGGACATGTCCAAGGTGAAGTGCTTTCACTGTCACCAACACGAACATTACACCACAAATTGTCCACAGAAGAAGAAAAATAAGCAGGCTACTGGATCTGCAGCTGGAGAGGCCTTAACCTCGCATTTTGAGCTGGATTTTTCGCCGATCGCATGCTTGGTCTCAAGTATGACGGGATTAGTGTGGTTTCTTGACAGTGGTGCGTCTTTTCACATGACAGGAGATTGAGATTTGTTTACTGATCTGGATGAGAAAGATCTTGGAGTGCACATCGAGATGGGCGATGATGGTAGATACAGTGCGACCGGTATCGGTACCATTTCCTTTGAGAGGGAGTCCGGTAAACCCTTCGTATTGAAGGAAGTGATGCATGTTCCAGGATTGAAGAAGAATCTTATCTCTGTGGCGATGTTAGAAGACAAGGGATATGATGTTGTCTTTAGCGAGGGAAAGGTTTTCCTGCGCAGTAAGGCAACTGGTGAGACCCGGAGGATAGGGGTTCGAGTTAAGAACCTTTATCAATTGCAGGTAGATGGCTGCGCAGCAATGGCAGGCAAGGCAAAAGGAGTGGTGAGCCGGGATGATGGCGAGTTGTGGCACCGGAGATTGGGCCACCTTCACCATGGAGCTTTGAAGATACTGCAGCAAATTTCTATTGGGCTTCCTAAAGGCACTCTTGCGCAGTCAGATCAGTGCAAGGGGTGTACCTTGGGAAAATTTGTGAAAGCCACCTTTCACGAGAAGGATAGTCGCGCCACGACAATCCTTGAGAGAATTCACACAGACGTGTGTGGACCTTTCTCAGTAGCTTCGACAGCAAAGCACAGGTATTATGTGATATTTGTTGATGATTTTTCTCGTAAGTGTTGGATCTTCTTCATGCAGAAGAAGAGCGAGACATACTCAAAGTTCTGCGAATTCAAGGCACTGGTTGAGAAAGAATCGGGGAAGCAGGTGAAGGCTCTAAGGAGCGACAATAGTGGTGAATTCATCTCTGGCGAATTCAAGGACTTTTGCAGCACAGAAGGAATTCGAAGAGAGCTCATAGCACCTCATAACCCACAGCAGAACGGGATTGCTGAGCGGAAGAACAGAACGATCGTGGGTGCTGCACGGGCGATGTTGCATGATCAAGGCCTTCCCATACACTTGTGGGCTGAGGCATGCAATACTGCAGTATATGTGCAGAACCGTTGTCCTCACAGGATACTTCGCATGAGTACACCCGAGGAGGCGTTTTCTGGTAAGAGGCATGATATTTCCCATTTGAGGATTTTTGGTTCATCTGTTTACATTCATGTGACGAAGGATGCCAAGAAGAAGCTGGAGCCGACTGTGGAGGTTGGGATATTTGTGGGGTACACTGATACACCCCACAACTATCGTGTGTATTTGCTAGACAGTCACAAGACTGTTGTGCGACGAGATATCAAATTTCATGAGGAGAAAGCCATGAAGTGTTCACTTGAGAGGGAGCCACACTTGCATGCAGATGAGGAGCTATTAGTTCCTAAGGATGAGCTTCAGGATGTGGATCAGCCACAAGAGGAGGTTCATGGAGAGCAAGAGACCACTGTGTGGGCCACCCATCGTAGAGGTCGAAGCGCACTACGTAAGCTGAGCGATCGGCTCAAGATGCAAGAGAAGGTTGTGGTGGAGCACCTACATCAATAAATACAGACAGAGATACCACTCCGATCGTATATACTAGATACACGGCTCTTATGAGCAAGTGTATCGTGACAGAGCCATCCTCTTTCGAGGAAGCTGTGGAGGATCCCGCATGGTAGATGCCATGGTGGAAGAGTATGATTCGATTGTCAGAAACAGTGCATGGGAGATTGTCCCGAGGCCGGAGGGGAAATCAGTGGTGGGTTCGAGATGGATCTACAAAGTGAAACAGGCAGCTGATGGGAGTGTGGAGAAGTACAAGGCAAGATTTGTTGCCCGAGGCTTTTCACAGATTGAAGGGATCGATTATGAGGAGACCTTTGCACCTGTCGCAAGGTATTCTTCCATACAAACGATTCTTGCTCTCTCAGCGCAGATGGGGTGGCACATTCATCAGATGGATGTGAATACTGTGTTCCTCAACGGAGCCATTGAGGAGGAGGTGTACATAAAGCAGCCCGAAGGTTTCGAGATCTTCAGCAGCGAGTCGCATGTGTGCAGGCTCAAGAGAGCGTTGTATGGGTTGAAACAAGCACCTCGTGCTTGGTACACATGGATAGACAGTTATTTCACCATACTTGGATTCTCCAAGAGTGAGGCGGATCCGAACCCAGCAACTTACTGGTGAGGCAAGTTGCCTAATGGTTGTACTTATGTAGACAGAATTTGATTTCTTAATGCGTGAAGAACCTGATACACTCATGCAAGGCTGATCTTGCAAAGGAGTTTGAGATGAAGGACTGGGGCCTCCTTCATTATTTCCTGGGATTGGAAATTTGGCAGCGCAGTGGTGGACTGTTTGTTTCTCAGGGTAAGTATGCCCGGGAGATACTGGAGAAGTTCAACATGCATGGCTGCAAGCCTGTTGATACTCCTCTTCCCGGTGGTTGGAGGAAGGAGGATGCTACTTCGGCGGAGGTAGTGGATGCCACTGTCTATCGACAGTTGGTGGGGTCGCTTATGTATCTGGTCAATACACGACCCGATATGTGCTATGCAGTTAACCAGCTTTCGCAAGCTATGGTTAAGCCTACCAAGCTCTTTTGGAAGGCATGCAAGCATGTATTGAGATATCTCGTAGGCAATACTCAGATGCTGGATTATGCACACATGCTGATGAGGTGACGATGTGGCTTCACTGATGATTGTGTGGAGCCCAATGGACATAAAGAGCACATCCGAGGATTTTCACAGATTGGCCCACATGTAAAGGGTACAGCAGTAGTTGAGATTGACCAGAATGGGCCTCTTCCAAAGAGGCAGATATGGCAGCAAGTTTGGCTTAGCAGGCTATATGGATGAGGAAGATCCTGGTTGGGTTGTTTGGTTCACACTTAGATCCTACTGTGATATATTGTGATAATTAGAGTTTCATCAAACTCTTGGTTAATCCAGTATTTCATGATAGATCTAAATACATTGACATCCAGTATCATCATATCAGAGATTGTGTGCAGCGAAAGATCATGTTACTTTCATACATTCCTACGGAGGATCAGGATGCTAATATCTTGACGAAGGTGCTCACCAGGAGAAAATTCGATTTCCACAAAAGGGTGATAGATAAAGGTGACAATCCTTATCTGTTGAGAGGGAGTGTTGAGAATGCAACAAGATGACAGAGCTTAGTGGAAAGGAGTCGCCTTCACTAAGTGGGCCCGCAGGCTATTTTTGGCGCAAAGTCTATTTTTAGACTATGTCTATTTTTAGACATATGGATCATGTTATATGAGTTGTAGGATGCTATTTGTGGATGGTTGGTCAAGTCGGAAAAAAATATATGGACTTCTATTTTTAGACATATTGGGCGGAATCTATTTTTAGATTGCCAGTCTAAAAATAGATATGTCGAATATTATTAGCTCTTAATAATATTTGGACTCTAAACATTATCTTATTCTCGTGGAGCACCCCTGGGGCTAAGGGCCGTATGTGGCACAGAGCGATGTAAGGAATTCATTATTCCTGAGGTTAAGTGGAGCACAGTATTGATATCATTAGGAACTCATGTGACAGAACTCATGTGACAAGAGTTTGGTGGAGTTTGATTATAAAAAGTTAGTGGAGTTGTATTCAATTTAACTAATCTAAACATAGTTGAGCTATTTGTATTCAGTTTAACTAAATGATACAATTAGTGAGAGTCGTGTGAATTAATTATTAATTAATTCACTAATTATAAACTCATTAATCAACTAAAGAATGCATCAGTTAACTTCAGTGCATGGACAGTTTCAGTGGAGACCAGTGCAGAAATAGGTGAAAGAGCAGGTTAACTATCAGTTGTGACTATACAGTTGCTATTTGCAACACACAGACAGGTGGAGAAGCCCATGAGGATTGCGCAGTACAAGCCAGGTGGTTTATCTATTTAATGAAGCCATCCCATAGCATTAATTACCGCATAGAGAAGTCATGATCAAGTGGGGCAAAAGATCGGGAGGATGTTTTGCCAGATCTAGCTTGATAGTGTGTAGCAATTGAGGGTGTGCATGAGAGCTTGTGAGGAGATTTTGTACTATGATTGTTACATGATCTCCATGACACATAACATACAGATAGTTGGGGTTTTCAGTTTTAAGCTTTCCCATTAAATACTGTGTTCATATGTGTGATTGTTTGTGGTTTTAATGTATGCACGCAAATGATTTTATTTCCGCATGTGATGATCAATGGTAGAAGAGATTCTGTATTATGCATGAAGCTAAAATAGTGTGTGATCAGGAGAATCTCGGTGAATAATATATCAGTTATTCAAATTTCTACATCATATATTTGTGCTAAGTATAAAAAACGTTTTTCCTCTACAAAGATAGTTGGTAACAATTCAATGGCTAGTTTGAATGACGTATTTCACACTCAATCAACAAAACTACCTCGAAAATGTAAATGAGTTGGAAGGGAGTAAAACCAATTGATGTTTTCGTAGAGATACGGTATGCCCACAAGGCCCAAAAAAACATGGTATGCCAATTATGTTTATTAATGTCGATGACCCATTTGATCATATTGGTCAAAACTTTGTTTCAACTTGGCCATTCGCTTGTGGATAATAAGGAGCAGAGTTGTCATTGCCTAAACCGAGCTGAACAAAAAGCTTGGTCATCATAAAATTTTGAAAGTGGCTACCATGGTCTGTAATGATGGCTTGTGGTACGCTAAACTTAACAATCACATGATTGAATATGAAAATAGTTGCGGTTTCATAGTCGTTCTTGAATTTAGGCATCGCCTTGGCCCATTTCATAAAATAATCTACTGCGAGAATAATATACCCATGCCCTCCGGTCGAGTGAGGGTTGCATGTAACAAAATCAATGCCCCATTTATAAAATGGACCGGCAATTATGATTAGGTGAAGAGGAGTTGGAGAAGTGCGCATATTACGATTGAAAATTTAGCAATTATGGCACTTTCTAACCGCAGTTATACAATCTTAAAAGAGTGATGGCCAAAACTAGCCAGCACGCAATAGGGTAGTGGAAAACCATGACATATGACCACCACATGCTCCAGAATTGTTGGACATTGGGTTCAACGCTCCCCGTGTGTTTCGCGACATGGACTAACCGCCTCTCGTGGATCCTAACTTTGGCGATTGTAGCGGAGACTAATGCCTGCGGGTTTTGGTCTAACGGAAATTGTGATTCTAACAAGTGGTATCAGAGCGACAATTCTCGAGTTCGAAACTCACCCAGCTCGCGTTGGGGGGGAGATTGTTGGACATTGGGTTCAACGCTCCCCGTGTGTTTCGCGACATGGACTAACCGCCTCTCGTGGATCCTAACTCTGGCGATTGTAGCGGAGACTAATGCCTGCGGGTTTTGGTCTAACAGCAATCGTGATTCTAACAAGAATGGCAGTCATTTAATACCTTCTCAACGTATTCATGCATTAAACAATGTAGAAAGACAAAATCAGCACCACGACAATAGAGAATATCACCAACAATAGTATATTGTTGGGATTGGTATCGGATTCTACAATGATAAGTTCATGACAACTCGGGCCGGAAAAGATAGATTTTGAAGATATATAACGATATCTCCATACCAAAGATCGATATTACTGATTATAAATAGGGATTCATCGGGAAGATGATCCTTTGCCATGGTTTCAGATTCAGTATAGAAATATTCACATAATAATTCAACAAATACCAATGACTTCTTAGAGTTAGATCTTTCGAATTCCTGATCAAACTCTTACAAGATAACAATCCATTTAGAGTATTTTCCCCTAGCAACTATTTAGTCAGAATGTACATCATAGGTTTGCAATCAGAGATCATGGTTGTTTTGCATAAATTATGTAGTGACGAAAACGTTGGACAACCTGAATGGATGTCATGGCCAATTTCTCCACACGTGCATATTTGATTTTGGTTGTCATGAGATTCCTACTCAAATAGTAGATCACATGTTCAGTGTCAGATTCATATTCCTAAACTAACACCATGCCAATGGTGGCATTCGATGCAACTAAATTTAAAAAGTAATCCAGATGATAATCATGCGGATGAGTAACAGTGCATGGGTCAGTTCCCTTTTCAGTGCATCAAAAGCTTTTTCGACAAGCTCATCCCAAATGAATGGAATGCCCATTTTCAAAATTCAAGTAAAATCTTTAGTTAGCTCGACGTAGTCAAGAATAAATCTACGTAAAAAGTTTGTTTTTCCTTGCAAACTTTGGATTTGGCGAAGATTAGAAGGAGGAGGCAGATTGATAATGGCTTCGACCTTAAGTGGATCGGCACGAATGCCTTCCTTTGAAACGACAAATTTGTTATAACCCTATTTTCCACTCCATTATAGTGAGAGAAACCAAATATCAACTTACCTAAGTTTTTTGGCTAAAATGCATCCATTTTCACCTTTTCTTTTACTTATGTAAGATTTATCCCATGATAAAAGGGTGAAATTACATAACTGAGAAATTTCTCATATAATTATTTTGCTAAAATATTATAATTATGAGATAATTATTATTTCATAATTGAGATGATTGAAAAAAATCTCATAATTGTGAAAAAGGTTTCTAGAGTTTCTCATTCCCAAGGAGATCAACTTGACCCACTTGTGTATTACTTTATGTGATTAATGAAGATCTATGTTCTCTCCCTTAAATTATTATGTTTTTTGCAGATCTTGTGATTGGTTTATATTGTTGTTGATCTAATGATCTTCTGAGGAAGATCTCATGTCGTCATTGAGTGTTTCTGATTGTGTGCAGGTGTTGAGATTGAGTGTGGATGAAGCAGATCACTTGAGTGGAGCACAAGGATCTGCTACGAACTCAAGATTCTTCCCCAATCCATGAGGAGGCAAGGTGCTATTTCTCTTCCTCATAGTGTAAACTTGATTGCATGCTATGGGATTGGGATCTATTGTGTCTTCTTAGCCTTGTCTCTGTCTATTTGGTGACTTAATCATACACTAGATCACAAAGCAACAAATCATTGCAATTTCTAATGCAACATAAATGGTACTTTCAATGAGAGCATATTTTCTTTGTGTCCTCTTTGCCTCTGATTTTGATCGATTTCTCTCTTGCTTGCTCTCCCATTGAGTTCTTTATAGCTTTTTGAATTCATTGTGATCTCCATTGATTTTATTTGCTTCATATCTGAGTCGATCTTAGATTTGGAGTTTTGTATTTTGTTTTTTATACGAGAGAATAATATATCGTGTGTTTAAAATCAAATTCTAGAATTTTCTATACATAATTTGATTAATTGATCAAAAATCTGGATTACACTCGGAATTTCATTGAAAAAAAAATAATATCACTGAAAAATGACTTCAAATGAGGATTTTATGGTCGATTGAAGTTCGCTAGCTGAGTTTTGTCCCTACCTACTACCTTACGAGTTCGTGCCTATGGCTAGGGATCCTTAGCCACTGGCTCGCAAGCTTGTGCTTGCAACCAACCCTTTCCAAACAGTTTTGAGTGTGGCTAAGGAGTTTTTCCCTTAAAAACCCCTTGTCTTCAGTCTGAAACTTCCGTGTCTATATTTATATAGTTTAGGCTTCCTGTGTACCTATTGGATCTAATCCAAATTTGTCTTGTTCAACATTTTTTCTTTGGATTGGTTAAGTGCCTCTTTAGAGGACTTCTTCTCTTTCATTAGGAATCAAACTTGTTGTTGCTTGCTGATCTATTGACAACATGTTTGGGTTATCATTTGTTGTAGTTGATATGTTGTCATATGTCTTTGATCTGATATATTTTGGTTAGTTTGTTCAAGGACTTATGTTACTCATTATTGTTCGATTTTATTCTTGAGTTTTGAATGGGCACCTTGGATTGAGTTTTGAGTTTTTCCTCTTAACTTCTTTATCAATTTTGGTTGGCTGTATTCAACAATTGTTTAGACCTGATTTACATTTTTCCTTCAAATTTTGGGGTCTTCCTCTCATTTTCATTTCTTCTTGTTGAGTGATCCCTTTGATTTTTTGGTCATTTGTGTCACAAATGGTGGCAATATGACCAATTGTGCAGTTGTCATCTAACCAAGTTCTTTCAAAATTGTTTTGTCATATTTCATCACTTTCATTAGATCTTTTTTAAGCCTTCTTTCCTCTAAGGTTGTTTTAGTATTTTGTAGAACATTGGCCCTAGTTGAGCCATTGTATTGCAGCCCTAGTTTTGATTGACAATGACTTCTTCTTTCTTTCACTTTGGCTTTCAGTTTGTTTGATTTCTTTGAGTGTGTCTGATTGGGATTTGTTTCCCTAGTTGTTTCGGTATTGGGGTGCTTTGCATTCTTGCTTGGGATACTTGCTTTGGTGTCTTTTTCGGTTTGATTTTTGTTTTGTTTTTGGGTCATTAATTCAGGAATTCTTGGGATATTTTTCATTCAGGAAGATTTAGTGACAAGTGCATTATTGTAGGGCATTGGTGTATTTTGAAAAATTCTTACCCTCTCGTAGCTAGCATTCATCGAATTGAAAACGAAAATTGCATATAGTTGCATCAAGGTGAATAACTAAGAGTATTTCACACAATCTCAATTTCACACTGCTTCCTACTTGTGTAAACAACAAACACTAAAATTAATGTGATAATAAAATTAACTAGATTCGTCTTTTACTTTCACTGGTAGTACACCAACACTAGCTTAGGCTAGGTTCTTGGAGATAGGAGTGTGAGTTAACTGCTTCAACACCACAAAATCAACTTAGCAGCTTGCGGTAGGGAGTAAAATCCATTTGCAGTAGTGTGGTCTAGGAATCCCTCCTCACAAAAGGTTTAAGCACGATGTCACACTTGGGCTAGGCGAGGTAACATGACCCATTTCGCTTAGTTTCATGTGGCGCGATATAGTGGAATTGGCACGCGTACAAACATTGTTTTATCACTTGGGGACCACTTGAGATGTAACTCTCAAGGGGGTTTCGATCTTGACTCCTTTTGGGGGTTAAGTTTCCTACCCTTGTGTGTTGATTTGTCCTGCAACTATCCCCCCAAGTCATGTTATTGTACGTGGTGACCATAATGGCCTTTTTTCTAGGGCCCACACACAGGTGCAAGGTCAAGGTCGTCTTCTCTGTACTCAGGACAGATATTAGTCATACTCTATCATTCCTCTCGGGGGGTGTTCCACATTTTGTGAGGGAACTTGTGCTGAGTTCGAAGCTAAAAAGGTTTCGAAGCAGGTCACTAGTATAACTGTTCCATCGTTATCTTCTTTGTATTTTGTTTGCATGTGATATCTTGTAGGACATTTCTAGTGTGTGTTGTTTGGTCCAAGTCCATAGTTTTGGCCCTAGGGTGCTTGTACTAGCATAATTGTACTTTAATTACTACCACCCTAGCTGAATTTGTTCGTCGATGGTCACTTCGTGTTTAAGGTTTACTACCTATACAAAGTGGACTCATTTCTCCTGCACGGAGAGTGCCTATTGGCGCTAAAGACTTAGACCATCACATAGTATTGAAATTTGTGCTTGGTCCCATTGATAGTGATCTGGTCTCTATTGAGACTTTCGCAGACGACTCTGAAGCTCTTGCCAATCCACCTTTGACCTATCCATTAGGACATACTTTATTGCAGTTGAACCCAGACGGTTCCACACCAACCTATACTCACGTTCTTTTTTCCACTCTTCACCCTATGGCAGAGTCTGAGACCTTGTTACCTTCTGCATCAGCAATCTCAGCTGCCATGTCAACATTGTCACCTCTTAGTGTGGCCATTCCTACTCCTCCATCCACGCCTCTCATTTCTTCCTGGGGTACTCCACCAGTCTCGTCCATGGCTCCTACTAATTTCCTAAATTTGTTCGTGCCCACATCATCTTCTATGCCAACTATGGTACCTCAACCTAGTCAGCCGGTAGGTCCAGGAATTTATTCACCGAGCTTTTCCTAACCAACCATTCGTGTACCTTAGTTAGGCACAATTACTTCATGAAATATGTGGGGGTGATCTTCAATTGTCCCTAGTCAGCCTAGGGGCGATGTAGCTTCTAGTATGTTGCAATATTGGTATATTTTGCTCTTTAGAGGGGCGCCACCTACCTGTACTTTTACTGGAGGGGTGTCTTCTGATGTGAATTCTTGGCTTTCTCTCCTTCCTCCTATTTTGACCTCTAAGCTTCATTGCAATGCATTTCGGCCATAAATATATCTTCTAACCTCATGCATTAGGTGGCATCTATTATAACCCTATTTTCCACTCCATTATAGTGAGAGAAACCAAATATCAACTTACCTCAGTTGTTTGGCTAAAATGCATCCCTTTCATCTTTTATTTTACTTATTTGAGATTTAACCCATGATAAAAGGGTGAAATTACATAATTGACCAATTTCTCATAATTATTTTGCTAAAATACTATAATTATGAGATAATAATTATTTCAAAATTGAGATAATTGAAAAAAAATTCATAATTGTGAAAAACATTTCTATAGTTTCCCATTCCCAATGAGATCAACTTGACCCACTTGTGTATGAGTTGGCTAGGGGTCCATTATTGCAGAAGTTTCCTAACTTCTCAAGCCCCTAGGTGTCTAGATACATTCTCCCAAAGGATGGAATGAGCCTATATAATCTCACCAAGAGGAAAGTGTGTAGGAAATAGGATCCAAACTATAGGGCGAGAACTTTGCCGTTTTGGGAGAGCTAGTTTTGGAGAGCCGGTATTTTGGAGAGCTGGGATCTTGACCCTATGCTGCCATTTTTCTTCTAGATAGAGACCTTGTGAGGTCGTAGTCTTATGTGAGTGCTCTTCACGCTCATCTCTTGGTTGTAGTGGGGAAACTTTTTCGGATCATGGAGAGGAAACGTGGAATCTAAGGGATATAACATTGTATTAGTTTATGTGATTAATGAAGATCTATGTTTTCTCCCTTACATGATTATGTTTTTAGAAAATATTGTGATTGGTTTATATTGTTTTTTATCTAACGATATTCTGAGGAAGATCTCTTGTAATCCTTAAGTGTTTGTGCTTGCGTGTAGGTATTGATATCAAGTGCGGATGAAGCAGATCACTTGAGTGGAGCTCGAGGATTCTGCTACAAACTCAAGATCTGTCCCCAATCTGTGAGGAGGAAAGGTTCCATTTCTCTTCCTCATAGTGTAAACTTGATTGCATGTTGCTTGATGATCATATGGGATGGGGATTTATTGTGTCTTCTTAGTATTTTCTTTGTTTGTCTAGTGATCAAATTGGACAATAGATCACAGAGCAACAACTCCTTTCAATTTATAATGCAAAAAAATCCCAGTTATCGCCTTGATTGTACACAAAATATTGTAATGCCTGCATCGAATAAAAATAGCTTTCGAATGCATAGGGTGATCTTGTCGTCTTAATGAATGAGTTGGTAAGTCATCCATGTAGGGTTTCACAATATGTTTGATATCGTGAACTGTGTAATACATGGCCCTTTGAAAAGTTGCGCCATTATTCTTCAATCCAAATAGTAGTTTGTGATAGGAAAAAGTCCATAATGGAAAGATGAACGCAGTTTTGGGTTGATCGACAAGGAGTATGTTTATCTGATTATACCCAGAAAATCCGTCCATAAACGAAAATATTTTGTTTCTGGCACATTCATAGACAATTTGGTCAATGTAAGGGGTAGACTAATTGTCCTTTGGACAAGATTTATTGATGTCCCTATAATTGACACATACTCAAATAGTCCCCTATTTTTTGTTCACTAGAAAAATATTGGATACCCAATTAGTTAAGTGAACAGGGTAAATCAAACCTGCTCTGAGTAATTTTTCAACCTCATCCTTAATAGCAGAAGCTTTCCGCAGATGAACTAGGCGAAATCTTTGTCTGACAGCATTAAAATTCTTGTATGTCTTAATTTCATGTCACAATATTGGGATTGATTCCTGGAATTTCCTCATAGGACCAAGAAAAAATGTCGAGAAAATTCCTGAAATAGGGCCTTATACGTGTTGATTTCATCAATATAGAAAAAAGCGCATATATGAATGTTTTAAGTATTCCAAGTTTGACTGAAATGTCAATTAGTACCGTTGAAGATATGCTTCCTAAATTTGTTTTTGAATCCGAATGAAGGATTCAGATAGGAAATTGAGGACTATCGACAATCTCAGCCGAAAAAATGGATGAAAAATCATTCTCAGTTTTATCAAGTTCAGGTATAAAGGATGAACGATTATGATGATAATTTCATGGCAATTCATCCAAAGTCATGACTTCCATAATACTCTCGTTAGTTGGAAATGTTTTATCGAGAGGATCAGGAAATGATATTGGTGTTAAATGTGATAAATGAGAATACTCATCATTGATCACATTCACTTGATCAGTGTCGGTTAATGATGGGTTGGAAAGTGATTGAACTGCCTCGTAAGCCAATTCAAATGGGCTTAATGGCATCACACTATCGTTCATGGCCAACACAAATTTTGAAGGCACAACCCAAGGATCAGGTGATGGAACTGTGCTTGATGTAATCATGTTGACATGGGCAACATTATGAAGAAAACTTAGTGGATGCATGGAAAAATTTCTCATCAAAGATGAATCCTTAAGAAAACCTACCCCAACATATTCATATGGAGAAATAAACTTTCCAACAAAAGGTATACTACTTGTAGAGGCACGGTACGAAGTATAAAAATATAGTTGGTCTACTTTTACAATTCTCCCTTTATGGGGAAACATTATCATTCGAAAATACAATGAGACTACAAATAACATAGAATAAGACCAACCTTGTCCCAATAAAATGTTATAGTCAAGTTGAGCATCAACAACCTCAACTTCAACCGCAAATTTCTTACCTTCTATCTCTATAGGTAGATCATTAAGAATACCATATGGGAGAAAACCTCTTCCATTGAAATCTTTCAAAGTCATGGGGTATTTATTGATCATTGGAGAACTAAGGTATTTCCAACAAGAAATAAACATGATACATGTAGATGCTCCTTCGTCAATCACTGTGCAAAAAAAGCATTTGGTTTTAACGAAAACTAGTATAATTTTGAATGCCAGTTGATGTGGAATTTTAGGTACATAATTGTCTAGATTGAAGATAATTATATTAGTCCTGAGGGTCAATATCTCATATTGTCGACAAAAGTAATTTCCTTTGTGCTTGACAAGTATGCAGCACTTCAAGGGTTGACATTGCAGAAGGTGACATAGCCAGATCTTCAAAAATATTGTAATTCTAAGTAGCTCGCGCATGTGGATTGAAAGTTGACTTTCGAAGAACACATTTAGGAGGTGGTTGAGTCACCATGTCAAAACTAGGTTTCTCAATATGTAATGGTTCATAAGAAGGAATAATTGACATGGAAGTTTGACTGGGTAAACCAATGTTGTTTCCACTTGTAGGACCCTTAGAACCATAATCTTAAGATCTTGTAGCAACCATAACTTGAGAAGACATCATCATGATATTTGTTGATGAGATGGAAGGAGAAGCATTGTAAGAGACCATCTTACTATCTTGAGAAGGAAATTGATCCTTCAAAACAATAGGGGTGGGTGAACCTTTGACAAATTTAGTTACCTCAGCGCGATGAGGGCACTCCTTGGTGTAATGATCTTCATCACATATTAAACAAGGATCACGAGATTTATTCTTATTGTTATATGGTTCAGTTTTATCATTTTTTTTCTTTCAAGCGATTGTTCTGTTTCACTTTACCCTTCTCGTTCTTTTTACCTCCAGTTGATTTATTTTTACTAGTAGATGAATCTACAACGTTAATCTCAGAAGTATTTTCGAGATAATAATTTCATTTAAGTGAATTTGGAAAAGTTATAATCGAAATATTAGATTTGGAACGTTTATTTTTATTCTTAGATGTACTAACATAACTAACTGACTACACCATCTGGGACGTGAGGGCTGGAAGGAGTTGTTATTTGACCAGGGTGAGGAAAATCTGAAATTTTGTCATACAAAGTGAAAGATTGCATGTGAACTACGTCCAGATATTGGGCACGAGGGATAATTTTTTCTTCTGTTACAACATCTCCCTCGCCACATCTTCAGTAATCACTGGAAGTAAAGAATTTTTAAACCATTCAGCTCAAATATGATCTAGAATGAAAAATTTAACTATATGACTTCTACGTCTCCATTCGTGGATATGATCGGAAATATAGGTAGATGAATTCTGTTTTAATGAGTTTAAAAGTTCGGTACCAGTATTGTAACAGATGGGTAACTGAAAATGGGTTAAGAAAGTAGTGGCTAAGGCGTTGAAATTGTGAAAAGAAGCTCATGGTAACTCAATGTACCATTTCATAGCTAAATCAGTTAAGGTTCATTGAAAAAATCATAATCGAATGGAACCATCAATTAATGAATTGGATGTGCACCAAAGATGATATTTCATTACATGGTTTGAAGGGTCCTCTCTTGAATTACCTTCAAATTTCGAAATATCACTGGGCAACTTGGTGGGAATTGCTGGCCAAAAAGGAAAATAGTAAATCAAATCATTTGTCAGCCAAGGAAAATCCAGTAAATCCAAGGTTGCAATAAATGGCAATTGTCAATTATGATCTTGTTGTGGAAATTTATAACCCTCCGGGATAAGTTCGATACCTGAAGGAGGATATCTAGGATATCTTGGAATAGCATGTGCGGTTTGGATTTTCATACCTCCAAGGTAACCAGAGTTAGCCATACAAAAATGAGGTTGAGACGATATTTGAAACGTATATACAAGGTGTGGTTGACTCTAGAAATGCGGATTTGGTCCCATTTGTCCCAATTGATATTGCCCCTAAAAGGGTTGACCTTGCAAACATTGGTCTTGAAAGAACTGACTATGATAAGGCTGGCCTTGAAATAATTGGCCCTAAAAACGCTGTTTTTGAAAAATTGTTTGCAAAGTTCCTATTCTAGGTTGTCCCAAAGGCATTTGAGGTATAGAATGGATTATAGGTGTTAGAGTCAAAATATGCATTCTGCCATCAGCGATCAATATCATCTCTTCATTTCTCATTTTAATTGTCTCATTCTAAAATTTTTACATCATTCCATTAGGTCATGCTAAAAATTCTTTCACTGATGGTATCTTTCTCAATAAAACTTCACTCTTCTTCAAAGAACCATATTTGCTTACTCATTCCCATGTATCCTTGAGCATAATAACACCTATGAAAATTCTATTTTCACCATGATTTGTCTCAGTCAAAGTCAGTCATGAAGATCGAGTCTAAAAATTCTTATTAGGTCATTAGGTTTTTTGTTTTTCAAGGTCATTACTCCATCCAAATAAAGTCAGCAAGTATATGAGAGGGAGTTAAAGAAAATTCTATCTTCCTTTATGGAAGATCATTACTTTGTAATTTTTTATTTTTATTCAAGTTGTAATTATTTCAATGATTTTTATATCAAAATGCTATTTGATATAAAATCAAATATGTAATTTATTTTTTATTTTTCAAATGTAATTTTATGTTTTTATATGTAATAAACTATTCCCTAGCTATCAATTCAATCATTCCTGCCAAACTGAAGCAAAGAAAGTTAAGCTTCATTAGTTGATCAACCTGCAAAGAAAAAAGATAGAAAGGTTAAAGAGTATCAATGTCATAGTTTGAAGAAGAGAAAAATGAACATAAGGAAAGTGGGCAATTCAAATAAAAAAATCAAATCCACTAAGTTATAAATCCATTCAAAAAACCTCAAAGAAAAGTCTTTTGTTTCATTCATCCTTCAACAATCCTCAGGAAAGGAAAATTTTCGCATTTTCAATGAGCAAACTAGCAAATTTCCAGGGACGTTGCGCGTTTGAGGGAGACGTTGCGCATTTGAGGTGGAAACTACGCGTTTGAGGGAATTCGCTACGCATTTGCCCGAAATTTTCAAACCATTTCACCTGGACGTTGTGCGTTTGGAGGTGGTCACTGCGCATTTTCTCCAGGACGCTGCACGTTTTCTCAGAAAGACAAGAAACCACTTGATAGCCTCCAACTTCGTCAGCAAATGCCAGATATCTGCATGAATTTTCTTCAAGGCTCTCTTGGTCAGTGAGTAAACCCTAAGACATATCTTCAGTGATATATCTTGTGTTTTATAAAAAAAATGAAGTTTTTTTTCCAAAAAGAAGCCCTAGTTCTCATTTCAAAACTAAATCCCTAAACTGAGATATATTTCCCTTCCCATTTCCATGTATATTTCCCATACCCCTATTCCTTAAAACAAATACCATTCGTAAATACCACTAAATCATAGGGTTTACACAAACCTAGGTTCCCATCGACATTCCCATTCCTCCCATTTCCCAAAATAGTTATTTCCACTTCACATTCCCTCCATTTCATTCCATCACCCTAGGGTTTCAAATTCAAATATGGCTGAAGAGGAGAACAAAACTATTAGTGAGGAGCAGATACCAAAGAAAAAGTCATATAAAAAGGGAGGGAAATTCATTAGACATGAACCAGCAACCACTAGAGAGCTTATGGCTTCTCCCCTCACTGTGTCATGTTTTAAACATGTGGGTTGTTTTGAATTTTGTGAGAAAGTGCAGAAGATCCAGTATCATCCTATGTTGACCAGATTGTTCATTTCCAATCTTCATAATAGACAGGTCACTCTTGCTAAGGTCAATTTCACTATGTCCACTAATATCATTGTAGCTGCTACAGGGATGTAATATCCCATTTCAGGGATATCTCTAAAACACAAGCAAACTCCAACCAGAGATGGACTGGAAGGGCGTTTACCAGATATTTCACCTCTGAGAAGAGGGTGAGATCTGGAGGCTACCTGACCCTTTCCAGACTCTGTCTAAGAGTATGGGGAAAACACACCAAGTGGTATAGAACTGAAATGCTTAAAGATAGAAAAATAACAATAGTGCAAGCATACAATAGCATATATAGAACGTGTAACAAATACTAAAGAAATATAGAGAGAGAATGCTAAGCCATTTTATTATACTGAGAAATATAATGAAGTAAAATAGGTGATCAGAGTGATGGCACCTAGACTTGCTCAAGGCAAGTGAAGAAATACTCTCAGAATGACCAAGAAATGGCTGCTCTCTGAACTGCGTCCCAACTGCTGGAACATTGTCGTGTAGTTGCTACTGCTGAAACAAGATGAGGATTTGGGGCTGCTCCCCTCCTCAGAATGAGCTGAAACTCTGGAATCTGCCTCTGCTCACCAAACCCAGAAAAACCCAGAAGGCATTTCTGAAATGGCCGACCCCCGAAAATCACCCCCTTGAGGATCTACGCTATCCCCCAAGGCTCTGCACTGAGGCTGAATAGAAACCACCAAAATACTACGCCAAACTCTGCCAAAATCCTCCAAATAGCAAGGGTTGGCTCCTTGCTCAATCTCATAGCTTGAAACCTCCAAAAAGAACCCAATCCGGAGCTCCTATGAAATGGACTGCGTCCTCCCTCTCAAGACTGCGCAGTCTCTAAATGCACTGCTCTGCCACAAAACCCAAACACCAATCCTCCTGCAAAATAATGATGGAACTACCTCACCCGAGTAGGCACTCGAAGTCCCCCAGGGTTGAGGGTGAGATCTCCGAACGGAGACACTCGGTGCACTAAACAGTGATGCAAACAAGCTAAACAGCCAGCGTGCTCAAGAAGTCGAAGTGACCAGCTCAATATCATCAACAACAAATGAATGAAATGAGGAGGCCCCTCCCTCTTTTATAACGTTCGCCTTCTCCAAAACCCTAAAGCTTATTTGTTCAATGTAGCCTCCCTCTTGCCACGTGCTCATCCTCATCTGCGCAGTCTCTTCTAGAGCCTACGTTGGCCCCCTCTCTACGTGGTGCTTGGCCCCCCTTGGCTCCCTTTAAGTCACAACGTTGTGCTACTAGGGAGTGTGTTTTATTCTACTAAGTGAGTTAGACCCTCTCCACTCACCTTTTTATTTATTAATAAACTATAGACGACAAAATTGAGCAAAATCGAATATTCCAATTAGCCACTGCTAATTAGGAATATTACAAGGGATCCCAAATGTAGGAGAAAAATGGTTTAAGAAAGGAAACCTCAATCATTGCTACTATGAGCCATATCTTAAACCAAGATACAAGGATGAAAAAAAGACAATTTTTCCTCTCTCAACTCCTTGACAAATATGTCCCCATGATGAAAGTCATCATGAAATACTTCACATGTGAGGGGATGTTTTCTAGACTCTATTCCTATCATATCTGGCTCCTCATGCACTTCACTAGAGTCAAAATGCTTCACATACCCTATTATCTCTCCCGCAGAATTGACAGAATGGAATATATTGCACAAAAGAGAGATTATGGTCATCAAATGCAGAGTATTTTCCATCACTCCCTTATCAAAATGGTAGTCATGTATCAGCTTGATCAAATGAACATTCCATTGGACACCTTCATATCAAATGAGATTTTTACTACCCCACCTAGTCAGCATGACCAAAATGCCCCTTCATCATCTCATCCTCCCACATCTATTCGCCCATCTCAGCCTGTTGCTCATACATCATCACCAAGTCAGTTTCATTCACCTCATATTGATCCTTCTTCTACCCTTTCTATAACCCTTCATCATCATCACATCATGATTCAGAGTCATCAAGCAGTGAGGAAGATATTGAGTTAGCATGGGCTAGTTTGACTGAGGTTGACCCTTTTCCCAAAACTTATCAGAGAGGCTATAAGCATGTGTTTGCTTCACTTGGAGTGAAAGGGGCCATGCCTTCTTCATCAACATAGCAGGTAGAAAAAGACAAGGAAAAGGCAAAAGAGCCAAACATTGATGATGAGGAGGGAAAACATGAGACAGAGCATGAATTTCAGTTGATTGAACTAGGTGAGGAAGATGAAGATAAAATTACCAGTGCAGCAATCAAAGGCAAAGAGGCAAAGATTAGTGAACTTGAAACTAATCTTGAAAGGGAAAAATATGTGATCACTTCCTTGCGCAAGAAAATCAACAGCTGAAGACCAAGTAGGTCATCAATGAGGTGAAGTGTATCAAAGCACAAAGAGAGGCAGAAAAGACTAAAGCCTTGCTTGAGGAAACATTGGAAAGGTTTGGTGAACCTGATGATGAGGAGGATCAATCCCCAAGACAGAGACCAAGGACTAGAGGGCTGAAAAGAGCTCTAGCCCTTGAGAGACAAAGGGAAGCTAAGCTGGCAGACCATCTCACACCAAATTAACTACTTTCCCTAGAAATAAACAAGGACAGGGAACCATGGCTTGATAGAGCCAACCTACATTTAGAAATGTTACAAGAGAAGGCCAACAAGGAGAATGACTTGTTGAGGACAAGGGTCAAAATTCATGCATGAAAACAGAGAATTGCATTGGACAAGCTCAAATGAGGCAATGCTAAAATTGAAAATTTGACCAAGCAAGGAGAGAAAGAGAAATTAGACATACTTGTTGAGGTTTCACTCCATGCATAAAAGACTTAATAAGCAAGTACTCTCACAAATTTTGATAAATTTGGCACACTTTGCACTTGTGTTCAATTATGTATTTATAGTACTTTTGCACGCAAAATTTTTTCCAAAGGCGCAGCAACCTGGACACTGCGCTCTTTTTTGGGGCCTCCAAATGACAAATGGCCACCACCATCATGTTCATATTGATGAGGACATAAACCCTAGCAAATTTCAGAGTTTTTGGAGGATAACTAGTTCATCAAAAGTGCCAAAAGCCATCAAATTTTCATGTTTCTGCTTCAAATTCTGCCTGGTCGTTGCGCATTTACCAGTCTTTGGAGAACATGTTTTAGACAGGGCAAATGAGCACCATTTTGAAAACTAGAGGTAGTTTGGAAAGTAGACTCAGAGCGTTGTCCAATGAGTTATTATGGAGCTGATTTGGACATCGGGAAGGCACTCAAAACCAGCCTTGAATAGAGGTCATTTTTTATGCTTGGACGCTGCGCGTTTGACAGGGAAATTGCATTTTTCATAGTATTCATCATTTTTTTGAGTTTCACTCCAATTTGACTTTTTACTTTGGGAAATGAGAAAATAATGATGTAAATGGCCAAGATGAATGTAAATATCATGTATCTAGGGTAAGTACATTAGGTAAGTCAATCAATTGAGTTGTAATGAATCAGTTCATTAGAGATGGGATTGAGTCACTTTTCTCATCCTATACTCTAGCTATTAGTTCATATTTTTTTGTAATATCTCCCTGACCTCATGGATTCGACCCCTATGGATGAGTGGAGGTGGTTTTGAGGTCTATTTAGCTCAGGTCTTCAGAGGAATCAAAGGTTGGCATCATTTTGAAAGTTAGTGTATTGATCAAGAACCAGTTTGGCCTGGATATTAATGAAAAATTACAGCTATTTCCTTGGGATTCATGTGGTATGAATATTTGACATAGTTTCTTGTTTGTGATCATTTGTATGAATGTTTTGTATGATCATAAATCTTTTCATGTCTATTATATGTTAAATTTCAAGTTGAAAGGCAGAATACATAATTTTCATGCTTTGTTTTGGGAACTTTTTCATAATCTGTCCATTTTCTTCAGTTTAGGAAGAACTCATCCCCTATGCTCTTCCTAGCTCCTCATCAATCTTAAACCATCTCACCAAATCACCTTCAAGTGTTGAGACTTATACCTACCTTGCCCCATCGAATGGACTGAAATTCCATCTCATTGGCCCTAAATCTAGTCCCCTTGACCTAATCCTCATTCAATGAGCCCAACCCCAAATCAAAACAAATCCTTGCATTTCATACCTAGCCTAAACCCTAATTGCTCTAGCCCTCCTGGCTGTGACCCTTTTGGAGAGAGCCCTCTCTGGCTTGATAGGGCTAGCTATCAAGTCAAAATCTTGGTTTGTGGTTACCTCTATTGGGATTCCTTCCTCAGCCTTGGGATTCCGGTGGAGTGATAAAATACTGGCGTCGTTGCTGGGGAACGAAGAGACAAATATTTCCATGGGTATACGACAAAGATCAATTGGAAACTGATCCGTTGGATGATAGGATCGAGTTTCGGAAGGCTAATTTCATAAGTGCAGTGCCTCAAAGCAGATCCGACTTCTACAAGATACACCAGATCGAATCCAGACCCTGATCCAGTTGATCCCGTTGATGATCTACAGCGATTATTTCGAAGACACCGATATCAAACTCCGCAAAGTCAATCAGGACCAGCTCCATTGGTAAGATTAGTATCTCTACCTGCAAAATCAATTTCTCTAGAAGATATACCCTATGACATAAAGTTTGAATTATCTTTATTCAAGTCCAAATCTAAAACTTCCTTATCTAATATAGTTTTTGATCCTCTGAGATTATCTGAAATAAATTCTTTGTCGGAATTAGATTTAAGTTCTTTGAGAGATTGGTTTTACGAAGAAATCAAGCCTAAATCTGACCTAGACATTAAAGAGTGGATCAAATTTTATCCTCTCGAAGAAGTTTTTTTTACATCTGAACCTCAAACTCAGTCAATCTCAGTATATTCATCTGCACCTTAGACTTCATCATACATACCAGCTCCTTCAGCACCAATAGTTTAAGCTCCTTTACCTATTCAGCCCATCCCTCCGGTTGTTAACCCAGTTCATCATCCATCTGGAATCATGGCTTGTTTTTTACCATTAGTGCTCCCTTCTAATATGGCTGACCTGCCTCAAGGGTATGGTCAAAGGCTTCCCCTTTTAACTCTGAAATCACCACTCTTAAACATATAACCAAAATCACAACCTTTATAGATTTGGAGGAGTTAGATGCAGATGATGCCAAGATGCAGATCATTGCACAAAGTTTTTCAGGTCAATTCAAAGTTTGGTTTCGTGCCCTAGCAGCAAATTCAATTAGGACTCCCGCTGAATTGGCTGATACTTTCTTAGCCATATGGGATGAAAAGAAAAACCATTTACAGATCCTTGCTGAATATGATTCCTTGAAACGTAATCCCAATGAATCAGTGCTTGATTACAATGCCCGATATCTTAGAATTTATAATTCCATTCCTAATTAAATGAAAACACCTCCTGGTTTAGCCCTTCTGCGTTGTCCTGATGCCTTTGATCCAAATATGGCCTATTCACTGAGAGAGAGAAACCCCGGCACCCTTGAAGATATGATGAAGAATTCAATAAGTGTTGAGGAAAATCTTTTAGTTAAGAAGGCTAAACTTAAAGGTGAACGGAAAGTGACTATCAAAGAGGAACCCTCTTCTTCATCTGATACCAAATTCGATGCCTTACTAAAAACCATGGAGAGAATGGTTGATAAGATGTCTATTTCAGACAGACAATCTGAGCCTCAAATCAGAAATCCAAACGTCTAAGGCCAGCAACAACCTCAATTTCGAATAAAGCAATGAGAACAAAGACCTCCCAAAGCACAACAACAGCAAATCAAAACACCACTTCAGAAGAATTATGACAAAAGTGATGAAGAAGAAGAACCAATGGGAGAAGAGAATCTTCTTTTCATAGCCGATGGTCATCCCTTCTCACCGAGGATGAACAATATGTGGAGAAAACAAGTTCACCTAATGATAAAAATTTCAAACAAGTCACCTAATGATAAAAATTTCATAATGGAAAATGACCATGAATTAGAGGTAGAATCTGATTACTATCAGAGAGGGTATCTAAATGCATTAAGTTCCCATCAAAGACAATATACCTTGAGAGGTCGGGATGTTCCAATAACTCCACTCCCCAAAAAAACAGTTCAGAAAAAAGAAACAACACTGAAACAAGTTCATAATAAGGGTAAAGAAATTGTAGCACCAAGTCAAAACATAAATAATCAGCTTACTACAAGTGCACCAGTTAGAGAAAAAGACATTCAGAGAAAGGAAGCTGCACCCAGAGATCATGTTGAAAAAAGGGATGTTATCACGAAAGAGGTAGACAAAACTACACCTTTTAATTTCGAGTCTGAAATTTCTAAATTAAAAGTGTCTATTCCTCTTACCGAGTTGGTCAAAATTTATAAGTTCAAAAATCATGTAGCCAAGACCTTAAAAGTTGACCCTTTATCCGACATGGTTAATGTAGAATATGACTAGCCTGAGTTGATATTTGGTCCTGCCATTGATGGCCAATCCGAAGACAGTGAAGTTCCACCATTCTATCTGAGTCTTAAAATTCATCAGTGCATTCTTGATAATACTATGTTAGACTCCGGGGCTTCTCACAGCCTCATGCCCAAAGCCATCATGGAGAAGCTTGGCCTTGATATTACCCACCCATATCATGATCTATACTCTTTTGATTTTGGTCGTGTTCGTTGTTTAGGTCTGATCAAAGATCTAGTAGTCTCCTTAGAATAAATCCCAGCCAAAAATGTCCTTATGGATGTGTAGTTGTTGATATTCCACCACGCTTTGGTATGTTGTTTTCAAGATCCTGGGGGCGCAAACTAAGAGGTACATTGCAGTTAGACTTTTATTATGCCACTATCCCTTTATTTGGTCAAATGAGAAAGCTTTTCCGTGAGACCAAAATTAAGTACATGTTTACTAATAAAGAAAGGCCTAACAATCATCCAATCAATGTTGTACATACTGATCTAGAGTCTTTTATATCGTACAATGATTCCGATTTAAATCATATAGACTGTCAAATAGTAGAATTAGAGGATGTTCCCGAAGTTTCTGATTGTATTAGAGCAATGCTAGAGGAAGAGAAAGAAAATCTGCCCATTGTAACCCAACAACCAGTAGAGAAAGTAGATAAAAATTTAGAGCAGCATGAAGAATCAGACCACCAAATAGTGTTAAATCAGGATCAAGAATTTCATCACCTAGAAGAAGAAGAAGATGGTCTTCGGAGCATGGATTTTGATGGTTATGTTGGCAGAGACAGAGCTGGCATAGGTTTGTGGATCCGCAGCCCATGGCAACAGAAAAACAAGGTCCCAAATAATATAAGGTTATGTTCCTATAAACTAGCATTTCACTGCACAAATAACAAGGCTGAATATGAAGCCCTCATTACTGGTTTGAAAATTTTGAAGAAATTGGGAGCGAAGATAATTACAGTTTATGGAGATTTAGAGCCAGTGATTAAAAAAATTAAAGGTGAAAACCAAGCTAATCACCCGAGAATGAGACAATATAGGAATGTAGCACTTGACATTTTAAATATGTTTCCTAAATACACCCTTAAGGTAGTGCCTAGATTGAAAAACTTGATCGATGATTCATTGGCTACTGTTGCAAGTAATTTCAGATCTATAATGTTTTCTAACAAAAAGTTTGAGATCCATATAAAGCATAGGCCCGCTATCCCAGACAACTTGAAATTTTGGCAAGTTTTCTGGGATGATAAACAAGTGAACAACTTCCTGCAAAGTGAAGGAGAATTTGACAATTGTTCTATGGATGAGGTATATGATAAAGATGACCAGGTTATTGAAGCAGATCAAATTGATATTCTTCGAATCAAAGACAATAACATTATGAAAGGTCTCATACCTTTGGAAGAGTTATTTGATCAGGATGATGTGGCGATAAAACCAACTTTGGTTCCCATAGAGAAAGGAGTCGAAGATGTGAATATCGGAACAGCTGATCAGTCGAAGCTCATCAAACTCTCAAAGTCCTTGCCATCAAAGGTAAAGCCTAAATATATTGATTTGTTTACAAAGTTTTCTGATGCATTTTCTTGGAATTATTCATATCTAAAGGTGTATAATCAAGATATCATTTAGCATACAATCCCGATCAAGCCAAATCAGAAGCCCTTTAGACAAAAGCTTAGGAGGATTAATCCAAAATTGTTGCCATCCATTGAGAAGGAGGTAAATAAGCTTTATAAGGCAGGCATCATCGTTCCAGTCAGATTTTCAGATTGGATCTCTAATTTGGTGGCGGTGCGGAAAAAGACCGGTGAGATTCGACTTTGTATAGTTTTAGTAATCTGAACAAAGTCTCGTTGAAAGACAATTACCCGCTGCCCAAGATGGATCACATTCTTCAGAGAGTTGTAGGAGCCAGTAGGATGCCTTTGTTGGATGGATATTCAAGTTACAATTAGATCTTGGCAGAAGAAAATGACCAGGATAAGACGAAATTCACGACACCATGGGGGACCTTTAAATATGCCAAAATTCCATTTGGTTTGAAGAACGTCGGAGCCACTTTCCAGTCGGAAATGGACATAGCTTTTGGTAATGAAAATGATGTCTTTCTGGTAATTTACTCATCATTTGAGAGTTGTATTCCAGTGATGCAGAAAGTTTCGGATTTCTCTAAATCCTAAAAAATGCATGTTTTCTATGGAAGAGGGTAAGTTGTTGGGACACATCATCTCAAAAGATGGAATCTGAATAGATCCCGCTAGAGTTGAAGCAATTCAGAAAATAGATTTTCCTAGAAACAAAAAGGAAATTCAAGCCTTCAATGGTAGAATGAATTTCCTATGTAGTTTTATTCCCAACCTAGCAGAACATCTCAGAGAATTGACCAATATGCTCAAGAAATAAAATGATGTTAGATGGTCATAGAATGCCCGTAAATCATTCAGCTCAATAAAATTTGCTTTAACTACTGCCCCAGCGTTGACAAGTCCTCATTATTCTTTAGATTTCATCATATTTTCTTTTGCTTCTAAGCATACCTTAGCAGCAGTGCTTATGTAGAAAAAGGATGGGACAAAGTTGCATATAGCTTTTTTCAGTCGCACTATAAGAGATGCAGCTCTCCAATTAACATAATTGAAAAACAGGCATTGGCCTTAGTAAAAGCACTCAAAGACTTCCGAGTTTACATTTTGCACTCCCATATTCTAGCATATTTTCTGAATGCAGCGGTTAAAGAAGTACTTATACAAATACATTCAGAGGGAAGAAGAGGTAGGTGGATAGTAGCACTTTTAGAATATGACCTTGAGATCAAGCCAACCACACTGATTAAAGGGCAAGGCTTAGCCAAGCTCATGGTTGAGTTTAATTTGCATGCGCTTGATATCAATCTCATATCAGCACTGTCCGATGATGAAGAAAATGTAAGCTTAGTTCAGATATCAGATATTTTTTCATTGTCCCCTCAATATGTTGATATTATTTATGTTTTACAACATTTGAATCCTCCTCCGGACATGACAAAGAGTAAGGCAAGGTCCTTAAAACTTAAGCCTTCGAAATATTGTATTCTTGATAGTGCACTTTACTCGAAGGATCCAGGAGGAGTATTGCTCAATTGTTTGGTGGAAGATGAATCTAGAGAAATGATGAAAGACTTTCACAAGGAAGATTGTGGAGCTCATTTGTACTGGAAGACTACGGCCAATAAAGTATTGAGAGCGGATTACTACTGGCCTACTTTGTTTGCAAATCTGTACAAGACGGCCATGAGTTGTCATGAGTGTCAACTTTTCCAAGGTAAACATAAACTCTTACCTTTGCCATTACAGCCTATTTCATTTGAAGCTCCCTTCCAGCAGTGGGGTTTGGATTTTGGCCTGAGAGCGGGTTACTACTGGCCTACTTTGTTTGCAGATCTGTACAAGACGGCTATGAGTTGTCATGAGTGTCAACTTTTCCAAGGTAAACATAAACTCTTACCTTTGCCATTACAGCCTATTTCATTTGAAGCTCCCTTCCAGCAGTGGAGTTTGGATTTTATCGGTGAGATACACCCAACTTCATCTGCTCAGCATAAATGGATACTTACCGCGACAGATTATTTCACAAATTGGATCGAATTGATCCCGACCAGGAAAGCTACTGACACAGTCATTATTCACTTTCTTGAAGCTAACATTTTGTCTCGGTTTGGTTGTCCCAGAAAGATAATCGCAGACAACGCATTTGATTTCAAATCAAAGAAAATGACAGAATTCTGCAATAAATGCAACATCAAATTGGGTCATTCCACAGCATATTATCCACAAGGCAACGGATTGGCGGAGTCCTCCAACAAGTCTCTAGTCAATATCATCAAAAATATGTTGGAAGCTAACAAAAAGAATTGGCACAAGAAGCTGATAAATTCACTATGGAAAGACAGAGTAAGTAGCAAAAGATCCATTGGTATGTCTCCATTTCAAGTATTTTACGAGGTAGATACAGTTTTTCCTACTTCATTAGCAGTCCCAGTCATGAAACTTTTGCAAGAGGCTGGAAGTGAAGAAAATGATATTCAAAGAAGGATAAATCAAATGATCCACTTGCAGCAAACAAGAGAGGAAGTGTTCCATAAAACTTCTAAACTTCACGATAAGATCAAATAGATTTTTTTGAAAGGAAAACTAGACAGGATGATTTCAAGATTGATGATGTGGTACTCCGCTGGGATGAAAGAAATGAAGACAAAGGTAAACAAGGGAAATTTGATAATCTGTGGAAAGGTCCTTTCATAATTGTAGGTTCTCGTGGACAGACGCATAACTTTTGGAAGAAATGGATGGGCAAAGTTGCCTAGGATGGCTAGTAAATGGTCGGCTCCCGAAGCACTATCTCTTTTGATTTGAAACTTAAGAAAAAAAATTATCCTCATTGTATATATCATTTTAATATTTCTGCAAGTGTGAAGTGAAACAAGCATTGGAGTTCGGAGCCCGAAGTGAAGGCCATGGGCTTCATTGAAGTTTCTACTTTTTTCAAGTTAAGTTTGCATTAGGGTAAGTTCAGTTTTTGAAGTCTTTATTTCAGTCAAGACAGATTGAGTCAGTTTCATTCAGTTTATGTCATTGATTCTCAGAAAATCAGTCCTACCTTTCATCTTTAGTTATTTTTCACCATATTTGGCCCAATGGAATAAAGCATTGATCTGCTCAATTCAAAGATCTGTGGTTCTTGACACCTCTTTCAGAGTTTCCATCCCCAATAAGGCCAACGTTAGAGTCAGAATATGCATTCTGCCATCAGTGATCGATATCATCTCTTCATTTCTCACTTTAGGTGTCTCATTCTGAAATTTTTATATCATTCCATTAGGTCATGCTAAAAATTCTTTCACTGATGGTAGCTTTTCTCAATAAAATTTCACTCTCCTTCAAAGAAACATATTTGCTGACTCATTCCCATGTCTCCTTGAGCATAATAACACCTATGAAAATTCTCTTTTCACCATGATTTGTCTCAGTCAAAGTCGGTCATGAAGATCAGGTCTAAAAAGTTGCTGCGCATTTGAGGTGGACGCTACGCATTTGAGGGAAGTTGCTGCGCATTTGCTTGAAATTTTTAGACCATTTCACCTGGACGCTACGTGTTTGGAGGTGGTCACTGCGTGTTTTCCCAGTTGTTGCATGTTTTCTCCAGGACGCTGCGTGTTTGATCAAAAATACTAGAAACCACTTGATAGCCTCCTACTTCATCAGCAAATGCCAGATCTCTGCATGAGTTTTCTTCAAGGCTCTCTTGGTCAGTCACAGTGAACCCTAAGACATCTCTTCAGTGATATATCTTGTGTTTTATAAAAAATTTGAAGTTTTTTTTTCCAAAAAGAAGCCCTAGCTCTCATTTCAAAACTAAATCCCTAAACTGACATATATTTCCCTTCCCATTTCCATGTATATTTCCCATACCCCTATTCCTTAAAAAAAAATTCCATTCCTAAATACCACTAAACCTAGGGTTTACACAAACCTAGGTTCCCATTGACAATCCCATTCCTCCCATTTCCCAAAACAGTTCTTCCCACTTCACATTCCCTCCATTTCATTCCATCACTCTAGGGTTTCAAGTTCAAATATAGTTGAAGAGGTGAACATAACTATTAGTGAGGAGTAGAGACCAAAGAAAAAGTCATATAAAAATCGAGGGAAGGTCATTAGACATGAACCAGCAACCACTAGAGAGCTTATGAGTTCTCCCCTCACTGTGTCATGTTTTAAACATGTGGGTTGTTTTGAATTTTGTGAGAAAGTGCAGAAGATCCAGTATCATCCTATGTTGATAAGATTGTTCATTTCCAATCTTCATGATAGACATGTCACTCTTGCCGGGGTCAATTTCACTATGTCCACTAATATCATTGCAGCTGCTACAGTGATCCCAAATGTAGGAGAAAAATTGTTTAGCAAGGAAACCTCGATCATTGCTACTATGAGCCATATCTTAAACCAAGATACAAGGATGACAAAAAGACAATTTTTCCTTTCTCTCATCTCCTTGACAGATATGTCCCCATGATGAAAGTCATCATGAAATACTTCACCTGTGAGGGGAGGTTTTCTAGACTCTATTCCTATCATATCCGGCTCCTCATGCACTTCACTATCACTAGAGTCAGAATGCTTCACATACCCTATTATATTTCCCGCAGCATTGACAAAATGGCATATATTGCACAAAAGAGAGATTATGGTCATCAAATGAAGAGTATTTTCCACCACTCCCTCATCAAAATGATAGTCATGTATCAGCTTGATCAAATGAACATTCCATGGGACACCTTCATAGCAAATGAGATTTTTACTACCCCACCTAGTCAACATGACCAGAATGCCCCTTCATCATCTCATCCTCCCACATCTATTCCTCTATCTCAGCTTGCTGCTCATACATCATCACCAAGTTAGTTTCATTCACCTCATATTGATCCTTCTTCTTCACCTTTATATAACCCTACATCATCATCACATCATGATTCAGAGTCATCAAGCAGTGAGGAAGATATTGAGGTAGCATGGGCTAGTTTGACTGAGGTTGACCCTTTTCCCAAAACTTATCAGAGAGGCTATAGGCATGTGTTTACTTCACTTGGAGTGAAAGGGTCCATGCCTTCTTCATCGACACAGCAAGTAGAGAAAGACAAGGAAAAGGAAAAAGAGCCAAACATTGATGATGAGGAGGACAAACATGAGACAGAGCATGAATTTCAGTTGATTGACCTAGGTGAGGAAGATGAAGACAAAATTACCAGTGTAGCAATCAAAGGCAAAGAGGAAAAGATTAGTGAACTTGAAACTAATCTTGAAAGGGAAAAATATGTGATCACTTCCTTGTGCAAGAAAATCAGCAGTTGAAGACCAAGCATACCATCAATGAGGTGAAGTGTATCAAAGCACAAAGAGAGGCAGAAAAGGCTAAAGCCTTGCTTGAGGAAACATTGGAAAGGTTTGGTGAACCTGATGATGAGGAGGATCAATCTCCAAGACAGAGACCAAGGACTAGAGGGTTGAAAAGAGCTCTAGCCCTTGAGGGAAGCTGAGCTGGTAGACCAGCTGACACCAAATTAACTACTTTCCCTAGAAATCAGCAAGGACAGGGAACCATGGCTTGATAGAGCCAACCTACATTTAGAAATGTTACTATAGAAGGCCAACAAGGACAATGACTTGTTGAGGACAAGGGTCAAAATTCATGCACTAAAAGAGAGAATTGCATTGCTCAAAAGAGCCAATGCTAAAATTGAAAATTTGACCAAGAAAGGAGAGAAAGAGAAATTAGACATACTTGCTGAGGTGTCACTCGATGCCTCAAACACTTAATAAGCAAGTACCCTCACAATTTTTGATAAATTTTGGCACACTTTTCACTTGTGTTCAATTCTGTGTTTGTTAGTACTTTTGCACGAAGAAATTTTTCCAAAGGCGCAATGACCTAAACACTACACTCTTTTTTGGAGCTTCCAAATGACAAATGACCACCACCATCATGTTCATATTGATGAGGACATCAACCCTAGTGAATTTCAGAGTTTTTGGAGGAGAATTGGTCCATCAAAAGTGCCAAAAACCATCAAATTTCATGTTTCTGCCTCAAATTCTGCTTGGTCGCTGCGTGTTTACCAGTCTTGGTAGAACAGGATTTTGACAGGGAAAATGAGCACCATTTTGAAAACTGGAGATAGTTCTGGAAAGTAGAGTCAAAGCGATTTTAAATGAGCTATTATGGAGCTGATTTGGACATCGAGAAGGCACTCAAAACCAGCCTTGAACATGGGTCATTTTTTCTGCCTGGACGCTGCGCGTTTGACAGGGAAATTGCATTTTTCACAATCTTCAACAATTTTTTGAGTTTCACTCCAGTTTGACTTTTTACTTTGGGAAATGAGAAATTACTGATGTAAATGGTCAAGATGAATGTAAATATCATGTTTTTACTTTTATCTAGGGTAAGTACATTACGTAATTCAATCAGTTGAGTTGTAATGAATCAGTTCATTAGAGATTGGATTGAGTCACTTTTCTCATCCTATACTCTAGCTATCAGTTTAGATTTTTGTGTAATATCTCCCTCACCTCATGGATTCGACCCCTATGGATGAGTGGAGGTGGTTTTGAGGTCTATTTATCTCAGGTCTTCAGAGGAATCAAAGGTTGGCATCAGTTTGAAAGTTAGTGTATTGATCAAGAACCAGTTTGGCCTGGACATTAATGAAAAATTGCAGCTATTTCCTTGGGATTCATGTGGTATGAATATTTAACATATTTTTTTGATTGTGATCATTTGTATAAATGTTTTTTAAGCTCATAAACCTTTTCATGTCTATTATATGTTAAATTTCAAGTTGAAAGGCAGAATACATGTTTTTCATGCTCTGTTTTGGTATTTTTTTCATAATCTGTCCATTTTCTTCAGTTTAGGAAGAACTCGTCCCCTATGCTCTTCCTAGATCCTCATTAGTCTTAAACCATCTCACCAAATCACCTTCAAGTGTTGAGATTCCTACCTACCTTGCCCCATTGAATGGACTCCAATTCCATCTCATTGGCCCTAAATCTAGTCCCCTTGACCTAATCCTCATTCAGTGAGCCCAACCCAAAATCAAAACAAACCCCTGCATTTCATACCTATCCTAAAACCCTAATTGATCCAGCCCTCCTAGTTGTGACCCTTTTGGAGAGAGCCCTCTCCAGATTGATAGGGCTAGCTATCAAGTCAAAGCTTGGTTTGTGGTTACCTCTGTTGGGATGCCTTCCTTAGCCATGGGAATCTGGTGGAGTGATAACAATAGGTACAACTTGATAAACTGAAGTCTGAGGGATAGCTTGTGTAAAAGGTTGCACTGATACTTGAGGGGTAATTAGAGAAGAAACTTGAGACACTCCCGGGATGGGTGTTTGAGGTGTACTAGGTTGTTGAACAGATGTTTGCGCAGGAGATTGGATAGGAGTATGTGGACTACTCGGACCATCTTGCTGACTTTGTTATTGAACAGATACCTACGGTTTAACTTGAGGAATTCCCTAAACAGGGTGTTGGACTTGAGTAAGAAAAAGTTGTCCAGTTGGCTAAGCATGTTGGTAATTAACCACATGTTGGGTTAATTTAAGGATTACCTACACCACCGGAAATCATATGAATGTATTGGTCTGAGGTCAAGTCTTGGGCAATAAAAGTCGTTAAACCAGATGATATAGTAAAAGTTTGAGGAGAAGAAGACTCTCCTGAAAAAGTGTCCCAGTAAGTGACTAATATCTAGGAGGAACTGGAGGACTGCCATATAAAAATGTTTCTGGAGAAGTCGAAAACATGGATGTATCTGTAGACATACTTCCAAAAGCCATTTATGACACATTCTTCCTGGGAAAAGAGTAAAAATGAATGTGGTGTCATGGATGACTGTAACTAGATGAATATGCAAAGTCAAAAGGTGTAAGGTACCAAGCATCCGGTCAAAAAGGAGAAACAGGAAGGTCTAGAGGAAAGGTTTGTTCACCGACAAACAATGGACTGCTGGGAGTTTCTTCTTCATCGTCTTCAGTAATATCTTCGATCCTAACGAGTCCAAGAGGAAGATGCTTGGTAATAATAAGTTTTAATTTAGGTGAACGAGGAGCAGGAGTAAGGGCTATAGCGTTTGAAGGAGACTCAGGTTCTGAAACATCAGTCTCGGGTTCATAAATTTTCAGCTTAGTTAACTTGGACCAGCTTGCTGAATTTCTTGTTGAACAGATACCTACGGTTTAACTTGAGGAATTCCCTGAACAAGGTGTTGGACTTGAGTAAGAACAATTTGTCCAGTTGGCTAAGCATGTTGGTAATTGGGCATCTGGGGAGCAGCTTGCAAATACTGTTGAGCAAACGAAGGATTCCAGATAGTATTGATCCCTAGATAAGGAGAGACTACTAAGGGTTGCGACACAAAATGTTGTCCTAAACCAACTTGAGGCATCATACCATAACTTTGATTGTAGGATATGAACCAACAAAAGGCAGAGGTTTTTCCCCCCCAAGCGAATTATAACCACATGTTGGGTTAATTTAAGGATTACCTACACCACCAGAAATCATATGAATTTATTGGTCTGAGGTCAAGTCTTGGGCAATAAAAGTCGTTAAACCAGATGATATAGTAAAAGTTTGAGGAGAAGAATACTCTCCTGAAAAAGTCCCAGTAAGTGACTAATATCTAGGAGGAATTGGAGGACTGCCATATAACAATGTTTCTGGAGAAGTCGAAAACATGGATGTATCGGTAGACATACTTCCAAAAGCCATTTATGACACATTCTTCCTGGGCAAAGAGTAAAAATGAATGTGGTGTCATGGATGATTGTAACTAGATGAATATTCAAAGTCAAAAGGTGTAAGGTACCAAGCGTCCAGTCAAAAAGTAGAAACAGGAAGGTCTAGAGGAAAGGTTTGTTCACCGACAAACAATGGACTACTGGGAGTTTCTTCTTCATCATCTTCAGTAATATCTTCGATCCTCACGAGTCCAGGGGGTATATTCTTGGTAATAATAAGTTTTAATTTAGGTGAACGAGGAGCACGAGTAAGGGCTATATAATTTGAAGGAGACTCAGGTTCTGAAACATCAGTCTCAAGTTCATAAATTTTCAGCTCATTTAACTGTGTATCTGAGGCTTCACTAGTGAGAGATTCTACCGTAATGGTTTCAGTAATTACTGGTTCAGTTTGTTCTAAGTCTGTTTCAAATCCCTGAGGTTGATTCACTTCAGTTTCATATTGTACCACAATAAACATTTCAGGTTGATCTAAAGACCCAAATCCTGTTGATTTAGCCCTTTTAGCCTTAAATTTCTCTAATTGACTTGGTGTGTACTCAGGGGGTTTACCTTGCATTCTCCATGAGTGTCTTGGTATTTAAGCAACAATTAATTTTAATTAAGAAATCACAAAATGTCAAGGAATCACACCTAAAGCCTCTAAAAAGTAAAAACAAACAAATTAATATGTGCTATAAAATCTAGGATTCAAACCACACAAATAATTTTTCCACAGTGAAATCACTAGTTGGTGATGAAATCCAAAATCACATAAATCAATGTGAAAATATATTGGATGAAACCAGTTACCCTGAAAACCTACTTAATGAAACAGTCTGGTGTAAGTAACTCCACTTATTCCATCTCGAGTGAAGATTACCCTCCAAAAATTCCAAGTGAGTCTAGTCAACGTATGTTCCAGGTACAGTAGATACCTTCCCTATATTGTTAGCTCAGGAAAAAACCCTAAGATTATGGTCACTAAGGTTACAAACTATCACAATTCAACCTGGGCTGCAATTGTATGTCCGACATACACGCAAGGATAGAGTAACTAATCTCAATCCCCTTGAAATCTCCTCGACATGGTAAATATGAGGTTTACTAACAAGTGACATCAAGTACATTTTGGCACTGTTTGTAATGAGTGCAAATCTTATATATTTACCAATGAAGCAGGTATGAGTACTTTACCAGGTCTTATATGACCTCATGCTTAACTCTTGTATAAGAAGAGCTTCCCAAAGAAAAAAGTATAACAACTGATTTACTCTCTACCGCAAGATTCTATTGTTTGTTTATAGCCTTGGAAAGTTTACTCACTTCCCTATTCCAAAGCACTAACCTGATCTATGTTGGTAGAATGAGCCCTATAAATGTAAAAATTTCTAGATTGATTTTAATTGACGCTATGTTATTTAGTTGTTACTTACTCAAAGGGATATGGAGGTGAAACTGATGATATTCCGACCAAATCAAAACACTCTAATGCATTTAAAACGAAATTGCAATATTTTTCTTTCGATGAAATCCTAGTTAAGGGAAAGTGAGAGGTTCTTTAATTTTCAAAAAGAAATGCAAAACTCAAAATCCCAAAACGTTCTTTTACATGAAATGCCAAATTCAGTTTGAAAACTATTCAGTTGCAAAAAATAAATGAAAATTTCAATTCTTTTAAGTCAAGTAAAAAATCAAAATGTCTTTTGCAAACAGTCACTTGCAATTCTTCAAATTTGATGAAAAAAACCAATAAAACTTTAGAAAGAAAATTTTACAATGAATGCTCCTAATTAGTGATGCCTACAAATGCAATTATGAAAACATCAAACTGAAAAAGTAATAATTATCTTTTGATATTCATCAAACAAAAGCACTTTTCATAAAATATTATTTTTTTGAGAAAACCCTAACTTCACTAATCTAGAAGATCCTTCAAAAATAAGACAAGTATTTTGCTCAAACGAGTAAGATTTATAACAAATTACGGTGTATCTGACATAAAAAGATAGGAAAACAATGATTTCAAAAAATAACCTATCCTTTTTTGATGAATCAACAAATATACTAGATCAAACCCTACTGAAAAATGTGAACATGATGAATTCCCAAAAAAGCTTCACTATGGAACTCAACAAATTCACAAAAAGGTTCTGAAGATAAAAACAAGTAAAATGACAATTCAGAAATTTAAAATTAGACTCTAATCAGAAGAAATGTTATTTTTATAAAATTTCAAAGGTTTGTGCAGGTATTCAGTTCAATAAAGTGCACATGCACACTGTTGTTGCGAACAAATTGCGCAAATCTATGCTTTGTTGTTGAAACACAACCGTCCAAGTAAAGGAAAATTCAGAAAAAATAAAATCAAGGCTTGTCAACCCAGAGGATCTAAAAGGTCATATTTTTGCCAACATTAAGATGCAGGCAAACAATAAAAATTGGAAAGCAAACCCAAGGAAAAACTAGAGAAATAAGACGTTTTCAAGCGAAGTCGCCAATTTTTTATATGGACAAATCCCTTCTGTGGACAGAAGTGATATCCCTAGATTCCTAAAGAAAAACTAGAAACAAACATACATAATAATAACTCTTTCCCTAAGCTAAACTTCGTTTAAATCATTAAAAAATGAGAAGGAGAATGGTGCTCTTACATCTTTGCGAAATGCGTGATGAAGATCCATGATCCGTCCTATTGTAGCTCCTCAATGATTTGATGAGACCTACAAACAGAAAAATACGAGGGATCAAAGACATATGCAATATAATGATCTAAAACAAGCTTAATATAATGATCAAGGAGATTAGAAATTGAAATTACCAATGAATACATAAAGAGCATAAACCATTCATTATTTTAATAAGATAACATAATGAGAAAAAAGATTCAAATGTATTAACTCAGAGATAAAAGAAGATCCTTACAACCATGCGTTGATGTCATGAGGTTCCTCCCAAATGCCTCAAATAATTCTCCTTGGATGATAAGCTTCCCAATCCAAAACGACCTGCATAAGACTACCTTTTGTGAACTCCACTAACCCTCTAGCCTCTACTCAATTTATAGGACAAATGGAGGAGGTTTCAAATCGACAAAAGAGGGATGAGATCCATTAATAGAGGGATTAGGGTTCCTTGATCCAAGGGAATTAGCTCCATGTTCAGAGGGATTTGGCTTGAATAGATATGACCTAGAAGCCTCTAGTTGGGACCTAACAACCATGCCTTGATGTCATGAGGTTCCTCCCAAATGCCTAAAATCCTTCTCCTTGAATGATAAGCTTCCCAATCCAAAATGACCAGCATAAGACTATTTTTTGTTAACTCCACTAACCCTCTAGCCTCTATTTAATTTATAGGACAAATGGAGGAGGTTTCAGATCCACAAAATAGGGATGAGATCCATTAATAGTGGGATTAGGGTTCCTTGGTCCAAGGGGTTAGCTCCATGTTCATAAGGGTTTGGCTCAAATATATGTGACCTAGAGGCTTCTAGTTGGGATATATTCGCCCAACAAGGCTTATAGAACTTACTTTTTATTTTTACTTTTCATTGAGTCATGTGTGTAGTCTATAATGGAAGACAGAGCGCATTTATGCACAGGTTTCAATGGAAGAAACTGCACATGCGCAAAAAATGACTAGGAAATGTCTGCAATTCATGCTAAATAGGTCAAAAAGAAATTTTACCCAAAATTCATGATTTGTTAAAGGAATATATATGTTTGACTTGCAAGAGAGTGCATTGAAACATATGTATGGATGGCGAAAGATCCATTTTAACCGTCAAGTGTCGAGGTGAAAAAATGACGGGTAATGATATGTGGTGCATCTTGGTGGGGATATTCCATTGATATATGTGTCGATTGTATATGTGTGTTGTGTTTGAATCTGGAAGAAAAATGTGTGTGATCACTATGGATGGAAACCACGATGTATTTTATGATTAAGAGATGCAATCAACCGCATAGTAATAATTTCTAAGCTATAGAGTTGAGATGCGTCTAAATATGAATTAAATTCCTAACCATGTTACGAGTAATACAGTAATGAAAGTAAAATAACTTCATGTTATGTTATAGACCATAGCTAAATCCATGAGAGCTAGAAATGAACCTTGAAAAGAAGTGCGTTCTAAGAACCTTTTATTAATATACAATTTACATGGAAGACCCTCTGTTGGGCATAGTTGGTAATGGTTTGCAAGCTATGTAGTTTCTTACAAGTTGTTGTGCCATCGGGAAAGAAAGGTATGAGTGTCAAAGGGAGTTTCCCTGGGGTCAGTCGTGTCCTACCGATTTACCTAAATGTTCTCTAGCTTTACCTAAATGGCATTCGGCCTTGAATTTTAAGCAGGCCAAATATCTATAAGTGTCGTCTTCACGTCACCGGTGAGGCACGGGAGGGATAGGTATCATGCCACGGAACCACTCGCAAAGTCAGCATGGACTCTAGAACTGTTGGCATGTGGCAGGAGAGGTGGGAACCTCTCGGAAGCTCGCGCCAAGACCATGGTAGGTAATAGATGCAAGAGCGCCTATACCGCCATACGAGGAATTCCCTACCCGAAGGTAGGGAGGGCCCATGGGCTAGAAATCCCTCAATGTAGCTAACACCCAAGATAAGGCAGGGTAGTGTCATGGAATGTTTTAGATTGACATTGGCAGAGTGTCGAGACCTTAAAGAAGATCTGGAGGTCTATATGACCTCTGAGACCGAGTCACAGTTAAGAATATTAACTTGAGAAATCATGCTTAATGACGGAGCTTATCTTCAGAGAGATTGCAGATATCCTTGTCTAAGATATTATATGGGCCAGAGCCGGAGTTCCTCGATCGAGCCATAATAGAATGCTAAGGCAAAAGGAGTCGTTGCAACACAAAGGAGTGAAGACTCAATCTTATAGAAAAGGTTGGGTGATCTTATCATTTGCGAAATCAGAACCCTAGGTGGGGAGGATTCCTATTAGAGGGGCCAGCTTTTCCCTTCACATGATTGGTCGGGAGAATGACAATGTGGCGGGAATATTACAAGACGAGTTGAATCCCTTTAGTTAAGTTAATCAGTCGTTGGAAAGTATGTCACCTGACGGATCAGGGATCGTCATTAGACTTATCATGTAACTGATTGCGAATTTAAATTTAATTGGAGATCTAAGATCTGAGATCAAGGACCCCCAGGTGGACATTTTACAATGCATTATTGGTCATGAGGAACTAACATGGCCTAAAGGTTTTCCCTATAATATCTCTAAAGGCACAAGCAAGGGAGAGCTGAGATTGAAATACATGGATGACATGACAAGATGATGTGTGTCTGATAGTGTTGCTATTGGCTGGCGGGTTTTCCCACAACCCACATAATTCTAGGCGCATAACCTAGAAGGATAGAAGGAAGGAATAATGGAAAACGTCGAGCAAATCCTGGCGGGATGACATAAAAGAGGTATGTGTCCAGGCCCGCACTATTGTTGGGAGGCCATTGGTCAGGGACTGGCCCACTTTCTGAATCAGCTCGACGAAGTTCACCTCGACAAAATTAAGTGGAAATGAATGGAAAAACGTCGGGAGGAAACCAACGAGATGGAATAAGTCACACCATACGGGAATACTCGCAAATCCATTTGGTGGGAAGTGTCCTGTCGGCTAAGTCACCCGACGGTATGACCCTGTAAAAGTAAAGACGACTCTGAAGGGAGGCTCCAAAGTAGAGGAAGCAGAATGACAATGGTCAGATGCGTGGTCGTCCAAGCAAGCCCAATAGAGCCCTCATTAGTAGAGGGGAGACGCATCTCCAGGTCATCCCGACGTTGTGTCTCCTATGGAATAAAGAGTCACCGTAAATGAAAATGCCCCAAGATGATGTGAATTTGTGGCAGCAGTGATTGTTGGATAGGTTGGGGCCTATGAGGAGGAAAGAGGGGCTCTTTGTCCATGTAAGCCTGATGCATAGAGCTCGACGAGTAACCAAGCATCTAGTTTGGAATTTCCAGGAGAGGGATCAAGCAAGGTGATGTGTCCATTGGGACCCACCCGGAAGGAAATTGACTAATGCAGATAGAAAAGGATCGTTGGTTATTCGACAAGAATAATATATATATATATATATATATATATATATATAATAAACAGGGAACTATTAACGCGTAAGTTAAAGAAAAAGAGAAAGATGATTACCCCATTCCAACGGAAACTTGAGTTACCCCATTCCTCTAATAGCAACTTGAGGTGTCAGGTGACGTTTCAGGCTCTTCCACCTACTCAACATTTAATCTGGAGGGGGGGTGGGGGCAAAAAGTTGTTTTTTCAAAAAAAAAATTGCAACATGGCAGCGTCATATGAATTGTGTACCCATTCAAATTATATTTCAAATGTATCAAAATTCCAAAATTCTTTGAATAATACTCTTACAGAGCTTAAGATGGAAAATACTTCTTCTCTGGAGAAGGATAATAAAATCAAATAACTGGAATATCTTGTAATTAAATTAGGTTTTGAGACTAAAAATGTGGATGCAGTTCAAGAGATTGTTAAGAATAAGAATAAAATATCCAAGCACTTAGAAGGCAGTGGAAGCTACCCACTACAGAGAATCCTCAAACACATGAAATTGGGGAATTAGGTAAGGATAAGGAATTTCTATTTTCCTTTGTAAAAGAACCTGCAGATTCAGAAAATTCAAGAAAAAAGGAAGATTTTTTAAAGTATAAAGCCAAAACTGGGAGTGCAGTAATTCCAACCACAGAAGAAGCTTCCATAGAGGATATTACTACAGAAAGAATATCAGAGTCATTATCTTCTCTTAACTTGAAGGATGTTGAAATTGACAGATTAAGAGAAAAATCAAACATAATTGAGCAAAAAAAAAAATTAGACAATGCCTTAGTGGAGGAACTAAAGAAGAATGGAAGTTTACATAACAATTAGAAAAATATTTGAGTCATTCTAACAATATTAAATGTTTATCATAGGCTAAAGAAAAAATTTGGATGGAGATTATGTTATCTATCTCTAATACTTGTGAGTCTATGGAGATTATTGTAGAACAAGAGGAGTTGATTGAAAGGGCAAAAGAAGATATTAAATATATCAAAATACAACTGGGAAATCATAACCTAGACAAGAAATTCAAATAATAAAAGCTATAAACACAAATTCCAGAGAAGTGCTGGAAGAAATAAGAATTCAAGATAGAACAGAATCAGTCAGTCAGGCAAGAAGAGTTCTCACGAATAAAACCTCGATGCTAAAAACCAAATAGAAATGTGAAAATATTCAAGTGCAAAACAATAAATTATATAGAAAATTTTCTATTCTGCAACAGAGGTCTTCCATATTTCAAGAATTTAGATGGCCAAATGATTACAAAAGAGAAGTATGAAACACTGTTGAATAGAGAAGCAAGGAAGAAAACAAAATTTGTTGGACTCAAGGGAGATATTAACGGTCAGAACCTAATTCAAGTGTTAGTTGATGACTTTTTCATCTGCTATGAAATCAAACACTTGTTCATAGTAAAACCTTCTTTCAAGAAGCATACTTATGCAGATGAATCGTATAGACAAATGATTGACTTCAGTTACCCTATAGATGAAGAATGGGAACAATTGGTCAAAGTAGTTGAATGAATTCAACTTATCAATGCATAATACCAACAACTTATCAGAACCATTGCACATGTATGTAGCAAATCAAGCACAATTAGAGACTTTTTTGGAGTTCTTTTTCTATTTTTAGTCAAAGTAGTTTGAACATTATTTAAGTGTTGGATAAAGAATTGTTTTTAATACAAATCCTTTAGAAAATAGGATATTTTGTAAAAATCTCTATATATACTTTATTTTTTAATAAGAAGGGGTTGATACTTGGAGCAAATTTTTTGGTAATACTTTTTTAATACATTCAACTAAATATAATCAAAGAGTTATGGTTTTTACTTGTGACAACATTTGTGTACTTGTGAGTGTTTTCCAATGATTTTCATAATTTATTTCTACATATTTTTGAGGTAGTGTAGGACACAGGGAAGGAAAGCGTTGAGTAGCAGTGTCCCCTACATCTCTAGCAAAGTTAATTGTGTAAATATTAAACATTTTGTTTAATTGGTCACCAAAAAATCAATAGATTGTTTCTTCTTATATGCTATACTTGAATTCATTTTTGTTCACTAAGAGGTTCATCTATATGTGTCTTCTCATCTTACATGACTAGATATTCAGGGAGAATATATGATCTTCTAAGTTATTCTTAATTCTTCTTTTAAAAAACTTATAAAGATTGTATGTTGTTATAATGGAACACCAACACTTTGAGTAATCTAAATGAGTAAAGATTATAAGCATAAAGAAGCATTTGTATCTTTGGATCTTCCATTCCATACATATTCCTCAGAATTGATGCTTTGGCACAGTTCTTGAGTCGATGACTTTCTACAAAGATACAACAACCGTAACACCCATTATTGCTGAAAATGTTGAAATTGCTGTAAAAGTTGATGTTATAACAACTACTACTATTGAAACTACTGAAACAGTGACAATTACAAGGGATGTTGTAACAATTGAAGGAGTAGAAAGAAATTGTATATTGCTTGTCAAAGCTTGAAAGTGGGCAGCCAAACAGGTGTTTCTACCACCAAACGCTACACTAAAACTTGGGGGATCAAGAAAACAAAATGAGAAGGACAAACATAGGTAACATCAAATTGAGAAGCAGATTTTGTAATAGTGGATGTTGTAACAACATATGCCATAACAACTGTCAATGTTAAATCTGCTAAAAATGCTGCAATAGTTGTTGTAACACCCATTACTGTTGAAAATGTTGAAAATTTTGTAAAAGTTAATGTTATAACAACTGCTACTATTGAAACTACTGAAACGGTGACCCTTAGAATGGATGTTGTAACAACAAATGTTGTAACAATAGATGCAATAAAAATTCTCAATGTTAAATCTATTGAGAATGTTGTGCCACCCATTAAAATCCATTCAACCTTGTAGTATCACCACTTTTCAACAATTTTAAGAAGTATTTCTTAAAACATGGCGGTGTAGCTATTTTATCATTGTGTATTTAAAAAATATATATATATAAATATACACAAAAAAAGGGAGATATAGGCACTATTTGAGACAAGATTTTGTAAAATTTTATGTTATATATACACTGCATTACCACACTCAAGTGAAGGGATGGTCAATGTTTCCTTTCAATGTTAGGTAGTTATATGTAGTAAAGTTGTTGACGATGACATGGTTTTAGGGAATGAGACTAGAGTCAACTCCAAGGAATGGCACAAGTGAAATTGCAACTGGTAGCGATGACTCTCTAGCTGCAAGAAGTGGTGAAAGGGAGCTTCCCTTTGTAAATGTGTTAAAATTTGACTTAACATGTTGTCTGCTTAATTTAGTTACTTCATTATCAATTACATTAGACCATAAACCATCAACATATGACAATAACTAAAGAACGAGCATTAAATGTAAATGTAGAATACAAGCCAAGCCACTTGAACACAAAGATATGGCACAAACCAAGGAAAAACCCCAAGATGATAAAACCCTTGATCAATTCTTTTTATTATTATTATCAAATTTTCAATGGAGGAAGAGAGAGCACAACCATATATTTTCCAATATGAAGATCAGTATCACTCCAAATTTCATGTTAGGTCCCTATATTACTAGTATAGTCCCTTATTGTTGTTAGTGTAACTCCCTTATTGTTATTATTGTACCACTGTAACCCCAATATTGTTATTTTTGTGCCCTTATATAGAAGGAGGTTTTGTCATTTGTATCATCCAAGAATTATTCATTTATGTAATGTAAAGGAGGTTGCCCCCTCGAAGTGGCTTATTTCTAAGGCGTTGATCTCTCTTTTCTTCTATTATTGGAGCTGGTTTCATAGCATTTGGTATCAAAGATTTGGATTCTAGGGTTTCACTGCTCCAAACAGGTCATCGTGGCATTTTCGCTATAAATTTGTTTTTACGAAGGCTCAGAAGCTGAACTTTTTATCACGCGAAGCCGAAATCCTAAGGAACTTCCTGTAAAAATTTCAAATCTTGGTTCACAATATTTTCGGAGATATGATCTATGGAATTTAGGATTTTTCAGGCTCCCGAATTTCATCTCAAAAAGGTGACCGTGGGAAAATCGTCATAAATCTCTCCCTGAGCATCAGATTGGAATTCAGTAAAAAGTGGTCACAAGTACACAAACTATAGTTTCCTGTGTATCAAATTTAGAGCCGAAGGAGGAAACAGTGGCACGTGGCATGCCATACAAGTTCGTTCTATTGAACCAGTCCATAATTAGGTCATTGTAGGAGATTGGGCATAACTTTGCCTTGAAGAATCCAAATCAGGTCAGACTTGTGGCATTCGAAAGAAGATTCATAGGGCTACTACAGAGCCGAATTTCAGATATTGAAGATACAAAATCACATAGATAATTCATTTTCAATATCGAGCTCCTCAAAAGAAAGAAAAAATGTGCGTATTTTTTTCGAACTGCATAAGTCTTGTGTGAAAAATCAGTTTGAATTGATTCCAACGGCATATTGTAGAATAGATATCAGTATTGGGTTCTAAAATGCCCCCTAAAAATAATTCAATACCCATTAAGCCTTCAAAAGGCTCTACTATGACTCATGAAAACGAAGAAGTGCAACATGACATATCAAAATTACAAGAGCAAGTGCACCAAATTTTTCTCTCGCAAAGAGCAACAAAAAATGAAATGGAAGTTTTGAAGAAATGCGTGGAAGATAAGATGGATGGTTTGAAAAATGGAATGGAAGCTAAGATGGATGGCATGGAAGCTGACATAGAATCTAAGATGAATGAAATGGAAGAAAAAAGGAAAGACAACATGGAAAGCATGAAGAATGATCTAAAAGCAGACATGGAAGGTTTGACAAAGTTGATACAAGAAATGTTTCCTAATGGTGAAAAGATAGTAGAGGAAACTCATGATGAGAAAAAAATAAATGTTAATCGTGACTTCATAACTCTAGTTGGATGTGAAAGAACCACCATATTCCAAAAGATGGATATGAGGCATATGAGGAAGCTTTGGCAAGGATCTCATAACATGGATACTACAGAGGGAGCAATATTGTGATCTCAATAATGTGTGCAAAACACACAAAAGGTACGCATTGCAACTTTACATTTAGAACAAACACATTTTTGTGGTATCACTATTACCTATAAAAATGTCACTTGGTCAATTTTTACGAAGGAAATGATAGCACATTATGAGGATACAAAGAGCAACACCTTATTTAGCCAATTGATAAATCTCAAACAAAAGGGTTCAGTGGTGGAGCACATTGAGGACTTCCAAAATTTGAATATAAGGGTAACTGATATTCTAGAGAAACACATGATTGATGTCTTCATAAGGACTTTAAAGGATAACATCCAACATGAAGTGTGCTGAGAAGAAATTATTTTACATAGATTTCAAAGAGGAGGAAGAAAATGAACAAGAAACTTCAAAAGAAGAGGGTATACACTAGGAACCAACCCTAGAAGAAGAAGAAATGAGTCCGACCATATCGTGTAATGCATTGGAACGAATTACAACTCCTTGAACTCTGAAGATAGAAGGACATATCAAGAACAAAAAGGTAATAGTGTTGATTGCTTCGGGTAGTACCCATAATTTTATTCATTGTAAGGTAGCTAAGGAATTTGTAATATCCTCGTTCAGGGATGTCCCTAAAACACAAGCAAACTCCAACCAGAGATGGACTGGGAGGGCATTTACCAGATATTTCACCTCTGAAAAGAGGGTGAGATTTGGAGGCTATCTGACCCTTTCCAGACTCTGTCTAAGAGTATGGGGAAAAACACACCAAGTGGTATAGTAACTGGAATTCTCAAGGAGAAAAATAACAGTAGTGAAAGCATACAATAGAATACATATAGAACATGTAACAGATACTCAAGAAATGCAAAGAGTACGCTGAGCCATTTTATTATGCTGAGAAATATAAATGAGTACAATAGGTGATTAGAGTGATGGCACCTAAACTTGCACAAGGCAAGTGAAGAAATACTCTCAGAATGTTGATGGAATGGCTGATATCTGATCTACGTCGTAGCTGCTAGAAAATTGTCGTGTAGCTGCTATTGCTGGAACAAGATGAGTATATGGGGCTGCTCGCCTACTCGAAATAAGCTGAAACTCTGGAATCAACCTCTACTCACCAAACCTAGAAAATACCAGAAATAATTTCTAAAATGACTGACCCCCGAAAATCACCCCCTTGAGGATCTACACTATTCTCCAAGGCTCTGCACTGAGGAAAACCACCAAAATACGGCCACAAACTCAACCAAAATCCTCCAACAGGCAAGGGTTGGCCCCTTGCTCAACCTCCAAGCTCAAATCCTCCGAAAGAAACCCGCTTCGGAGCTCCCAAGAAATGGACTACATCCTCCCTCTCAGGACTGCACAGTGTATGAATGCACTGCTCCTCTACGAAAGCCAAACACCAATCCTCATGCAAGATACTGATGGAACTGTTGAGATTGCAACAAGATGATGAGCTTAGTGAAAAGAGTTGCCTTCACTAAGTGGGCCCGCAGGCTATTTTTGGCGCAAGTCTATTTTTAGGCTATGTCTATTTTTAGACATGTTGATCATATTCTATGAGTTGCAGGATGCTATTTGTGGATGGTTGGTCAAGCTGGAAAAATAGATGGACTTCTATTTTTAGACATATTGGGTGGAATCTATTTTTAGATTGCCAGTCTAAAAATAGATATGTCGAATATTATTAGCTCTTAATAATATTTGGACTCTAAACATTATCTTATTCTCTTGGAGCACTTCAGTTAAGTGCACAGATGTGGCACATGAGTTGACAGAAGGAATTACGCTATTCCTGAGGGTTAAGTGGAGCTATTGCATGGAGACTTCAGTTAGAACTCATGTGACAGAGTTTGGTGGAGTTATTGAGGTAGTTGGTGGAGTTGTGTTCAATTTAACTCAGTTAAACATAGTTGAGCTAGTTGTATCTAGTCTAACCGATTGATACACTAGTGAGAGTGGTGTGAATTAATTATTAATTAATTCACTAATTATTAACTCATTAATCAACTAAATAATACATCAATTAACTACAGTGCATGGACAGTTTTAGTGGAGACCAGTGAAGAGGTAGGTGAAAGAGCAATGTGACTATCAGTTGTGACTATAGTGTTGCATGATTTGCAACACACAGTGGTTGGAGATGCCAATGAGGATTGCGTGAGCAAGGCTGGACCAATTTGAGTTCATTCAGAGCCATTCTTCAGCAGTGATTGCGCAGTAGAGGCAGGCTAGTAGGTGGCAGAGATTGGAGCATGAGATTTGCTAGATCGGACCTGATTAGTGTGTAGCAATTGGAGATTGTACTGAGAGCTTGTGAGGAGCTTTGTATGATGATTGTTACATGATCTCTATGACATATAATATACAGATAGTTAGGGGTTTTCAGCTTTAAGCTTTCCCATAAATTACTGTGTTCATATGTGTGAATTTTTATGGTTTAATGTGTGCATGGAATTGATTTTATTTCCACAAGTAATGATCAATGGTCGAAGAGATTTTGTATTGTGCATGAAGTCAAATAGTGTGTGATCTGGAGAATCTCAGATGTATAACATATCAGTTATATAATTTCTACATGGTATCGTAGCGATATTGATCATTGGAGCAATTGCAAAACATTGAAGCGGTTGAGTTTTGTGCTGGTGGAATTCGAATTTGCAGCAGTGTTTTCTTGGTGTCGAAGTTGAGATGTCTTTCAACGGATTACGATTGGAGTATGCCCTTGAGGGCAGCTTGAATTATATTGCATGGAAGGACAGGATGGAGGCAGTGTTGGAGGATAATGGGTTGAAGGAGTTCATAGATGCAGAAATTCCAAAACCTGCTTCTAGCGATGTTGCCGCACTTGACGCATGGCAAAAGAAGACAGCAAAATGTCGAAGGATTTTTTTGGAAGGTGTGAAGGATCACATAGTGTCCAGCCTTCATGGTAAGGCTTCTCCATTCTTGATGTGGAAAGCCTTGACAGATTTATTCCAAAGTAAGAGCGACCAGAGGAAGTTGGCGCTCAAGGATAAACTCAGAAACATAAAGATGGAGAAAGGCGACAGTATGCCCAAGTACCTCACGAAGTTCATCCAATGCAGGGATGAGCTGGGAAGTGTGGGGGTTACTGTAGATGACGAGGACTTGGTGATATTGGCTCTCCTTGGGCTTCCGAAGAGTTGGCATTCCTATCAGAACTCTGTCAATGGTCGGAAGAAACTGCCAGGATGAGAGCGACTTTGGTCGGATCTTGTGCAGGAGGAGATAAGGCGGAGTACCAGGGACAGATCTTCATCAAAGAATGCAGATGAAGAAAATTTCACTTTGGCTACCAAAGCAAGGAAGGGGAAGAGCAAGAAGAATGCTTTTCAATCCGGTGCGAAAGGCAAGAAGCAGGACATGTCCAAGGTGAAGTGCTTTCACTGTCACCAACACAAACATTACGCCACTAATTGTCCACAGAAGAAGAAAAATAAGCATACTGCTGGATTTGCAGCTGGAGAGGCCTTAGCCTCACAGTTTGAGCTGGATTTTTCGCTGATCTCATGCTTGGTCTCAAGTGTGATGGGATCAGTGTGGTTTCTTGACAGTGGTGCGTCTTTTCACATGACCGAAGACAAAGATTTGTTTAGTGATATGGATGAGAAGGATCTTGGAGTGCACATCGAGATGGGCGATAATGGTAGATACAGTGCGACTGGTATCGAGACCATTTCTTTTGAGAGGGAGTCTCGTAAACCTTTCATATTGAAGGATGTCATGCATGTTCCAGGATTGAAGAAGAATCTGATCTCGGTGGCCATGTTGGAAGACAAGGGATATGATGTTGTCTTTAGCGAGGGAAAGGCTTTCTTGCGCAGTAAGGCAACTAGTGAAACCCGGAGGATAGGGGTTCGAGTTAAGAACCTTTATCAATTGCAGGTAGATGGCTGCGCAGCAATGGCAGGCAAGGCAGAAGGAGTGGTGAGTCGGGTTGAGGGCGAGCTATGGCACAGGATATTGGGCCATCTTCACCATGGTGCTTTGAAAATTTTGTAGCAAATTTCTACCGAGCTTCCCAAAGGTACACTTGCACAGTCAGATCAGTGCAAGGGATGTACTTTGGGAAAATTTGTGAAAGCCACCTTTCACGAGAAGGATAGTCGCGCCACAACAATCCTTGAGATAATTCACACAGACGTGTGTGGACCTTTCTCAAGAGCTTCGACAGCAAAGCATAGGTATTATGTGATCTTTGTTGATGACTTTTCTCGGAAGTGCTGGATCTTCTTCATGTAGAAGAAGATTGAAACATTCTCTAATTAATCTAGAGATTCTATGAGTTTAAGTGCTTTGGTGGAGAAATATTCGAGAGCGGTGAAGGCTCTTAGGAGCGACAATGGTGGTGAATTCATCCTACGGTGAATTCAAGGACTTTTTCAGCGCAGAAGGAATTCGAAGAGAGCTCATAGCACCTCATAACCCACAGCAGAACGGGGTTGCTGAGCGGAAGAACAGAACGATCGTGGGTGCTGCACGGGCGATGTTGCATGATTAGGGCCTTCCCATACACTTGTGGGCTGAGGCATGCAATACTGCAGTATATGTGCAGAACCGTTGTCCTCACAGGATACTTGGCATGAGTACACCCGAGGAGGCATTTTTTGGTAAGAAGCCTGATATTTCCCATTTGAGGATTTTTGGTTCACCTGTTTACATTCATGTGACGAAGGATGCCAGGAAGAAGCTGGAGCCGACTGCAGAGGTTGGGATATTTGTGGGGTACACTGATACGCCCCACAACTATCGTGTGTATTTACCAGATAGTCGCAAGACTGTTGTGTGACGGGATATAAAATTTCATGAGGAGAAAGCCATGAAGTGTTCGCTTGAGAGGGAGCCACACTTGCATGCAGATGAGGAGCTAGTAGTTCCTAAGGATGAGCTTTAGTATGTGGATCAGCCACAAGAGGAATTTCATGGAGTGGAAGATACCACTCAGGCAACACCAACCATTAGAGGGCAGAAGCGCACTACAGAAGCTGAGCGACTGGCTCAAGATGCAGAGAAGGTTGTAGGAGCACCTACATCACAGCGCAGACAGAGACAGTCACCTGACCGGTATACTGGATACATGGCTCTTATGAGCAAGTGTATCGTGACGGAGCCATCCTCTTTCGAGGAAGCTGTGGAGGATCCCGCATGGGTAGATGCCATGGTGGAAGAGTATGATTCGATTGTCAGAAACAGTGCATGGGAGATTGTCCCAAGGCTGGAAGGGAAATCAATGGTAGGTTCAAGATAGATCTACAAAGTGAAGCAAGCAGCTGACGGGAGTGTGGAGAAGTACAAGGAAAGATTTTTTGCCTGAGGCTTCTCACAGATTGAGGGGATCGATTATAAGGAAACCTTTGCACCTGTCACAAGGTATTCTTCCATACGGACGATTCTTTCTCTCTCAGCGCAGATGGGGTGGCACATTCATCAGATGGATGTGAAGACTGCGTTCCTCAACGGAGTGATTGAGGAGGAGGTGTACATAGAGCAGCCCGAAGGTTTCGAGATCTTCAGCAACGAGTCGCATGTGTGCAGGCTCAAAAGAGCGTTGTATGGGTTGAAACAAGCACCTCGTGCTTGGTACACACAGATTGACAATTATTTCACCAGACTTGGTTTTACTAAGAGCGAGGCGGATCCCAACCTGTACCAGATAGTGGTTGAGGGGTTGAGGGTAAGTTGCTGATCATTGTACTTTATGTAGATGATTTGATACTGAACGGTGATGAACAGTTGATACTCTCATGCAGGGCTGATCTTGCAAAAGAGTTTGAGATGAAGGACTTGGGCCTCCTTCATTATTTCCTGGGATTGGAAATTTGGCAGCGCAGTGATGGATTGTTTGTGTCTCAAGGAAAGTATGCCCGGGAGATACTGGAGAAGTTCAACATGCATGGCTGCAAGCCTATCGACACTCCTCTTCCGGGTGGAAGGAGGAAAGAGGATGCTACATCGGTAGAGGTAGTGGATGCCACTGTTTACCAACAGTTGGTGGGGTCGCTTATGTATCTAGTCAATACACGACCTGACATATGCTACGTTGTTAACCAGCTTTCACAAGCTATGGTTAAGCCTACCAAGCTCTTTTGGAAGGCAAGCAAGCATGTATTGAGATATCTCAGAGGCACATCGGGATATGGATTATGGTACAGGTAGTCGGATGAGGTGAAGCTGTGTGGCTTCATGGATGCAGATTGGGCAGGGAGCCCAACGGACAGAAAGAGCACATCTGGAGGGATTTTCAGTATCGGGTTGACAGCAATTTCTTGGTACAACAATAAGCAGAGATCCGTGGCAATCAATTCAGCGGAGGCCGAGTATATGGCAGCAAGTTTGGCTGCATGCGAGGCTATATGGATGAGGAAGATCCTGGTCGGGTTGTTCGATTCACACTTAAATCCTATTGTGATATATTGTGATAATCAGAGTTGCATCAAACTCTCGATTAATCCAGTATTTCATGATAGATCTAAACACATTGACATCCGGTATCATCATATCAGAGATTTTGTGCAGCGGAAGATCATGTTACTTTCTTACATTCCTATGGAGGATTAGGATGCTGATATCTTGACGAAGGCGCTCACCGGGAGCAAATTCGAATACCACAGAGGCAGGATCAGGGTGGCAGATAATCCCTATCTTGTTGAGAGGGAGTGTTGAGATTGCAACAAGATGATGAGCTTAGTGAAAAGAGTTGCCTCACTAAGTGGACCCGCAGGCTATTTTTGGCGCAAGTCTATTTTTAGACTATGTCTATTTTTAGACATGTCGATCATATTCTATGAGTTGCAGGATGCTATTTGTGGATGGTTTGTCAAGTTGGAAAAATAGATGGACTTATATTTTTAGACATATTGGGCGGAATCTAGTTTTAGATTGCCAATCTAAAAATAGATATGTCGAATATTATTAGCTCTTAATAATATTTGGACTATAAACATTATCTTATTCTCTTGGATCACTTCAGTTAAGTGCACAGATGTGGCACAAGAGCTGACAGAAGGAATTACGCTATTCCTGAGGGTTAAGTGGAGCTATTGCATGGAGACTTCAGTTAAAACTCATGTGACAGAGTTTGGTGGAGTTATGGAGTTATGGAGACTTCAGGTAGTTGCTAGATCAGACCTGATTAGTGTGTAGCAATTGGAGATTGTACTGAGAGCTTGTGAGGAGCTTTGTATGATGATTGTTACATGATCTCTATGACATATAATATACAGATAGTTGGGGGTTTTCAGCTTTAAGCTTTCCCATAAATTACTTTGTTCATATGTGTGAATTTTTATGGTTTAATTTGTGCATGCAATTGATTTTATTTCCGCAAGTAATGATCAATGGTAGAAGATATTTTGTATTGTGCATGAAGTCAAATAGTGTGTGATCAGGAGAATCTCGGATGTATAACATATCAGTTATATAATTTCTACAAGAACAACCTCACCCGAGCAAGCACTCGAAGTCCCCCGGGGCTGAGGTTGAGATCTCCGAACAGAGACACTCGATGCACTAAACAGTGCTGCAGACTAGCTAAACAACCAATGTGCTCAAGAAGTCGAAATGACCAGCTCAATATCATAAACATCGAATGACCAAAATGAGGAGGCTCTCCTCTCTATATAGCATTGGCCTCTCTCAAACCCTAAGGCCCACCTTCTCCAACGTAGCCTCCCTTTGCCACGTGCTCAACTTGGCCTGTGCAGTCCCTCCATGTGGTCTACGTGGGCCCCCTCTCTATGTGGTCTTTTGGCCCCCCTTGGCTCACTTAAGTTACAATGTGTGTCTACTAGGGAGTGCACTTTTTATTTTTTGAGTGTGTTATGTCCCCCTCTACTCACTTTTATTTATAATCTAACTACATAAGGCAAAATTGACCAAAATCGAATATTCCAATTAGCCATTGCTAATTGGGAATATTACAGTCTCCCCCGGCAAAATGTTGCTTGACCCCAAGCAACTGTAGTGATGGATGCTGCAAGATCTTCTCACTCTCCCAAGTGGCATCCTCATCCGGCAAATTCTTCCACCTCACCAAGAACTCCCAGATTGTTCTGTTCCGCAGCTGCCTCTCCCTGGTATCAGTAATGGCCTCGGGTTGTAACACCAAATGCCCCTCATCATCTGTAGGCGGTAGCTCCTCTGTCACCGTCACTTGCTGCCCCAATGCCTTCTTCAAGCATGATACATGGAAAATGTTATGAATCTTGCTGCCTTGGGGCAGCTCCAACTCATAAGCAACCTGTCCAACCCTGCGTATCACCCTGTATGGCCCATAAAAACAGGGCTTGAGCTTCTCAGCTCCCTTCTGCTTCAGTGATGACTGTCGGTATGGCTGTAAACGTAGGTAGACCAAGTCTCCTACCTCAAACTGCCTCTCCACCCGACCCCTGTCGGCATACAGCTTCTGCTGGTTCTGCGTTGTAGCCATGTTATCCTTGAGAGCTTGGAGAATGTCCTGACTCTCTTGGATCCAGTCTTTGGCTCTTGGAGCCTTGCTAGCACCAAACATCACATCAGCAAAAGATAAAGAATGGTATCCATACAAAGCATAGAACGGAGACATACCGATGGACATGTGATGTGTGTTGTTGTAGCAATACTCCCCTAGATGCAGCCACTTTAACCATGTTTTCTGCTGCCCACTAACATAGTTACGCAAGTAGCCCTCCAGCCACTTGTTAACTATATCTGTCTGCCTATCTGTCTGTGGGTGGTAGCTGGTGCTCGGTGTCAACTCTGTCCCCACTAGCCGGAAAAGCTCCTGCCTGAATCCGCCCATAAAGCAGTTGTCCCTGTCACTGATGATGGTCTTGGGAAGACCATGTAACCTGAATATCTCTCTGAAGAATAGCTCTGCCACTTGTGTTGTTGAATAGTGTGTGGATATGGCGAAAAAAGTGTGCGTACTTCGTCAGCTGATCAACGATGACGTATATACAGTCCTTGCCCTGCACCATGGGCAAGCATGTGATGAAATCCATCGAAATGCTCTCCTATTTCCCCTCCAGAATGGGAAGAGGCTGCAACAAACCTGCGGGATGGTTCATCTCTCCCTTGTTTCTCTGGCAAACCTCGCACTCCCTAATATGCTGGAGCACGTCCTCCTTGAGGCCCTTCCATGAGAACCTCTCTCTGATGGCCCAGTAGGTTTTGGTAAACCCCTGATGGCCGGACAATGGTGAGTCATGTGACGCCTGAAGTATCTTCTTCTCAAGCTGGGAGCCCTCAGTCAAGAAGATCCTATCTCTGTAGTAAATGATCTCATCTATCACCCTGTATCTGTCATCTATCACCTGACCATCTAGAACCTCACAGGCAAACCTGTCCTTGGAGTACTCCACCAAGAGTTGAGCCCTCCAATCTGTATCCAAACTCATCAGAGACAATGTGGCTGGTCTACGTGAAATTGCATCAGCCGCCACGTTGTTCTTCCCCTTGACATACTCAATGTCAAAGTCATAAGCCTGGATCTTGATGATCCACTTCTGCTGCCTCTCCTGTAGTTGTTTCTGCTCCAAAAAGAACCTGAGGCTGTTGTGATCAATCCTCACCCTAAACCTGTTACCCACCAAGTACTGCTGGAATTTGGCCAATGCATGCATAATGGCCAACATCTCCTTGTTGTATATAGGATACAACCACTCATGAGGAAGGAGCTTCCGGCTCTCATAGGCTATAGGGTGGCCTCCCTGCATCAAAAATGCGTCGATCCCCTCTCCCGGCGCATCACACTCCAAAACAAAAGGCTGCGTAAAATCTGGCAATGCAAGCACTGGACAACTGCTCATAACCTCCTTGAGCCTGTCAAAGGCCCGCTGCGCTGTATCTTACCAATTGAATGCCCCCTTCTTCGTCAAATCTGTAAGGGGTGCAGCAAGTTGAGAGAAACTCTTGACGAACTTCCTGTAATTTGTGCAGATGCCAACAAATCCTCGAAGTTCCTTCACGTTTCTCGGCTCTGGCCAATCTCTGATGGCCCTGATATTCTCCTCGTGGACCCTCACTCCATCCACTCCTATGATGTGTCCCAAATACAACATCTTCGTCAACCCAAACTCACACTTGGAGAGCTTAGCATAAAACTGTTGCTCCTCCAAGATATGCAGTACTGCCTCTATATGCTGGAGATGCTCCTCCCAAGTCCTGCTGTAAATCAGTATATCATCGAAAAATACCAACACAAACTTCCTGAGATGACTGTGGAAGATATGGTTCATGCATGACTGGAAAGTAGCTGGGGTATTGGTTAGCCCAAAAGGCATAACCAAGAACTCAAAGTGGCCGTAATGGCACCTGAAAGCGGTCTTGGGAATGTCCTATTCCCTCATGAAAATCTGGTGGTACCCGGATCTCAAATCGATCTTTGAGAAGAACTGTGCTCCTCTCAACTCATCCATCAGCTCATCAATCTGCGGTATGGGGTACCTTTTCTTCATGGTCTTCTTATTCAGGGCCCTGTAATCAATGCACATTCTCAATGTGTCGTCCTTCTTCTTCACCAACACCACTGAAGAAGCAAAAGGACTGGTGTGCCTATAGGGAGGGTGTGGTAATAACGGCCTGGATGCCCTACTCTAGCTCAATAGTGTGCTCAAACCCCTGATCTGGTGGCTGTCTTGGCGGTATCTCTCCAAATACCGTATCATACCTGTCAAGGATGGCTTGTATATCTGGATGAACTGTCTTCCTGGTAGTCCCTGCCTCTGATGCTCGCAACTCAACTGCCCACTCTATGTCTCCCTTCCGGAAGTCTGCCTCCATCCGGTGAGCCGAAACGGTCTGAGGTGGGTAAGTGTGCATCCCACGTATCTTCTCATGCTTCCTGGTCTTCTTATCATCCCACTCCATCTCCAAGGCCTCCCAATCTGTGGTGACTTTCCCCAAAGTAATCAGCCACTGTACACCTAATACCACATTGGTATCTGGTATGTTGACCACGAAAAAGTGGTCGGTCACTGTGTAAATACCCATCGTCACAGCCAGCTCTGGAAAATACTTGGCACACTGCATCGTCTGATCTCCTGGGACCAACATTGAAAATCCATCGAAGCTCTCTGTCAGTATGCCTCTCCGCTCAACCAAACCTGGTCAATGTATGTTCGGTCGGGTATCCGCGTATGTAAGATGGGTCAGCTTTTCAGCTTTATTATCTATTTTATTATTCAACAATGGGCTCAGCGACTTCTAAAAAGAGGTGCCATCATAAGTAAGATCATGCATCAGTTCCAAAACATCCAAGAATAAATCCAATAAGAAATGCTCCATCGGTTCAAAAACATGCAAGAAGACGTTGACTCCTGTCATTAGGGTTTTCATGCTCTTTCAAATACTATGAAGATATAATATTCCTCCTGATTTGACCCTGATTTTTCCATTTTGCTATGAGAAAGAAAGTCTCCCACCTTGAATTAGATGCAAATTGACGCAATTCAAGGTTCGATCAGCAATCACTTTATTTTCATCAAAATCAATTGCTTCCACTGCTTGCACTGGCCGTTTTGACGTAAGGGATAAGTAGAAAAGCAGTAGGAATTGCAAGGAACATTAGAACGGCAATAAATCCAAGGTTATTTACTTCCATGATCTCCTGAAATTGTGGGTTGCCTCTCCGCTCAACCATCTGTGCATCGATGAAATTGTGGGTTGCCCCACTGTCTACCAGAACTGAAACTCGCTGCCCACACATTGTTCCTCGGACATGCAGCGTCAAATACTTCGGTACTCCTCGCAATGCTACAAGGGTCCCCCTTGTGGGTGCAAAAGTTGCACCTCTTGCTCCTGGAGGTGGAGGTGGCAAATGGTCCTGTGTTGTCTGACTGTCTCCTGCCTCCCCATCCTTATACTCATCCTCTTCCCCGCTGCTCTCGGAGAAGACCTCGATAAAATGTGCTTTGCCAGCAGCACATCTGTGTCCTAGTGCCCATGACTCCTGACAGGTAAAGCACAACCTCTTCTTCTTCAACTTCCTCCGGGCATCATCATCTAGCTGTACCCTTCCCTGATTCCCCTTTGGAGGCGGAATCGTCACATCCTTCCCCTTTGGCTAGAAAGCCTGTCTCTGTGGGTAAGGTGTCCTGGTCCTCGGTAAGGCATCCTGCAAATCCCGAGTCCTGCCAATGGCATCCTGGAGTGTGGCCGGTCTAGTGGATCTAACTAGACCTCGAAGTGGCTCTGCTAACCCCTCAACAAACATGTAGATCATCCGTGTTGTGGATAGATCTGGCACCATCACTGAAATCCTCAAGAAATCTGCAATATACGTCTCAAGACTCCCGGTCTGTTTGAGCCTCGTCAGCTCAACAAAGTGCTCCTCTGGATCCCTCCGGTCAAATCTCTCTATCAGTCTTCAAGTGAACTCGACATAGGTAGTCACGATGGAGTGCCCTAGTGTAACCATCCCATGGAACCACCAGTCCCGAGCCTCACCATCCAAATGCAGCATGGCCACCTTGATGGCCTCCGTCTCTGCCATCTGGTTGAGCTGGAAATATATATCCAACTTCTCCACCCAAGACTTTGTTGAACTGTTTGATGAACCATCAAATGTAGGCAAATGGAATCAGCTCATTGTACGCTGGGTGTCTCCATCATGATAATGCCGGTGCCCTCTGTGATGGTCGCAGGGTCCACTATCCCGCTAGAGCTGAACAAAGTCTCTGAATGAAAGGGCATCCCTGAACTCCTGCCCATATGCCTGGTACTCAGCAAAATAATCACCCATGTGGCCAGGCTCTGGCTCCAGCTGTGCTCCTGCCCCAGTGTCTGCACCCAGAAAAGTGGGAATAGTGGAACGAGTGGGGGCATGTGATGCCTGGTACGGAGTGGCAACCCGCTCCTACAAATGGTGGGATGTGCTCGACCCCTCACCAACCTGGAAACCCCTTGGGGTCTCACGCTGTCTAGCCTCCACAGCAGTGAATCTCTGACCCATCACCTCGATCTGCCTCGCCAGATCCTGCACTAATCTGAGGAGTGCTTCCCCAAACTGTTTTGCATCGCTATCATCCGCCATCGGCTCTCCCTGCTTTGCATCTACCACAGGCTCCTCTTGTTCTACATCCACCACTCGAACGCAGTCCCCCTCTCCGCAGGTGTTCTCCAACCTATGCTCAATATCTCGGTACTTCCTACCTCTATAGAAGATGTAGGGTTTCTCTCCCGGTGTCATAGACAACTAGCTCCACTGGCTGAGCCAGATCTATGCTCTGATACCGCTGTAATATCCCCATTTAGGGATGTCTCTAAAACAAAAGCAAACTCCAACTAGAGATGGACTGAGAGGGAATTTACCAAATATTTCGCCTCTGAAAAGAGGGTGAGATCTGGAGGCTATCTGACCCTTTCCAGACTCTGTCTAAGAGTATGGGGAAAAACGCACCAAGTGGTATAGTAACTAAAATGCTCGAGGAGAAAAATAATAGCAGTGCAAGCATACAATAGCATATATATAGAACATGTAACAGATACTCAAGAAATGCAAAGAGTAAGCTGAGCCATTTTATTATGCTGAGAAATATAAATGAGTACAATAGGTGATCAGAGTGATGGCACTTAGACTTGCACAAGGCAAGTGAGGAAATATTCTCAAAATGTTGATGGAATGGTTGCTATCTGATCTGCGTCCTAACTGCTGGAAAACTGCCGTATAGATGCTACTGCTGGAACAGGATGAGTATCTGGGGCAGCTCCCCTACTCGGAATAAGCTGAAACTCTGGAATCAGCCTCTACTCACCAAACAGAAAAGCCTAGAAAGCATTTTTTAAATGACCGACCCCCAAAAATCACCCCCTTGAGGATCTACGTTATCCTCCAAGGCTCTGCGCTGAGGCTGAATGGAAACCACCAAAATACGGCCACAAACTCAACCAAAATCCTCCAACAGGCAAGGGTTGGCCCCTTGCTCAACCTCCAAGCTCAAATCCTCCAAAATAAACCCGCATCGGAGCTCCCAAGAAATGGACTGCATACTCCCTCTTAGGATTGCGCAGTCTATGAATGCACTGCTCCTCTACGAAAGCCAAACACCAATCCTCCTGCAAGATACTGATGGAACAACCTCACCCAAGTAGGCACTCGAAGTCCCCTGGGGCTGAGGGTGAGATCTCTGAACGGAGACACTCGATGCACTAAACAGTGATGCAAACTAGCTAAACAACCAGCATGCTCAAGAAGTCGAAATGACCAGCTCAATATCATAAACATCGAATGACCAAAATGAGGAGGCTCTCCTCTCTATATAGCATTGGCCTCTCTCAAACCCTAAGGCCCACCTCCTCCAATGTAGCCTCCCTTCGCCACGTGCTCAACTTGGCTTGCGCAGTCCCTCCATGTGGTCTACGTGGGCCCCCTCTCTACATGGTCTTTTTGCCCCCCTTGGCTCACTTAAGTTACAACGTGTGTCTACTAGGGAGTGCACTTTTTATTTTTTGAGTGAGTTATGTCCCCCTCTACTCACTTTTATTTATAATCTAACTACATAAGGCAAAATTGACCAAAATCGAATATTCCAATTAGCCATTGCTAATTGGGAATATTATAGAATTGAATTGTTTCCTATACCCAACACCAAAATGTCAAGTGATGGTTGCAAATGGAGGAACTATAAATTTCTCTAGAAAATTCCATAATATCAAGCTACCATGGGGGAATATGTATTGAATAATCCAATGCTTTCCATTCCAGTGAGAGGTGTTGATGTTGTACTAGGAGTACAATGGTTACAATATTTGGGGACGGTAGATTTTAATTTTCAAGAACTTTTCTTGAATTTTTTTCAGAAGGAAAGGAAATTGAATTACGGGGTATCGCGGGGAAGCCAAGAAAGATAATAAGCTCTAATGTCATGACAAATCTTCTGAAGAAAGAACAAGGAGGCGTTTGAAACTCTCAAGGTGTCCCACAATCATTCCAAGGTGTTTGAAACTGCCAAAGGACTCCCACCTATTCATGATCATGATCATGCTATTCATTTGATTCTAGGAAGTGTTCCTCCAAACATCAGGCCTTGCAGATATCCTTAAGTCCAAAAGAGAGAAATTGAACTTATGATTACAGAAATGTTAGAGGTTGGTATAATTCAACCTAGTCAAAGTTCTTTCTCAGCTCCAGTAGTATTGGTGCACAAGAAGGATGGATCATGGGGCATGTGTCCGGATTATAGGGATCTCAATAAGCTCACTATTAAAGATAAATTTCCCATTCATGTGATTGATGAATTATTGGATGAATTACATGGAGCAATTTATTTTTCCAAGTTGGATATTTGTTCAGGATATCATCAAATTAGAATGAAGACTAAAAATATTCCAAAAACAACGTTTCGAACTCATGAGGATCATTACGAATTTTTGGTCATGCCTTTTGGCCTTACCAATGCACCTTCTACATTTCAAGGGTTGATGAATTCCATTTTCAAACCCACCCTTAGAAAATTTGTGCTAGTATTTTTTGATGACATACTAATCTACAGTAGGTCTTGGAAGGATCATGTTCAACATGTTGACAAGGTGCTCAAACTATTGGAGCAGAAACAATTATATGCAAAAACATCCAAATGTTTCTTTGGAGTACAAGAGGTGGAATATTTGGGTCATATTGTATCTCACGAGGGTTTTAAGATAGACCCTAATAAAATTAAATCCATTAAGGAATGGAAAGTCCCCACAACCATAATGCAGTTGCGAGGATTTCTCGGCTTAACAGGGTATTATCGCAAGTTTGTTAAGAATTATGAGAGAATAGCAGCACCTCTAATAGCATTATTGAAGAAAGATGCATTTTCATGGACTCCTGAAGCAACTAAGGCTTTTGAACATCTTAAAGAGGCAATGTACCTAGCACCGGTCTTAGCTACGCTAGACTTCACAAAAACCTTTATTGTGGAATGTGATGCCTCAGGAAATGGAATTGGTGTTGTTTTAATGCAAGAAGGAAGACCCATTGCTTTTGAAAGTCGTCCAATCAAAGGAAAGTATTTAGAGAAAGCTATTTATGAGAAGGAAATGTTGGAAATACTACATGCACTAAAAAAATGGAGACTTTACCTAATGGGAAGATACTTCAAGGTAAAAACTGATCATGATAGTCTTAAACACTTTTTGGAACAAAGACTATCTTCAAAAGAGCAGCAAAAATGGGTCATAAAGATGTTGGGTTATGACTTTGAAATCATCTACAAAATTTTTTAGCTAAATGTTGTTGTAGATGCACTCTAAAAAAAGGATGAAGAGGTGGAAGCATTGCTTTGTGTCATTTCTATTATCCAACCAGATTGGATAACCGAAGCAAGAGATGAATGGAAGAAGGAAGAAGAATTATGGACACTCATTCAAAAGTTGCAGCAAGATCCTAGTACATCTGATACATTTAGTTGGAAAAATGATTCCTTATGGTACAAAGATCGCTTATATATTTGCAAGAATTCCCAACTAAAACAAAAGATTCTTTTGGAACTGCACACTTCTCCTTTAGGAGGACACTTAGGGTTTTAAAAAACTTACCACAGGGTGAAGAAAGAATTTTTTGGGATGGCCTTAAATCTGATATTCAAAAGTTTGTGGTGGAATGCTTGGTTTTCCAGCAAAATAAAGTTGAGACAATTAAGACCCTGGGTCTTCTACAACCTTTATCCATTCCATGTCAATGTTGGGAGGAGATTTCAATGGATTTTATCACAGGTTTACCTAAGTCTGAAGGAAAGAGTGTCATCATGGTGGTAGTTGAAGGACTTACCAAGTATGCACACTTTTGTGCATTATCTCACCCATTTAAAACAAGTACAGTCGCTACTGCATTTATGGAAACAATTCAAAAGCTACATGGAAACCCAAAGATTATTGTAAGTGACAGAAATCCCATTTTTACTGGAAATTTTTTGACGGAATTATTTTCTTGTTTGAGTACTCAACAAGCTCATAGCTCATCTTACCATCCTCAATCTAATGGTCAAACTGAGATAGTGAATAAATGTTTGGAAGGATTTCTTCGTTGTTTTGTATCTGATAAGAAAACACAATGGGTCAAGTGGTTACCTCTCGCTGAATGGTGGTATAACACTTCCTTCCATATTGCAGCAAAAATGATACCATTTATGGCACTTTATGGATATCATCCACCGTCCATCACATCTTATTTAAGAGAAAATTATAAGGTTCAAGTAGTGGAAGATCACATCGAGCATCAACAAGAAGTTCTCCAACTTTTAAATGATAACCTAAATTTGGCACAAAATTGAATGAAAGAACAGGAAAATCAACATCGCAGCGAGAGAAGTTTTGATGTAGGATACTGGATATTTTTATGGCTACAACCATACAAACAAATGTCCCTCAAGCAAGCTAAGAAGGATAATAAAGTATCGCCAAAGTACTATGGTCCTTACAAGGTGTTGCAAAAGATTGGTATTATGGCATACAAATGGAAGCTTCCTGCTTCTTCGCGAGTGCATCCAGTTTTCCATGTTTCATGTTTAAAAAAGGTTATAGGGGACAAACTTCCAGTTCAAACAATATTTCCAGAACTTGATGAGGAAGGCAAAATCATATTGGAACCTGAAGTAGTCATAGAAACAAGAATTTGACAGTTAAGAAATCGATTAATTTCAGAGTATCTCATCAAGTGGAAGAACTTACCCACTGGAGATTCTACATGGGAGGATGAGAATTTTATACAGAAGCATCCAGAGCTACTCAAGCGTTGAGGACAACACTTTTTTGAAGGAGAGGGGCATGTTAGATCCCTATATTACTAGGATAGTCCCTTGTTGTTGTTAGTGTAACCCCCTTATTGTTATTGTTGTACCCATGTAACCCCAATATTGTTATTTTTGTGCCCTTACATTATTATTGTTAGGTCGGTTAGGATTATATTGTGACCCCATGGACTCCTATATATAGAAGGAGGTTTTGTCACTTGTATCATCCAAGAATTGTTCATTTATGTAATTTAAAGGAGGTTTCCCCCTCGAAGTGGCTTATTTCTAAGGCGTTGATCTCTCTTTTCTTCTATTTTTGGAGCTGGTTTCATAACATTTCAAGGAAACTATCTCTTCAAGTCTGAGATCTGATTAGGTTTAACTTCATGCTGATATGACCCACTTACTCACCCTTAGTTCACATTTCAGGACACGTCCTTCCTTCATAAGATTCTTTGCACATCAATTAGTAGATTTGAGTTAATGTCATCCTCTTCATATGCCTTTTAGTCCACTTGATCTTGGAGACTAGGCCCACCGCCTAACTGTGAAGACAACCAACCTCTTGGCCTTTTGTGACAAGTGTTGCGGCCTACCTAAACCATGCTAATAGGAGTGCAACTTACTGTTTGGGAGGAGACCCATAGAAATATATATCAAAAACACCATCATATAACCCTAACCAAGAGCAAATCCCTTTCTGCTCTAACTCAGTTCTGAAATAGATAATAAATGAGGCCAAAATCATCCATAGACAAGCCCAGGCTTCCACCATACAGACCTCGGCCTCCTTCCTGAGGAACTCAGCTCATGAAGAATACCAAACAAATCCCAATCTTTCCCTTGATACCTTTGTTGGAGATCTTCCTCTTCTGTGACCATTTCAGAGAAAATAGAGAGAAATGGATGTGCCAAAATAAGGATGGCGACACCTCTATTTATATAATTCGGTAGGGGTTAGGAGACTTGTCTATTGGACTTGTTGAGCCAACATAGATATAAGGCCGACCTTGATAATTTTCATGTGAGAGAATAAATTCAAAAACCCACTTCTACCTATCTAAATTTGACGACATTTAGATAGAGTTTGGTCCTCTTGAAGAGAGAAATTTAATGCAATAATTATCTTCATCAAATGAGCTATTGAAAGTGGAATTTGGCCATAGTTTCCAATTTTGACACTCCCTCACAACTACGGAGAATTCCTCCTGTCAAACCATCAACTATTGTCACCAATTATCATGTTATCCTTTCGTCATGAACCATCTCTGAATCTTATCTCATCTCATGTCTATTAAACACTGACATATATAATGAAGAAGAATTGATCGAGAGTGAGTCATAAGACCTTTTCACGCTTTACTAACAAAAATTCAATTCACATATCTGGTGGTCGAACCTCAATCAAACTCGATCCAGAGTGATCGAGTTGTTGGAACAGCATGCATCCTAGACATAGGGAGTATGACAGTACACAATGCATCCATCAATAGTGCTATGGTCCGTATTCAATTTTCCCAACTCATTGGTCAGATGGTAGGTACTTCCCATGTGTCTCGGACTACATGGATAGGATGATACTGAATCAATAGCAGGGTAAGAACATATCACATCCTGCTTACAACCACATGTAGGGAAAGGTTGAACCACATCCTATAGTCACACATCACAACCATCATAGGGAAATCATGAACCACATCCTACACGTATGCAAATCATTGAGAGTAGGGAAGGGATGAACCATGTCCTACACGTACGAAAATCACTGAGTAGGGATAGGATGGAACCACTTCCTAAAAACACAAGTTACAATCACATGTAGGGAAAGGATAAACCACATCCTACAAACACAAGTCACAACCATCAATCATAGGAAGGATCCTACATGTCAGGAAAGGATGAACCATGTCCCACTGACATGTCAACCACCAATTGTAGGGAATGAGCATCCTACATGTGGGGAAATGATAAACCACATCCCACCGACATGTCAACAGATGCCTAAATGCATCTCTCACTGAAATATCCGCAAGTGAAGGTGAACCACTCATCATACTCATATGCCATAGGAGAAGGTGAACCACTCACCCTATGCATATGTCATCAACGGTAGGGGAAGCTTAACCACTCACCCTATACACATGTGTCCGCAATCATAGGGGAAGGTGAATCACTCACCCTACACACATGTAAGCCACCATGGGGTATCACAAGGGAAGATGAACCATTCACTCTGTACACAATGCACAAATAGGGGAAGGTGAACCACTCACCCTATGGTCACTCATAGTTCAATAAGTACCCCAAGCCCCCAAGAGCTCCCACAGCTCAATGTTCAATCTTAACTAAGGATCCCTTCATATAGGGAATAGTTCCAAGATGCTTCCTAAAAGTCAAGACTAGATCAATGGGAGCCTTATAGCTCCATTCAACAACATATAGATGTATATACAACAAACATATTGATTTACATCATAGATCTTGGTAACACTTAACAATCTTTTGCTTCTTGCATATGTTGATGAAGAAAATATTTGACTGATCTTAGTCCCTCTTACCCAGGGAGACCACAACCTAAATTTGTCTTTCCAGGGTGCACAGTGTCCATCAAACAACTTGCTCATGATGAGATCTGTCCGCTCAAACATGCCATAAAACAGGAATGTGCTTTGTTGTTCCATACAAACTGGTATGTGGAATACTGCATTCTTGGAATACTTTTTTGCAATATACAACGATAGCGTGCTCAAATGGCTCACTGAAGAACTAACTCAAATGGCTTCATAGTAAGCCAAGATTACTGCTTTATGCATTCAGCCTCAATGACACTTCCAGACTTCAATTTTTCAAGAAATAAGATGAATCTTACTATTCACCATACTGTGCTTCAACAACTTTGATAGTGTACCTCAAAACACTTACAAGATGTTTGGATCAACAACTTCTCCATTATATCAGACTTTAAAGCTAAGGCAGAAATCAACTCCCTCTGAATCATAGCTCCCTCTCAATATTTGAAATAAACCTTTCCCAACGAGTCATCTGCAACCGATTAACATTTGATATGGACTATCCTCTGGAAATAATCATTGGGAAAGAGGAATTATTAATCCATTCGTCAATTTTTGCATGAAAAGGAGCTGACACATAGCTTTTCCCAGATTTCTGAAATACTTCTACTCCCTTTGATCCTCACGGAAGAAATTTCGATGATATGGTCGAAAAAGGCGGGAGGAAGTATATCATCAACTACTACTTAGGTTCAATTACATAGAGAAATGACAAGATCATTGCAATCATCTCTCTTTCTCGGTCAAGTCTGTAAAAATAATGGTGAAGGCTTGAACATTATCTACTGAAGTCACAACGACAAAAGAAAATATTTCTTAATTGAACCAACCCTTTTTCTTTGCATTCCTTCAGAGATTTGGATATAGATTCACCCACCGGATGGTATGGGTCTAATATTACCTGAAGTGCACATCCCCATTTATGATGAGAAATCTTTGTCATCACATCTGCTTTTGTACTTCATGGCTGAGGGCCTGTAATGGGAAGCCAAGTTCTTGTTTTCTTCAAGAAAGAAGATTCCTAAGGTACTTCGCCCCTTATCGAAGATGCCAAAGATGAAGGTACTGCATATAGGGAACTAAGTATACAAGTGTTGACATATTGTCAACTATCCTCTATTCAATTCAATAGAGTTCTAGCTGATTGATATGACACATTGAATCATGATGATGATGCACAAAAATTCAGACTTAGATATGCCATGCAATTATTACTGTTGATATTATGAGAATACTGAGGTGTCAAGCTGGTTTACTTCCAATAATACCTTCCAAGTAATGTATACTATCATTTAGGAAATGCCTTTCCTTGAGGTGACAAGCTGGATATTTTCTTGGTAAATTTTCAACTGAGATCACAACTGGGATATGATATAGTTTCGTCATGCAGACATTGATTCACAAATCTTTTCTTAATCTAAAAACAGAAAGAAATATAACTTCACAATGTTACCATTGTCATATTATTGTTGTCACCTTTGTGATGTCTATGTTGTCAATTCTGTCATGGGAGAACTGTCAATCATATGAGAATTACGTTACTTTCATCAAGGGAGTAAAGGTCACTACATCATTAACAAAACCATTACAGAATTAGGGTTATTTCCTTCATTGAATATATCATAGTCTGAGATGGAGGCACTATCATTGTCATCAACACAATCATCAATGCAACGAGATGGCTCTGAATGAACTCGAATCCACCTGGCTTGCACTGCGCAATCCTCATTGGCATCTCTACTGAGTGTTGGATGCAATCAATGCATCACTATAGTCACAACTGATAGTCTATTCTGCCTTTAACTGTCTCTCACTGTCTCCATTAAACCGCTATGCATCGTAGTTAACTGATGTATTCTTCAATACAGATTAAAGAGTTATTATTTAGTGAATTAATTCACACCACTCTCACTAGTGTATCAATCAGCTAGACTAGATACAACTAGCTCAACTCGTGTTCAATCGGAAGTTAACTGAACATAACCTCCACCAACTACTTCTATAACTCCACCAAACTCTACATGAGTTCTAATCAAGTTTGCATGCATTAGCTCCACAAACCCTCGTGAATAGCATAATTCCTTCACAAATTGCTCTCGTGCCACATCCGTGCACTTAAATGTATGCCCAAGAGAATAAGATAATGTTTAGAGTCCAAATATTATTAAGAGCTAATAATATTCGATATATCTATTTTTAGACTGGCAATCTAAAAATAGATTCCACCCAATATGTCTAAAAATAGAAGTCCATCTATTTTTCCAACTTGACCAACCATCCACAAATAGCATCCTGCAACTCATAGAATATGATCGACGTGTCTAAAAATAGACTTTGCGCCAAAAATAGCCTGCGGGCTTTTCACTAAGCTCATCATCTTGTTGAATCTCAACAATGGTCTCATGTTACTGTCCATTCATCTTAATATAAATTATAGAGAATGTGAGAGTTAATATAGGATGACTTTCCTTCTAGAAAGGAGATACCTTAGAGTACATAGAACCAAAATGGGTAGCAATGACACCTATGAATAGACTACTGTATAGTAATACTAGCTAACTGGAAAGAATACGATGCATATACATTACCACTGTATTGGATAGAGATGTAAATTCTAGAGTTACTCGGTCACAGTGAGGATGATTATAATACTAAACGTGAGAAATGAAACACGTTATCAAAATACTTAGCAAGATATTGTTCATTGTGCGTGCCAGAATATTAAACATCAAGCCACAGACCCAAGTGATAACACAATCCGTCATATATCTTATCTGAACCATGGAGACAGTGCGATTCTTCAGAGAGCGGATCATAAATAAATGTGGTCTGACATGAGGAGTAATGGACCCAACAATTGGCTTTATGTATGACCCACACAACCTTTATATCTCACAATGTTCCTTGAGAGATTTGGAAAGATTCAAATGTTATGACTCTTCTAGAACGATGCCATATGGTTGTGATGCCTTAGATGGCACTACGAGGCCATCATGCATGCAGTGCAAAGATATACCGAGGAATGATGTCAAGGTCAACCATAAACATACATATATTGTCTTATAGTAAGATCAGATATACAATCCTGTAGCATTATCTGAGGAAAACATAAACAAAAAATACTACTGTCTGGAACCATGCATAACAGACTCGGTCATCAGAAAACACACCTTATTAATGACGAATCCATGATTGCAAATCAATGAAGAATTTTTGGTTGAGGTATTAGTCCTTAAGGCTGAATTTCCAGTAGTGAAAATCGTATTGAATGGGAGCACTTTTCTGAGTATGATCTTAAGACTAGTTTTCTACAATTAGGTTGTAGAACTGGGTAATCATGATCGAAGGCCTGAACTTAATAGCTTCCACAATGATAGAAGTTGAATAGTATTTCTTGAAGGACCGAATAATGAGGGTTTAAGCCTTGCCAAGGCTTAAAGATCATTGAAAGGAAGAGCAAAGGTATGTACATGAGATATAAGATTTGAATTGACCATTCCATAAATTCGTATAGAAGGGTGTGACCATACATCATCAAAGACAAATTCATATAATGCAAAAGTGTCATCATTCAACTGAGATTTATGACTGAGATGTAGAGATGATCATGAGGCAATATGTGAAGGTAAGATCATGTGCCACTGTCATGTGAAGATAAGCCCCTATGCCAATCCATGCGAGCATACAATCTATGCGAACCAAGCGAAGAAGTCATTACCATACGAGCCTCAGAAAATTCATCATCCGAAATGATATGACTGTTTGATCTAACTCTTGCTTGGGCTTGACTTCTCCTAGCTCTGATACCATGCTAAAATTTGAGTTAACATGGTCTCTACTTAATTTAGTTACTTCATTATCAATTCCAGTAGACCATAAACCATCAACATAAGACAGTAACTACTGTTTGATCTAACTCTTGCTTAAGCTTGACTTCTCCTAGCTCTGATACCATGCTAAAATTTGATTTAACATGGTCTCTACTTAATTTAGTTACTTCATTATCAATTCCAATAGACCATAAACCATCAACAGATGACAGTAACTAACAAAAGAACATTAAATGTAAATGTAGAAAACAAACCAAGCCACATGAACACAAAGATATCGCAAGGGCTAGGGAATAACCCTTGATCAATTCTTCCTATTATTATTATCAAATGTTCAGCGAAGGAAGAGAGAGTACAACCATATATTTTCCAATATGAAGATCATTATCACTACCTAAATTTCAAGGAAACTGCCTCTTCAAATCTGAGATCTGATTAGGTTTAACTTCATGCCGATATAACCCACTTACTTGTTGAAAAGTAAGTAAATAGGTCAGTCTTCATATTGACTATGTAATTATGTATTTTATGTGAAGAAGAAGACAAAGATAATAAAATGTATATTGGTTATACTTGTTTCATGGGTTTCATGAGCAAGATTTTATCTTAGGTTAATAGAATTCTTCTTGATGTCTATCTAAGGATTTTCTTCTGTTTATAACTGTATTCAGTGTCATGTATATGAAGAACCTAGTCGTCATTGAATGCTCCAAGACCTTGTCCTAAAAGTTGTGGAAGAATGGATTGAAATAGTTCTTATATCAACGCTGGAAATATATGATGAAGTCAGTCTTCGCACTCACAGTTAAGTCGGCCTACAAGCTAGTGGATGGTCGGCCTAAAAGCAAGAACACTACCACTATATAAATACTGCCTCTGCGGTCAATTACACAACAAGTAACATTGTGGATCTCTCAGAAGGGACACAACAAAATATGATGCGGTCACCTAAAGTGTAATGCGGTTAAATGTAATACGCTGAACTCTGAAACATAATGCGGTCAAATGTAATACGGTCAACTCTGAAACATAATGCGGTGGTCTCTGTAATATGAAGTGTGGATAATGCAGGTCATACAATGCGAACTATTCAAATGAAGAAATGTGGATATTACATATGACATAATTGCAGATAATACATGTGACAGAAATTTGGATAGTTCTGAGGTGTAATGTGGATAAAAGAACAAAAGAAAGTGCATAGCTTCAGTGCAGATCTCAGGCAGAAGCAAGCTCGGATATCAAAGGGAAATTAGTGTGAATAACAAGATAAGAACAGTGTGTACTTCTCTGTGTTTACAATACAAATTTCAGGAGACAATCATAGAAGGTCAATTGCAATTTGGTTTAATCTATCTTAGCCAAGGTGGAGATATATTACAGCAGTAATATATCTATTGTTTTGTGATGCCAGAGATAAGCTAAGATCCTGGAGTATACTGTTAAGGGAAATTATATTAAAGGAAGAATTTGCTGAGGTTGGGACAGTGCTCATAAGAATAAAAGCAGTCTTAGAGATGGAAAAAAGTAAAGAAGGTAAAGTGGAAGAAAGTAAAGAAAGTCCTAACCACAGCTCAAAGAATAAAGTCAGTTCAGTACAGATTGGTGAAGAAGAGAAGAATCAAGTTTGAAGAAGAAGTGTCAAGGTCCTGGAAGCATAACTAGGTCAAAGGTCTGAGTCTTAGTCATGGTACTTGCCATTTGAAAATCTATCAGAAGAATTCTTTGCGGGTTTTCCTCTCCAAGAGGGAGAGGTTTTGCCCTGGCTCTAGGAGCCTAACTCTGTGTCTTGTGTATTTTGATAATTGACTTGATGAAAGACTAAATAATATAAAGAAGAGAAAACATAAGAATCTCAAGTAAGCTCACAAGTAATTATCAAGAAGAGAATTTGTATTAAACACCAGCCCTCCAGATTATTAACATGGTATCAGAGCTAAGGTGCTTAATGCAAAGGCTGCTTGACAAAGGAGACACTACAGGAAGCAAAGATCAAAGTTTGGGTTGAAGGATCAAATCAGTTTGCAAAGAAGACTCTCTAGCTATATCAACTCATTCAAGTAGATAATATTTCCCATCAAAGATTTACATTCAAGACAGAGGTAGAAGAAGACATCATCTTTTGAAGACATCCTTTACCATCAAGGATCCAAGAAAGAAAGCTACTAAAGGAGAAAGTCACCTACTCAAGTAAGTATCTATGACCTTATCTAAATCTATCAAAATGTCTTCTTTGCAAAATGTGATCAGTTTCTTACTTGGAAGAAACTAGGTAATTCCTAAGAATGAGCTTAGGTACATTCCTTATACAGGAATAAGTACATTCCCTTGTGGAATAGTGTAAATTTTTGTAGATGTTCTATCCTTGATGCAACTTCACTTTTATCCCCAATATCAAACAGGAATCACATAAACACGAAAGTAAAATGCTGATAGAACATACCAGCAGATCGACAGAATACAAGCCAAAAATACACTTAATTTGATCAGCAAAATATGTGTTGTGGTGTGTTATGGCAGTCAACGGGATGCTTCAACCAGCAAAGTCTCAATACAGTCAGCAAAGTCTCAATACGGACAGCTATATCAGTCAACGAAAGTCAACGTTGTCCCAACCAACGGTCAACTCAAAACAATAGCAACAAAAAGTCAACGCAGCCCGGTCAAAGTCAATGGTCAACCTTGATTTCTATGCCAATAAATGCAAACTAGAGAAATCGGAATTTTGAGCAAGTTTGGGGTCAATTTGACCAAGCATTGACCAAAGTCAACGCTGGTCAAATCTAAGCTGAAACCCTAGGTCAAAACAGAAATGTCTTCGCTGCAATTTTCCCACATGTGGAGAAGAAGAGACTCCAAGTGATGATCGAAACAATCAGATGTAGAGAGAGAATGTGTGATGATGAGATGAGTGAAAATGACCTCCAACATTTACCTATATATATCCATCAGTGAGGGTGCGTGACACATCTGCTGGGGCTTCAAGCCTACATTTCAATTCTGGCTGACCTTGCACATAAGTGGAATAAATTCAAAATAAATGTTCTGCTCATCGGATCAAGATGATCTTTAGATCGATCTTGCACCTCTCTGAAAGAGGAGTCCAATAAAAATATTGGCATCTTCATCTGAGCATCACAACATGGATTTTGGACCTAGTTGTCCAAAATTAACACTCCCTCTCAATTAGGGAGAACTCCATCCACCTGTGCCATCCAAACATTGCGCGTCATCCCGCCGTAACTTTCTTTGCTAGCTTCTTTATTTTAGAACAAAAGGGTGATCACAAAGACATCACTCCTGGCTGAAAAATTCAGCCAAAGGTCTGCTCATCAGTTCCTATATGATCGAGCCTTATGGCGCCTCGCTGTACCATACCCGAATAAAATGGTACCTAATATCAATATGCTTGGATCGATCGTGGAACACAGGATTCTCTGACAAATGAATCCCACTCTGGTTATCACAAAGGATAATGGTAGTATCTAGCACATGCCCGAACTTCACTGAAGAGCTTCTGCAACCAAACTGCTTCACAATAGGCCATACTCGCTGCAATGTTTTTGGCCTCAGCGGTGCTCAAAGCCATCGACTTCTACTTCCTGCTCATCCATGATATCGAAACAGACCCAAATGTGAAGCAGCATCCCGATTTGCTCTTACGATCCACCACACTACTAGCCCAATCGGCATTAGTATATCCATGGAGTGTCATACTCCCGACAGTGTATCTCAGCCCATGGTTTATCGTGCCCGAACGATATCTCAACAGATTCTTGACACCGACCCAATGAATGTGATGAGGTTCAACCATATGTTGAATCAAAGTATTCACTGAAAAACATACGTCCGGACGGGTGTTCACTAAGAACATCAGGGCCCCTACAAGTTGACGATACTCAGTAGGATTTGCTAGCACGGGCCCAACAGCACTGCCACTCAACTTCTTAAAGTTGAGCTCCATTGGTGTCGACACAGACTTATAGTCCACCATTCCAAATATTTCCAGAAGCTTCACAATATATTTTCATTGAGAAAGGAAAATCTCGCCAGGTCTCTGCTAGACCTCCAGGCCTAGGAAGTAATGCATCAGTCCCAGGTCCTTCGTCTCGAACTCAGCAGCGAGCTCCCTCTTACACTGATGAATGAGAGACTCAGCACCTGTCAGGAAGAGGTTGTCCACATACAACACCAGAATGAGAGGCTTTTCTCTATCAACCTTGAAGTAAAGGTTTGGAGCAGCATTACTACAAGTGAAGCCCAGCTTCATCAGGTAGCTATCTATCCTCTCATACCAAGCTTTCGGTGCTTGCTTCAACCCATAGAGGCCTTTATTCAACCTGCAAACATGGGTGTCCCGATCCTGGACTTCGAATCCCAGAGGTTGCTCCACATACACTCTTCCTTTATCGCATCATGCAAAAATGCAGTCTTCACATCCATCTGATGAAGATTCCATCCTTGCATAGCAGAAAGGGCTATGATAGATCAGATGGTGGTATATCGGGCCACAGGTGCAAATATATCATTATAGTTTATGCCTTCCTTTTGAGAGAAGCCACGAACAACGAATCTTGCCTTTAACTTTTCAACGCTACCATCAGGTCCATGCTTGATCTTGTAGAGCCATTTCGAGGTGACAACTGCTTTGTCCTCCGGTCTTGGAACCACATCCCAAACATCATTCTTCATAATGGACTCATATTATTTGTGCATAGCATCCTTCCAGACTTGATGCTTTACGGCTTCCTCAAAAGATCCAGGTTCCGATTGTACGATTGAACTCATGGCTACTAGATACCCTTGGTATCTATTCGGATTCTTGCTTTCACATAATGTCCCCCTTGGGGCCATATGTCTCTCAGCACCTTGAGAGTGTCCCTGAGCCATGATGGTTTTCTCTTCATTGAAGGAGGTGGATCAATAGGGTCCATTGGTCCTTCAACATCGAGCATCGTCTCATCCTTCAGTTCTTCTTGATTTCCAGGCCTTGCTTCATGATCTTCCTTAGATCTCGGAAGATTGATTACTTTCCACAAGGAAGCATCTTCGTCAAAGGTAACATCGTGGCATATCTCCACTTCCCTTTGGCCAGGCACATAGACTTTATAGGCCTTCGAAGTTTCGTTGTAGCCCACAAACATTCCTTTCTTCCCAGAAGCATCCAGCGTGCTCCTCTTCTCCTTCGGTACATGAAAATAAACATCACATCCAAAAACTCTAAAATGTGAGACGTCAGGTTTCTTACCAGAGAAAACCTCTTCAAGAGTTTTTGAGTCCAGAGTGGAATGTGGGCATCGATTTTGTATGTAAACAGCAGTGTTCACAGCTTCTCCCCACAGAAACTTCGGAAGACCCTGGTCACATAGCATGGCACGGGCAGCTTCCACAATGGTCCTGTTCTTTCTTTCAACAACGCCATTTTGCTCAGGAGTATATACGGTTGTGGTCTCCCTCTTGATGCCAGCTTCTCTGTAAAAGTTTTTGAACTCATTCACCTCATATTTAGTGCCATTATCAGTCCTCAAAATCTTGATCTTCTTCCTTGTTAGATTTTCCACCAAGGCTTTGAAGGTACGGAACCACATGAAAGCCTCGTCCTTCTTCTTCAAGAAGTATATCCAGGTTTTGCAAGAGAAGTCATCTATGAACGTCATATAATAAGAACATCCTCCCAAGATTGTCATGGGCAGCATACCAGACAGATCAAAATGTATCAATTGTAAGACATCAAACCTCTTTGTGACACTTGAGGGGAAAGGTCCCCTTGTATGCTTTCCTTCGGCACAACCCTGACATACACCTTCATGATCATTCTTGAATTCAGGCATCCCCGTCACCACCTTCCTTGCTTCAAGAAGGGATTTGTAATGAAGGTGTCCAAACCTCTGGTGCCATAGTTCAGTCTGTCGGATAGTATCACATGTCATCGCTGCCAGTGGACTTCCTCCAACCTGGTAGAGTGTATCAACTATAAACCCAATCGTGATAGCTTCCTTGAAACTCTTCTTCCAGATGCGCACCTTCCCATCAATGAGTGCCACATTGAAATCTTTGTCTTCAATGGCCGAAATAGACACAAGGTTCTTCAAATCAAGTACATATAATACATCTTGCAAGTGGAGGAATTGACCTCGAGACAAGTGGAGGGTCACAGTCCCTGTCCCTTTCACAGGATATGTGGCATTATCTCCAAGGACAATTTTCAGATTAACATCCTTCTCAACCATATCAAAAAGTGCTTCCTTGAACCTAGTGATGTGCCTTGAGGCACCACTATCTATCAACCAGACATCCATAATTTCAGGTGGAGATGCAGCAGAGAGGGAAAATACAATAATGAATTCCTTTGTTTTATCATCAACAACATTAGATTCCTCATACCTGGAATTTCTCGACCTTTTGTAAGGTTCCCCATTTCCACCAAAGGGAGCCTTCCTCTTTCCTTCGAACCTGTTTTTCCTTTGATTGCCATTCCTCCGGTTGTTGTTGTTATCATCATCATCAGGAGAATCCTTCTTGAAAGGGCATTCTCTAGCATAGTGGTCGGTCTTGTGACATGTGTAACATTTCCCTTTCTTTCCTTGGGCCCCTACTCTTCCTTTGTTCCTCGGACCACCATTGTTCTTCTTCTTAGCACGAGCAGTGAAAGCAACATTTCCTTCATTTTCATATTCCTTCATCCTTGTTTCCTCTTGTACACATCTCGATAATACTTCTTCAAAATCAAGTATCACATTGTTATTGAGAATGGTAGTATTGAATACATGCCATTCGGAGGAGAGACCTCCAAGTGCGAAGTGCGGTGAGAACCATTTTTCGATCAACTATTGTATCCCCAATGGCCAGAAGATTATTTCTGATTTCGATCAACTTTAGAAAATATGATTGGACGGATTCATCCCTGCCTTTCTTCAGATTCTTCAGTTGGTTCTTGAAGAAAAGGACTTGATTTGCATTTTTGGCCTTGAACATGTTGACCAACTTATCATACATCTCCTTGGATGTGCCCAGCTCAGAGATGTAGGCTATCAGAATCTTATGAATTGAATCTCGAATCATCAGCTTTGCTTTGATTTCCCCCTTCTTATATTTTGACTTGGCGGCAACAGGAGCAGTGGATGGAGGCTTTTGGATTTTACACTACACATAGTCCATGACATCTTGGTATTCCAACACAAGATCCAAAGTCATCTTCCAGGCATGGAAGTATTCCTTCCCAGTCAATTTGACATCAGCTTTGAAGCCATTATAGTTTTAGGTACCCATGCTCTTCTTTGATGGTTACTACAAACTTGGGCTTTGTCTTCACCTCCGCTCTGATACCATGTAAATTTTTGTAGATGTTCTATGCTTGATGCAGCTTTACTTTTATCCCCAATATCAATCAGCAATCACATAAACAAGAAAGTAAAATGTTGATAGAACATACTAGTAGATCGACAGAAGAAAAGCCAAAAATACACTTAACTTGATCAGCAAAATATATGTGTTGCGGTGCATTACGGCAGTCAACAGGATGCTTCAACCAGCAAAGTCTTAATACGGTCAGCCAACTCGAAGTGTCACACAACCCTCTCGGACAGCTATATCAGTCAACCTAAAGTCAACGAAAGTCAATGTTGTCCCAGTCAATGGTCAACGCAAAACAATAGCAGCAAAAAGTCAATGCAGCCCGGTCAAAGTCAATGGTCAACCTCGATTTCTGTGCCAATAAATGCAGACTAGAGAAATCGGAATCTTGAGCAAGTTTGGGGTCAATTTCACCAAGAGTTGACCAAAGTCAACACTGATCTAAATATGTGTTGAAACCCTAGGTCAAAACAGAAATGTCTTTGTTGCAATTTTCCCACGTGTGGAGAAGAAGGGACTCCAAGTGATGATCGAACCAATCAGATGCAGAGAGAGAATGTGTGATGATGAGATGAGTGAAAAGGACCTCCAACGTTGACCTATATATATCCATCAGTGAGGGTGTGTGACACATCTGTTGGGGCTCAAGTCTACATTTCAATTATGGCCGACCTTGCACATAAGTGGAATAAATTCAAAATAAATGTTCTGCTCATCGGATCAAGATGATATTTAGATCGATATTGCACCTCTCCGAAAGAGGAGTCCAATAAAAATATTGGCATCTTCATATGAGCATCATAACATGGAGTTTGGACCTAGTTGTCCAAAATTAACAAATAGGTCCTCCCTGGCTGAGAGGGAGAAATAGACATATTATTTTGGTCTTCACTTGGGAAGACAGAATGGAGGATTGGGTAATCATCTAGCATTCGATACTCTTCGATAATGTGTTAGGGCATTCAAGATAAGACTAGTCGAGGACAAATATTCTTTGAGGGCTAGCTACCCAAGAGAAGAATAGTCCAAGAAGGTCATACTTTGGGAACACTCGGGTGGAGTATGTACCTTGGAGAGACAATGACGATGTTGTCTATAAGTCATGTGTCTCGCCAGGATTGTAGCCCATTGTCTCGTTGAGAGATGGGGCTGTTAGTCAAGGCCTTGCACTAGGACAATGTTGGTTGATATGATGCTATATAGATGTGATTACCAATCTAATCCTTCTTATGAGATTCTTCAATTAGAAATTAACCATATACCTGTATGAATACCTCCCTAGTTAAGAGGGAGTGTTTAAAAGCGTAACTAGGTCGGTCTTCATATTGACTATGCAATTATGTATTTTATGTAAAGAAGAAGACAAAGATAATAAAATGTATATTGGTTATACTTGCTTCATGGGTTTCATGAGCAAGATTGTATCTTAGATTAATAGACTTCTTCTTGATGTCTATCTAGGGTTTGTCTCCTGTTATAACTGTATTTAGTGTCATGTATATGAAGAACCTAGTCGTCATTGAATGCTCCAAGACCTTGTCCTAAAAGATGTGGAAGAATGGATTGAAATAGTTCTTATATCAATGCTGGAAATATATGATGAAGTCAGTCTTCACACTCACAATTAAGTCAGCCTACAAGCTAGTGGATGGTCGGCCTACAATCAAGAAGACTGTCACTATATAAACACTACCTTTGTAGTCAATTACACACCAAGTAACATTCCGGATCTCTCAGAAGGGACACAGCAAAATATGATGCGGTCGCCTGAAGTGTAATGCGGTCAAATGTAATATGGTCAACTATGAAACATAATGCGGTCAAATGTAATACGATCAACTCTGAAACATAATGCGGTGGTCTCTGTAATATGAAGTGCGGATAATACAGGTCATACAGTGCGGACTATTCAAATGAAGAAATGCGGATATTACATATGACATAATTGCAGATAATACATATGATAGAAATGCAGATAGTTCTGAGGTGTAATGTGGATAAAAGAATAGAAGGAAGTGCGTAGCTTCAATGCGGATCTCAGGCAGAAGCAAGCTCGGATATCAAAGGGAAATTAGTGTGAATAACAAGATAAGAACAGTGTGTACTTCTTTGTGTTTACCATACGAATTTCAGGATACTATCACAAAATTTCAATTGCGATTTTGTTTAATATATCTCAGCCAAGGTGAGGATATATTACAGCGGTAATATATATATATTTTTGTGATGCCAAAGATAAGCTAAGATCCTGGAGTATACATTAAGGGCAATTATATTAAAGGAATAATTTGTCGAGGTTGGGACAATGCTCATAAGAATAAAAGCAGTCTTAGAGGTGGAAGAAAGTAAGGAAGGTAAATCTAAGATTTACCTTCCTAACCACAGCTCAAAGAATAAAGTCAGTTCAGTACAAATCAGTAGAGATTGGTGAAGAAGAGAAGAATCAAGTTTGAAGAAGTTCTGTCAAGGTCTTGGAAGCATAATTTGGTCAAGGGTCTGAGTCTTGGTCATGGTACTTGTCATTTGAAGATCTATAAGAAGAATTATTTGCGGGTTTTCCTCTCAAAGAGGGAGAGGTTGTGCCCTGTCTCTAGGAGCCTGACTTTGTGTCTTGTGTATTTTGATAATTGACTTGATGAAAGACTAAATAATATAAAGAAGAAAAGTCATAAGAATCTCAAGTAAGCTCACAAGTAATTATCAAGAAGAGAATTTGTATTAAACACCAACCCTCCAGATTCTCAACATTACTCACCCTTACTTCCCATTTCAGGACAATGACCTTCCTTCATAATATTTTGTGCACATTAATTGGTAGATCTTGGCTCATGTCATCCTCTTCATATGCCTTTAATTCCACCTGATCTTGGAGACTAGGCCCATGGAATATATGTGAAGACAACCAACCTCTCGGCGTTTTGTGACAAGTGCACCATGCTAATAGGAGTGAAACTTACCATTGGAGAGGAGACCATAGAAATATATATCAAAAACACCATCCTATAACACTAGCCAAGACTGACTCCATTTCTTCTCTAACTCAGATCTGAAATAGATAATAAATGAGGCCAGAATCATCCATAGACAAGCCTAGAATTCCACCATACTGACCTTGGCCTCCTTCTTGAGGAACTCGACTCGTGAAGAAGACCAAACAGATACCAATCTTGCCCTTGATACCTTCGCTGGATATCTTCCTCTTCTATGGCCATTCAGAGAAATAGAGTGAAATGGATGTGCTAAAATGAGGGTGAAGGCACCTCTATTTATACAATTCAGTAGGGGTCAAGAGACGTGTCTATTGGACTTGTTGAGCCAACATAGAGATACGCCGACCTTGATAAGTTTTTTGTGAGAGAATATATTCAAAAACCCACTTCTACTTATCCAAATTTGACGATCTTTAGATCGATTTTGGTCCTCCTTGTTAGAGTCGGTCTAGTCATACCTCCATCAGAAATCAAAAAACTCTTTGTTGCATCTCATTTTTAGGTGTCTCATTCAGTCCATTCATCTGCATTCCGTTAGGGGCATGCCATCATCTGACGGAAGGGTCTCTTCACTCATTTCCCTCATGTTTGTACCTGCTGGTTTGGTCAAAATTCAAAATTGTTCATCAAAGTTGATTTCAATCATGGATGGTCTCTTGGTCAAATAAGAGTCATTTCGGTCATTAAGTCTAGGGTTTGGTCTTCAAAAATGTTAAATAATGCCAGCAGGCCATGAGGATGTCTCCAATAAGTTTTCATTTCAAAATTATCATCATCATAATGCTTAAGAATGATTCTTCTTCAAAACTTTGTTTTGAAGAAGAAATAGTCAAATTTATTGTTTGTAATGAATATGTAATTTTTAAGTTCTTCAAATGTAATAATGCTTCAGGCGCAGCCCTGGTCACCTTGTCGAGTTCCAGGCCATTCATTCATGCAAAGCAGACAAAGAAGTTCATCATCAGTCCAAAAATCATAAAGGAAGCAAAACAGAGTTAGAGTGAAGTGTCAAAGGTTTCAAACATTGCAAAAGTGGGTGTGCCCAAATCAAAAATCAAAATCCCTGTCATAAGAGATATGTTCGTGTTCCAATAATCCATATACACGCCAAGAGACATCAGTGAAACCAAGAAAAATCATGGAGGAGTGAAGAAATCACGTTGAAGGCCGAAAATGTGTTGCAGTTGCAGAGCGCGGCGCATAGGTTGAGTGTCGCAGCGCACATGGCGCGCGCGGCGCATTGGGTAGTTTTCTGCAGTGTAAAATTACACTGGCGCGGCGCACAGAGCTGTCAAGCCGGAATTTTGCCATTTCTTCATCAAAAATCAAAACGACTCCAACTCTTTTGTTGCAAGTAAGTTTGTGCGCCCTTGCCACTGCTATTAGATCGTGTTTGATGTTGTTTGGAGGCAAAGACATCAGAGTTTTGATTGGTGAAATTAAACCCTATCACTTGGTAAGCATAAGGGTATAAAATTGGGTGTTAAAACGTGTCATTAGTGCCAAACACTCATTACATTCCCACTTGTGGCCTTTATTCCCCCTCACTGTCACGATATCATTAATATCCTTCTCTATTGCCTCATAATCCTGTTTAACAGTCATATCCACTTATTTTCATTTTCCCATTTTCCCTATTCCTAAACCCTACTATTCCCCATAACCATTACTCTCCCATATCATTTGCAAATATTCCTAGATTTCCAAACCCCACCTCCCTCAATACAGTCAAGTGACTGTTAACACATTTCAAATCTCACTTAACAAACTCCATAGTCCACTTTTCCCACTGTCCCATATTCCTCATAGTTCCTCATTTCCCTTTGGCACATTTGGCACTTGGAGACGAAGACACCAAGTCCTAATTTCTCATTTTCAACCAATCAAACATAAAGTTGTCATACACATTGCAAACACCATGACGGACACAGATTCATCCTATGAACAAGATAGTGACTTTACAACTGAAACTGCATGCACCAGGAGGACACTAAACGTCGAAAAAGGGAAGATAGACTTCAAATCTTGGCCGAAGCTTCTTTGGCTGAGCATAGTACTTGATGAGGGACTTTCAGTCCAAATTTCAGCAAATTTGGAGAAAATTTTGTCATTTTGAAATTTTTGGTCACAAAACAGGTTTTCCTGCCCAACGCGTAGCGCCGCCTTGCGCGCGCTTACGTTTGATAGATCTTCTGGAGGAAAACTTGACATTTTTGGATTTGTTATGAAAAGTTATGCATGCTCAGCAATGGCCTAAGAATTTCATCAAGTTTTGGGTGGCCTAAAGGGTCAAAAACACCTTGAAAATGGCCTTTCTACCACCTTTTACACACACAGGAACCAGTCTTGGGAGATTGAAGTTTTGGAGGGGCAAATGACATCCAAATCCAAAAATTCCACTTGGGTTGGATAGTAGACATCCAGGGCTTTCCAACGCGCTATCATGAGCTCAATTTTGACTTCAGGAAGTGCCTCAAAATCAGCTCCAAAGTGGCGCGATGCATTGAGTTTTCTGGCGCGGCGCATAGAGAAATTTGGCCTCATTTTCACTCTTCAGCTCAGAATTTCGCCCAGTTTTGACTAGTTTTACTTTCTGATGTAACTCTTGATCTATCTTGATGTAATTTCTTGACCATGATGTAATTTGGGCATATTTTTACTTGTTCTAGAGGATTCATTCACTAAAAAGTGAAAATTAAATGAATGAATCAGTTTCCTTCCATATAGAGGCAAGTTGTTTGAGTGCCTAGATTTCAGTTCCTAGTTTAGAATTGGTTGAAACAGCTCCTAGAAGGATGAGCTCGACCCCTAGAGGCATGGGAAGGGGTTAGGCTAGTCTATATTATGTATTTTCTGAATCATTTTCAGGGTTGGACTCTTGGGAATAGTTTGGCACTCCTTGTGGCTCTGTGTTTTGATGATGTTTCTCTCTATGTACCTGTAAGTTTCATTGATGTTATTTGTGTACCATTTCTCTGCACCTTTCTTCTTAAATTAAGCAAATCAGTGTTAAAGGTAGAATTCAGTAGCTTGCTCTGCTCTGCGTTTGTTTTGCTTGATTTTACATGTTTTCCTCTGTTTGGAGAGGATCCATGAGTTCTTTTGCCCTCGTCAGCCCCTCAGCGGTCTAAACCATCCGTCCTTTCAATTCAAAACATCAAAACCATTGTTTTTCCTACCCCAATAAGAATTCTGCAAAAACTTGGCCTAATCCCCTGACCCAAAACTGCCTTTTCCTTTGTTTTCGACAAAAACCTACAAAATCATTTCAAACTCCTTGATTTATATACCTAGCCTAAAATTAGCATTCATTTCAGTCATCTCAAGCCCTATTGATACATTTTTCCTGAGATTGACCCGGAGAGAGCCCTCTCCTATTCTGGTAGGGCTAGCTACTAGACTGAGCGTGGTATGATGTTACCCTGAACTCTGCCTTCCTTCAGCTTGAGGTAGATTTAGGCAATAACATAGTGGCGACCATACTGGGAAGAGAAATTGGTTTGCTTGTTGGTGTTAATTGTTTGGTAAGCTACAGACGGAGCCTGAAGTTATGCCAGGTAGCCTTCGAAACGCTTTTGCTTTGCATTAGCGGAAGTAGATAAACGCTGCTTCAGTCAATCTCCGATCTAGCTTGTGAACGTGACACTTGACTTGTGGATTGTCTTGCCCCAGAACATGTATCAAGTTCAGATCTGATGGTTGATGGTGGACAATGATCAGACATAAGAAGGCTGAAATCATTCACCTGGTGACTCCAACTCAATGTACAGACTCCACTGGAGGACTAACTCTTTCACTGAGAAAATGGAAGGATCTTACACAAAGTTCAGGTATCCAAAGTGGAATGGTATTCAGGATCTAGTCTGCTTTCTTGTAAATTACTTCTTCGCCGTTCTTGAAGCTATCCTGAAAGTTTTTCAGAATTTGTTGTATGATAAAGGTGATCGAAATCTTCACTTGACCTTGAAAAGAAAGAGTGTAAATACTGAGTATCCCTTTGATCCTGGCCTCCTTACTTTTCCCACATCTTATGATGACTCTCTTCAGAGTAATGAGCCTAAAGAGAACAAAACTGATCCCATAGCTCTTGTATATACTCCTACACCTGTTATAGTCCCAGATAGGTATAAACCTCTTGTTTTACCTTCTCTTCTTCATGATTTCCCTGCAAATTATGACCTATATCTACCAAGATTTGACGGTGAATGTAACAATGTCAATGTTGAGCAACATGTGCAGAATGTTGAGACTTTTCTAGATCTTTTTGAAGTTGATGATGAAGATGTTAGTATTAGGCTTTTTTCTCTTTCTTTGCAAGGCAAAGTGAAGAGTTGGTTCAAAGCCCTGCCTGATGCGAGCATCTCAGATTTCCAGCAAAAGCCTTCAACCCCACAGGTGTGGTTGGTGGCAAGGAACTCAGAGAAGGGGCTGTCACCTATTCCCAACTCTCTCCGTTTAAGCTATCTCCTAGGTTAGCTAAAGGGGGTGGTCCCTAAAGGAAAACTAAGTTAAAGATGTGAGATTTCTAGGAGAATTGATTAGAAGGAATTACTTATCAAAGATGACTTGATTTCCAATATGTAAACAAGCATATAAGTATATGAGCAATATTCAATGACGTGTTCAAAATATAGACCAGTGCTTTAAAGTAGATAACAAATGTTTGCTCAACAATAAAAATCAAGATATAATGACAATAATCCCACAAAGGAAGTGTTAGACCAAGATCACAATATGCAATTAAATTTGCAACACCAAATAATGGTATTTGCCAATGAAACGAGATATATCAATTATCCATAAGCATAGTGATCATTAAAATGACAACATGCACTGAAATTGTATGTAGAAGCAAATTTCCAAATACCATAGAATTAAACTTGTTGCAAAATTTAAGGCATTTAAAAATGATTGCATCAAAGTGCTTCTTGAGATAATATTTGCACGTGAATCTTTAGACCGTCAAGATAGCAAAATAAAATTTGGGAACTTTGCAATGTAAATGTGATGAGATAGTGCTCCTGGTTTATTTTATTAATTAGTTCTAAAGCAATGTTACAATTGAACTCCTGTCCCCAGACCTCACCCTCGCCCGAAATTCGGATCTCACAATGAGGAGTCCATAGGGGTGGAGGGTCCCTAATGTCTATACAACCAACTTAAGTTGGAGGTTAATTTTTAGGGACGCAAGTCTAGCATGCAAAGTGAAATGCCTAAATGATATGGAAATGAGTTTGCAAGTGCTGTGTAAAAGATGGAGATGATTCAATTAAATATGCTTCATAGTTAGAACAATAACTCAAGTTGCCATAAATTGAAATGCTATGCTTCTTTACTTGTAGTATGTTGTGAAACTTATCCAAATGAGGAGTAGATCACAAAAACATAAGTAAGTGATGGCAAATGAGATTGCAAATTAGGAAATTTAAATGACTATGTGATCTAAGCAATTAACGAAATGAACATATGAGTTATTCACATGCAACTAGACTAGATTAGCAAACGAAATGATGAATGCAAGTGATTTAGTTTGAGAAAATTAAAAGAAAAACTAAGCAAAAGAAAGTTACCCACTCAAGAAGATTTCCTCCCTCTAAATGAGTGGGTGAGATACCATGGGAAAAACTTCCCAAGCTCCCTCAAGAACAGTTAGCTCTTTATTAATGAAAATGAGGCCCTCTTATAGAAATGAGGGGATTGGGAAGAGCTTACAATAAGCATTTTAAAATTGCTCCTTCCCAAAGTTACAAGTGTAAGGTTTAAAAAAATCTACTTGTGAGATGTTTACAAAGTAAAGGCTTAAAGCCTTGAGGTGAATGGCGGTTACAATTCCTCAAAAGAATGAGGCTTTAGAAGTAGAGGTGAAGTGATAAGGCAGAACTTGGATTTGAGGTTCCAAACGAAATAGTGTTCCTTAGCCTATGCTTTAGCTCTCTTTCTTCAAACCTAGATTGCTTCCAAGAACACCTACAGGCAAACAAGCAAAAGAGTTAGCATGCAAAAGAAATATCGCTGAAATGTGTGAGAGGAAATCACATGCATGCGAAGGAAACAGTTAGAAACTCAATGCAAGTATAAAATACACTGTATGTTACAAATTCCCTCACTAAGATCAGCTTGAAAGAGTTGATTTAGTGAGTGAGAATTAGGATTTAAACCCAACAACTTAGCCTCAAATGCTAGATAAAATAGATATGTGCACAGATGAGAGAAGAAATATATGAAATTTTTTTTAGAGATGGAATAGAAGCAAAAGGCTCATGAAACCCCCTTTTAGATAAATCTCTTGATGTCTTATGAGATTGTTGGCTTGAACAACTTGTGAGACCTTTGATATCCTTGGAGATGACTTATTCGAATCGAAGAAGTCTTCACACTCCAATGGATTTGGCAACCTGTCCTTTGAACACACAAATTTCTGCAAACCAATTGTTAGTGCAAAAGAAACTTGGCATATAGAGGCCACGTTGAGCTTGTCATTTCATCGAAAATAACAAGCTACAACAAGAGCGCAAAACATACCAAGTCCAAAGGAGATCTGAGATAGCTACAAATCTCCCCTCCCTAGACAATAGTGCCTTCAGGAAAATGCAAAGAAAAACAACTAGATTGCGATAAATAACAATATCAAATGAAACAAGTATACCTCATCAACCAAAGAATGCACCACAAGAGAAGCTAGTAACCCCAAAGACTTTTCTTTATTCAGCTCAATAACAATTTCGGCATAATAACAATAAGCACAAGCTTCAAAAATCCACCCTTCAATGAGAGCCCAAGGCTCATTTAAATAGAATGATGGGAGCAAATCCCAATGAAAAAATCAAATGACAAGTGTAGCAATGGAGATAATCCCAATGTAAAACGAATTTGCACAAGTGGCATAAGAACTGTCCAAGTGGAACCAACTGCTGTAGGTGACTGTTGTGAACTGTTGTAGGTGGCTTCCAAAATGGGCAGCGTACACTTCTAACTGCCTGTGCATATTTATTAACTCACAAAACCTTCCACAAAGCTGATCCTTAACTGCTGCATATTTACTACTAACCACAGCTCCAAACAAATCTGCGTATTAGCTTTTGATTGGCTGCCTCTAATCAACACGTACATGCTGGAGTAGACTGCTGTAGGTGGTCTTCTTCACTGGCAGCGTACACTTCCAACTGTTATGTGCATCTCATTATGTCCAAGTGTGAAATATGTGGCAATAAATGGGAGCAATATCCCACGAAATTAGCCATAATACAATTATCATGTAACCCACGTGTACCAAATCAACGCCAATCAGATCTGTGTGTTAAGATCAACATATGACCGCCTCTAATTGCTGCGTACAAGCTGTAGTTAACTGCTGCGTTGATTTTCTGAGTGCCAACATGTGGGGAAAATTGGGAGACAAAGTCTGTCCCATGTGGCAGTCTTGTCCCCCTTTTAATTTGACACCAAAGTGGTAAGCAATACATGCCAAAACTCTGTTGTACGTTGCACTTTTGGATCAAAGAGATATACGTATGACAAAGTGGGGGACAAGGTTTGCCATGTCACCTTTCTTGTCCCCCCTTAAAGTTGAATAAATTATTTAATGTATTCCACCTTAATTCCCTTTTCTAACTTTATGCTTTAATCTCTTCATATTTAAATCAAAGCTGAACCTTTACCATACGTTGCCTTATGAACTCAACGTGGAACTTTGACTTGGCACATTTGGCTTTGACTTGTATCTTATGTGGTGGGCCCCACATTGCTGCTACATCACCCTTGACCTTCACTGAATCTGCCATGTCAAAATTTTGACTTATTTTGACTTTGGAAAATTTTCCAAATTTTTCCAATTATGAATTTTTTTGAATTTTTTTGAATTTTTTCCACTGACATTAGGAAAATCGGCTTTTGAGGGACCATAAGTCGTTTTTTGACCCTCAAAGTGGGTCCTAGGATAATGCTGGGTCTCTGAGGATGAATTTCGACTGGTCACACACCCCAGACATTTTCGAAGACCACTTATTTACATCATTACATAGAAAATAATTAAAAAATCCCATTTTGCGAGAAATTTTTAATTATTAAAAAATCCTACTTAGACCTAGTCAAATTCCGCGAAATTTCAGAGATGACCTAGCATGGTAATATACATTGACTTTAGACACTAAGATGTGTTAGGGGCTCAACCTTCAAGCCGTCACCCCGGCTTTGGGGTAATGCAATGAGTGAAAAAACCTAGAAAATTATTCGCCGCTAAAAAGAAGGAATAATTAACCAAGTAAAAAAAACACTCCAAGGTGTACTCGCTTGCTGATCGAGTCCCAACATCCTTGACCTGTTACATGGCTTTATTCATCATGCTAGTGACATTTATACAATATCCCCGAAGGGCTGCGGAATCTGAAGACTGAAGAAGAAAATGATGAGAAGAAGTAGAGTTTAAAAACTTTGTTGAACTGATGATATCGGATGGTACAAATGTCTTCTGGTTCATCCTTGGGCATGGTGTCTTCTCATTATCATCAAGTGCCACTCGAGTGGTCAGCGAGGTTCAAAAGCCGCGTCACGAGGCATCTGATTAGTTCGTCAAAGTTTTCCTTGACAGGTGGGTGATCGGACATAATCCTTTCCTTATTTTAGACAAGTATGCCCAGCTGAAAAGACATCTAGGGGAGACAGTAGAACAGTTTTCTTCCAGATTTAACCAAGTATATTTTTCAATGCCAGCTGATATAAGACCTTCTCCTAGATCTGCTCTCTTGCACTACCCGGGTGCCTTTGATCCGGAAATGGAGTTTCAGCTGAGAGAAAGGAATACTGCAACACTTGTAGAGATACAGAACAGTGCAGTAAATGTAGAGGCTCATTTGTTGATCTGAAGGGCAAGGTTGAAGGAAGAAGAGATGAAAAACATAGATCCGGAGAAATTGACATCTCTAGAGGTAAAGCTTGACATTTTGGTAAGTGCAGTAGAAGAGATGATGCAAAAGATCACCACAAGGAATGAGTATAATGTTCAAGCCCATGACTTGCTGATTGAAGAAGAACAAGTGGCTGATCCAAAACATTTTGTTTCTAATCCCAGTTGTCATAGTGATTGTTTTATAGATCATTTTGGAGAAGAGAGAGTTGTTTATATGACATGTATGCTTGATGATGTGTTTTATACCGATGATTTGCCTCAGTTTGATCAGTACGATGATGATTATGTTCTCCAAACAGAGGCTAATCTTGCAGACAAATCAGCAGCTAGTTTGTGGAAGGAGGAATTTCACTTTCAGCGGCTCGAGTACAATGATCAACCGATGCATATCAGCTATGACAATGATGACGAAAGTGCAGCAAATTTTGAAGTAAGTGAAGGATCTTTGCCTTTTTGTTTTGATTCGTTTCAGTTCATCAGAGATAACTTCCATACAATCAGAAATCAAATTTTAACAAGTCTTGATCTGGACTATCTTGAGGGCAATGAAAACCTTGTTCAAGATTTCTCATATTCAGATTTACAGCCCCTGAGTGCCATTGATTGTCAAGTTGCAGATGAGAACATGGAAACTGGCACACATGATCAAATGCTACAAGATGACTTCGTTCCATTTTGTTTTGAATCATTTCAGTTTTTGAAGGGTAAATTGTATAGTAACTCTTCAAATGAGCAGCCTATAGGAAATCAACAATCTCTCATTTTTAATATTGAGGATGAGACAGATAGTGAAATTCTTGAGCAAGTTGTTGATGAGAAATCTTCCCCTGGAACGACTGATGAAATCATTTTAGATACAAAACTCTCCCTAGCACCAGATCTGCAGCCACCAAATGCAATGGAAGGTCAGATTACAGATGAAGGCGTGGGAGTTGAAATACATGATTTAATGATGCAAGAGGATTATGTACCCTTTTGTTTCGAAGCATTTCAGTTTATAAGGCAGAATCTTCGTAATATCTCTCAAGAAAAAGATGAACAGCCAGTAGGATGTCAGATAGTTTCAATGGATACATCGCAGCAGTCTTCTCAAGTTTTTGATGATCCTATTGCTCGTGTGTTGGATGATGTTTGCTGTAAAAGTTCTCCTCCATTAGCTAACCATGTGCCAGAAAAGAATGTTGATAATAATCTTATTCAAAAGTCGCCTTCATTGTCTTGTTTAACAAATTTTTCATTGCAAAGCCTATATCAAGATTTGCAGTCATATGAGGAGATTGATAAAGGAGACTTTTGTTCTGTTTGGAATCAGCTCCAGAGTTTGGTTATTCACGAAATTCAGGATCCTTTTGACAGCTTGTTGTAGTCACCAAAGAAAGACAGCACAGATGTGAGGAAAATCTTAATTTCCAGCTATGAAGATCACTTGGACCAGAGTAGTAATGTGTTAATGGAGATCAGTGGCTATGTTTATGAAGATCCTTTCGTAGTATTCTTGAAGTCATCCAGTCAATTCATGCTTTGCAAGTTTAACAACAGTCAACTTGATTTCAAGTTTCCATGGGAGTTGCCTTTCGATTCTTCCCTTTTCCTGCACATCAGAAAGCACTTGGGAAGAAATCAAATAGCAACCAGGATGTTTACATGGTTGCATTGGCTGTTCCATTTCACTTGATCGGCTGGTGAGAAGAACAATTAGAGTAGGTTTGGTGAATAAGCTCAATTATGAGCATCTTTTCAGTTTGTTAGTTATGTTTTAGTCATGTTTGGTTTCATTATGGTTTTCAGTTTTAACCTTGAGTCAGAGTCCGTCTGCATAATGTTAGTTTTTTTGTTTTGATTCCATTGCCCAATGGACGAAGGCACTGTCTGCTCGCCCAAAGATCTGTAGTTCTTGGCACCTCCAAGGAGCTACCATCCCCATTGGAGCCAATGTTAGAGTCGGTCTAGTCATACCTCCATCAGAGATCAAAAAACTCCTTGTTACATCTCATTTTTAGGTGTCTCATTCAGTCCATTCATCTGCATTCCGTTAGGGGCATTCCATCATCTGACGGAAGGGTCTCTTCACTCATTTCCCTCATGTTTGTACCTGCTGGTTTGGTCAAAATTCAAAATTGTTCATCAAAGTTGATTTCAGTCATTTACAGTCATGGATGGTCTCTTGGTCAAATAAGAGTCATTTCGGTCATTAAGTCTAGGGTTTGGTCTTCAAAAATGTTAAATAATGCCAGCAGGCCATGAGGATGTCTCCAATAAGTTTTCATTTCAAAATTATCATCATCATAATGCTTAAGAATGATTCTTCTTCAAAACTCTGTTTTGAAGAAGAAATCGTCAAATTTATTGTTTGTAATGAATATGTAATTTTTAAGTTCTTCAAATGTAATAATGCTTCAGGCGCAGCCCTGGTCACCTTGCCGAGTTCCAAGCCATTCATTCCTGCAAAGCAGACAAAGAAGTTCATCATCAGTCCAAAAATCATAAAGGAAGCAAAACAGAGTTAGAGTGAAGTGTCAAAGGTTTCAAACATTGCAAAAGTGGGTGTGCCCAAATCAAAAATCAAAATCCCTGTCATAAGAGATATGTTCGTGTTCCAATAATCCATATACACGCCAAGAGACATCAGTGAAACCAAGACAAATCATGGAGGAGTGAAGAAATCACATTGAAGGCCGAAAATGTGTTGCAGTTGCAGAGCGCGGCGCATAGGTTGAGTGTCGCGGCGCACATGGCGCGCGCGGCGCATTGGGTAGTTTTTTGCAGTGTAAAATTACACTGGCGCAGCGCACACAGCCTGTGCGGCGCATTGGGCTGACTGCGCGGCGCACAGAGCTGTCAAGCCGGAATTTTTCCATTTCTTCATCAAAAATCAAAACGACTCCAACTCTTTTGTTGCAAGTAAGTTTGTGCGCCCTTGCCACTGCTATTAGATCGTGTTTGATGTTGTTTGGAGGCAAAGACATCAGAGTTTTGATTGGTGAAATTAAACCCTATCACTTGGTAAAAAACTGATCCTAGGGTTTAAAATTGGGTGTTAAAACGTGTCATTGGTGCCAAACACTCCCATTACATTCCCACATGTGGCCTTTTTCCCCCTCACTGTCACAATGTCATTAATATCCTTCTCCTATTCCCTCATAATCCTATTTAACACTCATATCACTTATTTTCATTTTCCCATTTTCCCTATTCCTAAACCCTACTATTCCCCATAACCATTACTCTCCCATATCATTTGCAAATATTCCTAGATTTCCAAACCCCACCTCCCTCAATACAGTCAAGTGACTGTTAACACATTTCAAATCTCACTTAACAAACTCCATAGTCCACTTTTCCCACTGTCCCATATTCCTCATAGTTCCTCATTTCCCTTTGGCACATTTGGCACTTGGAGACGAAGACACCAAGTCCTAATTACTCATTTTCAACCAATCAAACATAAAGTTGTCATACACATTGCAAACACCATGACGGACACAGATTCATCCTATGAACAAGATAGTGACTTTACAACTGAAACTGCATGCACCAGGAGGATACTAAACGTCGAAAAAGGGAAGATAGACTTCAAATCTTGGCTGAAGCTTCTTTGGCTGAGCATAGTACTTGATGAGGGACTTTCAGTCCAAATTTCAGCAAATTTGGAGAAAATTTTGTCATTTTGAAATTTTTGGTCACAAAACAGGTTTTCCTGCCCAACGCGTAGCGCCGCCTTGCGCGCGCTTACGTTTGAGAGATCTTCTGGAGGAAAACTTGACATTTTTGGATTTGATATGAAAAGTTATGCATGCTCAGGGATGGCCTAAGAATTTCATCAAGTTCTGGGTGGCCTAAAGGGTCAAAAACACCTTGAAAATGGCCTTTCTGCCACCTTTTACACACACAGGGACCAGTCTTGGGAGATTGAAGTTTTGGAGGGGCAAATGACATCCAAATCCAAAAATTCCACTTGGGTTGGATATTAGACATCCAGGGCTTTCCAACGAGCTATCATGAGCTCAATTGTGACTTCAGGAAGTGCCTCAAAATCAGCTCCAAAGTGGCGCGACGCATTGAGTTTTCTGGCGCGGCGCATAGAGAAATTTGGCCTCATTTTCACTCTACAGCTCAGAATTTCGCCCAGTTTTGACTAGTTTTACTTTTTGATGTAACTATTGATCTATATTGATGTAATTTTATGACTATGATGTAATTTTGGCTCATATTTACTTGTTCTAGAGGATTCATTCACTAAAAAGTGAAAATTAAATGAATGAATCAGTTTCCTTCCATATAGAGGCAAGTTGTTTGAGTGCCTAGATTTCAGTTCCTAGTTTAGAATTGGTTGAAACAGCTCCTAGAAGGATGAGCTCGACCCCTAGAGGCATGGGAAGGGGTTAGGCTAGTCTATATTATGTATTTTCTGAGTCATTTTCAGGGTTGGACTCTTGAGAATAGTTTGGCACTCCATTGTACATCACTTCTGCATTTTTGGCTAAGGAAAGACCAGGGTTTGCAGCACTTGTTGGGATCCTTGTGGCTCTGTGTTTTGATGATGTTTCTCTCTATGTACCTGTAAGTTTCATTGATGTTATTTGTGTACCATTTCTCTGCACCTTTCTTCTTAAATTAAGCAAATCAATGTTAAAGGTAGAATTCAGTAGCTTGCTCTGCTCTGCCTTTGTTTTGCTTGATTTTACATGTTTTCATCTGTTTGGAGAGGATCCATGAGTTCTTTTGCCCTCGTCAGCCCCTCAGCGGTCTAAACCATCCGTCCTTTCAATTCAAAACATCAAAACCATTGTTTTTCCTACCCCAATAAGAATTCTGCAAAAACTTGGCCTGATCCCCTGACCCAAAACTGCCTTTTCCTTTGTTTCCGACAAAAACCTACAAAATCATTTCAAACTCCTTGATTTATATACCTAGCCTAAAATTAGCATTCGTTTCAGTCATCTCAAGCCCTATTGACACATTTTTCCTGAGATTGACCCGGAGAGAGCCCTCTCTTGTTCTGGTAGGGCTAGCTACCAGACTGAGCGTGGTATGATGTTACCCTGAACTCTGTCTTCCTTCAGCCTGAGGTAGATTTAGGCAATAACACTCCTGATGAGAAGAATTTAATGCAAAAATTATCTTCATCAAATGAGCTGTCAAAAGTGGAATTTAGCCCTAGTTTTCAATTTTAACACTATGTCACTTCCTGGAGAAATGGTTGTGTTTGAAGCTCACTTGTAGAATAGCTAGGGGATATAGGGATTGTTCCACCCTAGGCTTAGGCTTAGAGTTCAAAACAAGTCAACGACTTGTGGGAGGATGAAAGAACTTGACTTTAGTCTAAGAATGAAGGAAATGTAGGTGACTTAGAGGTGACCTAGGGTTTTCCTAAAGGGTTGCTCCAGGTGTGCACTAAAACTGCAAGTTGAGTGTTCATTGCAACTTCTACAGGGTAAAAAAATTCCATATAGATGATTGTTGCAAATTATTTGTGCTTTCCTAACAGTTTGAGAACATATTCAAGCTAGAGTTTCCAAGGTCTAGTAATTAGGGGTCAAAGTCAAAATCAAGATAATCCTTGGAATATATGAATTAGCATTGGTCACTTCACATATTGGTCATACCTATGGATTTTATATGTTGCAACAATTTTCAACAAAAGAAATCGAACTTCCTTATGAAATAGCCTCTTATTGATGAATTAGAATGGTGTTGGAAACCATTTGGAATTAGACTTGAAACAGAATTCAAACATAGCCGATTATGCCCTTTCTTGATCAAGAGCATTGATCCCAACAAATGTTTCTTTTCGTCAATTATATACAAGTTGAAGGTTGAGCATTGGTTACGTGAATTAGTAGGATCCTTTAACTTGCTTGGACTAACAAGGGATCCTTGAACTCGACTTGACAAAGTTATGGTTTTGTAAATGAATTGCATTGACAACTGATTACTAAATTACATTGGAAACAATCATTGAGTTTTAGACACACATTGTTTTCTTTTATATTTTTTTCACAATGACCCATGTTGATGAGATAAACATGCCATAGGTCTAATGTTTATGGATCATGTCTTATCAAAGAAGTTGAATGTGTGGCCTTGAAGGAGATGTAACACCTTGAGGAGAAAATTGAGGGGTTAGAAAGCCATTTCATATTGCTTGTCAAAGCTTGAAAGTGGGCAGCCAAAGAGGTGTTTTTGCCACCCAACACTACACCAACACTTGGGGGATCAAGCAAACAAATTGAGAAACACAAACATATGTAACAACGGATTGATAAGTAGATGGTGTAACAACAATCCATTTCATCTTACTTGTCAGGGAAACCAAAGAGGTGTTTCTGCCACCAAACACTACAACAGCACTTCGGGGATCGAGAAAATAAATTGAGAAGCATAAGCATAGGTAACAATGAATTGAGAAGAAAATGTTGTAGCAACAGAGATGCCATAACATCATGTCAATGTTAAATCTGTTGAAAATTTTATAACAATTGATGTTGTAACACCCATTACTATTGAAAGTGATGAAAGTGATGTAAAATTTGATGTTATAACAACTTCTACTATTGAAACCACTGAAACAGTGACCATTACAACAGATGATGTAACAACAAACGGTATAACAGAAGATGTTGTAACAACATAGATTGTAACAATAGAGGTGGTAGAAATCCATTTCATCTTACTTGTCAAAGCTTGAAAGAGGGCAGCCTAAGAGGTGTTTATGCCACCCAACACTACACCAACACTTGGGGGATCAAGAAAACAAATTGAGAAGCACAAACATAGGTAACAACGGATTGAGAAGTAGAAATTGTAACAACATAAGTTGTAACAACAGATGCCATAACAACATGTCAATGTTAAAGTTGTTGATAATTTTGTAACACCCATTACTGTTGAAAATGTTGAAATTGTTGTAAAATATGATGTTACAACAACTGCTACTATTGAAACTATTGAAACCGTGACCATTACAGTGGATGTTGTAGCAACATATGTTGTAACAATTGAGGGGGTAGAAATCCATTTCATCTTGCTTGTCAAATCTTGAATGTGGGCAGCCAAAGAGGTGTTTCTACCACCCAACACTACACTAGCATTTAGGGGATCAAGAAAACAAATTGAGAAGCACAAACATAGGTAAAATCAGATTGAGAAGCAGATGTTATATGTACGAATGTTGTAATAGCAGATGTTGTAACAACATATGCCATAACAACTATCAATGTCAAATATGTTGAAAATGTTGTAACACCCATTACTGTTGAAAATGATGTAAAATTTGATGCTATAACAACTGCTACTATTGAAATTACTGAAAGAGTGACCGTTACATTGGATGTTGTAACAATAGATGCCATAACAATTGTCAATGTTGGATCTGTTGAAAATGTTGTAACAACTAATGTTGTAACACTCGTTTAGATCCCTTCAACTTGGTAGGATCAACACTTTTCAGAAATTTTAAGAATTCTTTCTTAAAATATGGGGTTGTAGCTATTTTATCATTGTGTTTTTCAAAAAAAAATTCAAATATATATATACAAAAAAAGAAAAGGGAGATATAAGGACCCTTTGTGCCAAGATTTTGTAAAATATTTGTATAAGCCTAACACTGAAGGCTTAAAATTTATAAAATGGAGTGTGATTATGTAAATATTAAAGCTTCTGAGGGTGGGCCATCCCACGTGTACGAAGCGATGGAAGAGTTAAACAATGCACAAGTTGTGATTGCATCGTCACATTTTAAATCAAACTGCATCTATAGTTGAACCCAACGGAACAAATAGAACGAGAGATATGCCGAGAGGTGCCCCTGACAAGTGGTTTTGTGAAGAGACCATTGGGGAGACAAACAGCCCAGATCTACCCCGACATCACTTCGGGAAAAACTTCCTATCAAACAGAGATCCCTTAAGGAAAGAAAGTGGTCCCGATGGAAACCACCGACGACAGTAAGCGAGCGCGTGTAGGCGAGCGAGTTCTCACTCCCTCCAAGTCACCCCTCCCACGTCATCTTCACTCCCTCCTCCCTTACCACGTCATTCTTATCCATACTCATAATTGTATTTTCCATCCATATTATGAAATAAAGCCCGTTTAACATGTTATTTATTTGTTCTTGTACAAAACTCACTCCTACTCCCAATTCAAGTTCTCAATGCCGACCATTTTCAATGCCAAAGTAACCACCTTCCTTGTGTTATCCCCTATTTTGGAATTAAAGGAATAAAAGCGAAATGACTAAGAAAGCTTCTTTATCGAGGTCTACCACTCATATACCTTTGATGGATATGGAGAGAGATATCATTGATCCTATTTTTTCTTTGGACTTATGGAAGTTCGTCAAAACCTATCCCTCAGTCAAATTCAGTCTAAGATTTCTTGTCAAGTAATAAAGTTTTTCCTTGGCGTTTTTGTCATTCCACATACTTACTCCTTTCCGAAATTCATCACTTGGATTACTTCATCACTATGTCCCGAGCATATTTTCATCATGAACTCTACAGGGGAAAATATTTTTCAAGTTTTTTCTCTGTTAATTCACTAAGCTTTTCCCAACTTCATAAATCATGCCATGATTCATTATTTCAAGATTTAGAAGCCATATCCCTCTTACTTAGATCATCTGAGGCTCATTACCTATCAATAGTAGACCTTCAACATATAAAACCAAAACCAAAATCAAAATCATACCTTGGAACACTTCTCAAGTATAACAACCCTTGTGAAAATTCCATGTAATAAAAGTTAATAAAGAAAAATTAATAACCATGGTTATGGGACACTTATTCCAAGTTGAATGTTGGGAAAAAACATCCTAGTGCGAGCGTTCATTTGATTTATTATGGATAAGGAAATTGGAAAATTCCATGGCAAAGGCTTTGGAAAGGCAAATGGCATTAATTGGAATTTTATTTATGAAAATAATGGAAATTAGGAGAAAAGGAAAGTGAAAGGTCACAGGGTGCATGTGAGGAGAAAAATGAAGGAAAATAATGGAAAATGAAGAAAATAGAGGTCTCATTAATAAAAAGGCTTCTGAGGATCACATGCTACCTTTTGTCAGTTTAGTTTTGGAGCACTCTCTCTATTCTCTCTCTCACACTCTTGGAAACTTAGAGCTTTCTTGGAGTACTTTAGCATTAGATCAAGAAAGCGCACTTCAACATTAGATCAAGAAAGCAAAGAAGACAAAGGAAAGAAAGAATCACGCAAGGAAGAGTAGGATCAAGCGACTATAGCGAGATTCTTTGTAGGTATCGAGTTGCATGTGTGATCTCCTTTCTAGTTTTGGCATGCATGGTTACGCATGTGTGTTCTTGGTTCTCTTGATGTCATTGGCATGGGTTTTTCCAAGCGTGATAGTGTTTTTCAGCCTAGCTTTGCCACTTCCAAATAGCCATGGTGTGATGGGTTCTGATGATTTTGGTTGAGTTGGTTTGTCGGATGGATTCGAAACTGAGTGAGTTGGGCTCTTAAATAAAGAACACATGGCCTAGTAACCCTTGAACCAAACTATGGCTTGTGGTAAAGTCGAGTTTTGTGTTTCCTCGGTGGGCCTAGGAATCCTCGACCAGTGAATGGTGGGATATACGGTAAAGCCTAGAGGTGGGTGCTCTCCATCAGGCCTAGGAATCCCAAGATGGGATATACAATAAATCCTGGAGTCTTGTTTAGGGCCTAGTGATCAGTGTGGATTGTGGTAAAGCCTAGAGACTAGGAGACAAGAAAATTCCTCACGGTGTAGGTGGAGAAATCTGGTGGCATTCGTGCTTGTTTAAGGCCTAATGATCTGGTGGGGATCACGATAAAGTCTGGTATGGTATGTTTATTGTTTATGGCCTAGTGATCTGGTGAGGATTGCAATAAAGCCTGGTTCTACTGATAAGGGTGAGGTGGTTTAGCCTCAGGAAGCCCTGGTTGATTTTGTCAGTTTTGAGTCACACATTCATGCTTGGAATATGGCACGAGGGTGATTGGCTAAAAGAAACATTTGGTTAATCCAATCTACAGTAGGGTGGTTCATGGAAGTTACAAACGAGATTAGATTTCACATTCATAAAAAAGTCATGCAGGAGCATCAAGGTTCCAAATTCTATACATTTAGTAGAATCTAGGGGGTCTTGTATTTTCAAGGGAGTTGGTTCCCCAAGTATTTAATTAATGTAATTTTCAATGTTTTGAGTGATTTTATGTGAGAACTTTAGAATAGGATTTACTTAAATATTGTAAGGCATATTTGTAAATGTTCTCGAATGTAGGAGAACATGAGTGATCGGTGAGGATTGAGAGATTCTGAAATATTGTAAATCTTAGATTAGAAATTAGTTTCATGATTTTGTGGAACTAGAGAGGATCCTTAGAAATTAGTTGAGTCAAAAGTGGATTTAGAGGATTTTTAGGATTTAGTTGAGCAAATTATGGACTTGAACCAGAATTGGTTACAAAATCCTTTTCTATATATTTGTAAGCCTCAAAGGCATTAGGGAGACCATAATTTTAGATAGGTAATTTAATAGGAATACAGGAGATTGGATTGTAAGCCTACGAGCGGAGAGAGGGATGAGAGAAGGCCATTTTTAAAGAAGATCAGGCCCTAGAATGAGTAGATGGGAATGAGCCTTGATGTCATTTGTATATATTCTATTTTAATTGAATGTAATGAAAACATTCCTGTAAGTGAAATTTCATTTACTTGTGTGTTTGAAGCAATCTAGGCATGCATAGATAGTTGTATTATTTGATTTCTTGCAGAGTGGAGGAATTAAATTATGTCAGAGAAGCGATCGGGATAGCTTATGGATACGATTGAATAACCAGAATAAATCTCATGAGGGAATTAACGTCGTGGATAAAGAAGCAAAGTTGCAGTGATTAATTTTGAGAATCTCTGTGTGACGAGATTCCAGCCGAGAGAAGAAATCAACTACATTCTTCCAAAAGCAGCAAACCATGATTTTCCCCAAAAACCTAAGAGATTTCGGAGTGTAAGACTGAAGGGTTGGATGGATGAACAAGATCATATCGCAGATTTGAAGCGAGAGCGATGGGTGGTTAAGATCCTATTGCAGAAATGAAATGGAAGGTGAAAGGTCAAGATTGCATCACAGGATTACAATGAAAGATGGACGATTGAAAAGTCATATCACAACTAGAGAAACAAGGTCATTAAAGGATCTGAAGACTGCAATTAGGAGCCACATGTCAGCCATAGGGTTCAGCGCAGATCGCATTCGGTAGGAGAAGTCTTGGGTTTGCAATATAAATTGGAAGTTGCGATATTGCGATGTGATATTGTCATCAGATATCGCATTCGGATGAATGTCCCTGGGAAATGCAATAAGTAGTCTTGTGTTGAACCTCAGTCCTGTGAAATTGCGATAAAGCGATAATTTGCGATTTGTGAATTAGCTTGGATTGCGATATTGCGATGCGACATTGCCATCGCATATCCAATTCGAATGAAGGGTCCAAGGATTGCGATGTGGCAAGAGTTGCGATATAGCGATGAGCTAAAACCCGAAGATAGAGGAGAACCGTTAGATCTGGGCATAGATCAATGGATGAGGTTTGCGGAGGAGTAATGCGATAAGCAGTGTTTCAAAGAGCAATTGCGATGGGGTATTTGCGATAAGTGGTTGCATGGGTGTTCGTGAAAGAAGCCTCGGTCACCGTGAAGCAGTCACGTGCAGAAATGAAAGGGATGAAGGTATTTAAGTTTAAGAGTTTAATGTTAAAAGGGCACATATGAAGGATTATTTTGGGTTTTGACTCGAGATCCCACAAAGCCTGTTATTGATGATTATCCCGCGTGATCGAGATTCTTTTCTTTTAACTTTAAGTAATGAAATATAAGGTTGGATTGAAGGGAGCTTCCGCGTAGTAAATTTTATGATAATTTCCGCGTGTAAATGGGTTTATAAAGGGTCTTAGAGGTTTTATGAACCTGGCCGAGAGTTCTGTTTTAAATTCGGAGTGTATACTCTTTTTTGAGTTTAATCCTGGGGTAAAAGCAAGCTTAGCCATAGCCCTGCATCAAAAAGATTTCCTTTTTCTTGGTATTTCATGAGTAAATGTACTGGTTTATATGTGGATTCTATGGTTGTTGTATCCTTATTATTTATGTTGTTTATGAGCATGTTTTATGACAGTGGAGATGTATGGCTCTCATCATGTTTTGATTTGTAAATGAATGAATAATGAATATATGACCTAATAGATTATAATGCAAATAATGTGATGAGGCATCAATGCTTCTTGATGATTCTTAGATAAGTATGAGACCTTTATGCTCAGATATGTTGTTGTAACCTGTAGAATGCATATTTGCTACATGTTTGACGAAATGTATGTTGTGACTAGTAGGGGTCCAGCCAAGTATTTGATCAAGTTTGTTATCAAAAGCATTGTATTCATGTCTATTATGATTTCTGGAAGTTTCATGAGTTTCTCGACAGTCACTGGGTCCTAGCCCTAGAAAATAGCCTTAAATATTGCAGTTTTTGGCATAGCATTGGCAAAAAAAAGCTACAGTCGCACACAGGCAGGCTCATGGGAGCTTGGCAAGGGAGCCACTGGGACTCTAGGTCAATGAATTGTTGAGTTACCTCGGGGGTTGGTCACTTGGAAGGGTGGGTTGCCTCTTGAAGGTTCAGTAGAATCTGTGTAAGGTCATATTGATTGTGTTGTGTCGATTCCACTTCACTAACTGTACTTGGGGAGTTGAATCAAATCATAGCAGCCTCTCGTCACATGTTTACCCCGGCAGACCAGTTAACTTGGGTAAATGTGGGAGGAGGGTGTTACAGAGTGGTATCAGAGCATGGTTCACCCCTAATTGGATGGGCGGTGTGTTGGTCATGCATTCATGTCGGTTACATATGTGTTCCTTATATTTGTGGTCTATGTGCTTGTTACATATGCATGATGTTGGTCATGGTCGCAGTTGTGTCGCCATGTGAAAGTTGATGGTGTCATTGTTGAATGTATGTCGGTTATGCATTGTTTATGCATGTAGATGTTTATATGTTGTTATGCATATATTGACTTGATATGGTTTTAGTTATCATGAATGAGGTCATGATGTGTGGTTGGTATGGTCATGCATTAATGACTAGACTACAATTAGAAATGACGATTACATATTGTTATGATTATGTCTATTCATGTATTGCACTAATCTGGTTGATCTTGCAAACGAAATATTCCCCCTAGAACTACACTGAGGTATGTCGATTATGTTTATATTTTGGTTTAGTTAACATAATATGCCATGCAAGAAAGAGATCAAAGATGACTATCAAGATGGTAGACTATAGTTCCCGAGATTCTCGCTATGGATCAGATGAGCAACGTGGTGTTGGACACTCTTCTGACTTAGGAGACACATTGAGAAGCTTGAAGGAAGAATTAAGAAGTGGTAAAGCAGACAATGACAAAATCATGTAGGCACACGAGAAACACACTAAAGTTAATGCAAAAATCGTTCAGATTTTGTCAAAATTGTAGAGACAAGGATCACTTTGGATTAGCCATGGGCAAGTGGATAGAACTAGTGGGGCATATGGCAGTAGATCTCATGGTGGGAACAGGTCGGATAGGGATGACACGGTTAGAGATGGCGGATTCTTGGACACTCCGAATAGGAGAGGTGATGGACACAGGTACTATTCTAGTTCTGGTTCTGACAGGCACTATGATCGTCATTGTTATCACCCTTACAGGAGGAGCGATAGGGGATATTTTCCAAATGAGTTTAAGAAAGCGAAGCCACCTACTTTTGATGAAGAGTTGAAGAAGTTGGAGGATGAAAAGGCTTGGTTACTTGGGATGAAGAAGTTCCATGAAATGCATGAGTACACAGAGAATATGAAGGCCAGAAGAGCTATCTTCAGCCTCAAAAGGAAAGCGGACATCTCGTGGGAAGATATAAAACGAGTCAAATACATCAGGACAGAGGAGTTGAGTTGGCATGAATTCAAAAGACTTTTCAGGAAAATGTGCTTGTCAAAAAGGTACCACGACAACAAAGCCAAAGAATTTTACGAGCTAAATATCGGATTGATGAAAGAGGAGGAGTATACAACCACGTTCTTGGAGCTTCTGAGGTATGTACCGTATCTTCAAGTTCAGATATTTGTCGCTAGATTTCCATTAGCTTTTAGAGATCGGATTGAGTATGATGAGCCTCGATCACTTGAGGAAGTTATTGGGAAACTAAAGCATTAATATGAACAATCAAAGCATAAGACAAAATCTCAATAAGGATCGAAAGGGATAGATAAAGGTAAAGGTAAATGATAACCGAAAAGAACAAGGCCTCAGAATGCAGAAGAGAAAGAGAATGTTGCACCATACAAGAAGTTCAACATAGCTAGACAGGGGCATGGGTCACAATAGCAGAAAAGAGGTGATTTTATAGGATAGTTAGAATGTTGGACATGTGGTAAGGAACATCTTAAGAAATTTCGCAAAATCAGGGTGGTAGGCCTCAGATTTATAGTGCATAGGAGGCACAGACAGTTGGGAATATTTGGCAAAGCATTCCATGAATTTATGCAGCGTTGGATAACAAACAGGCACAGCACCAAGCAACGATTATCGAGATGGATGGTAAGCTTTGTAATCAAGTTGTTTCCGTTTTGATTGACCCTGGATCTAATTATAGTTATGTTAGTCCTAACTTTGTGGATATGTGTGGTTTGAATAAAGAAGTGCATGTAGAATCTTGGTTAGTGAAATTGGCTACGAGTACAAAAAAGAGATTATATCACTCGGTAAGAGCTTGTGCATTCGAGTTGAAAGGTATGCCTACCTGTTGTTGCACAGATTGTCTAGGCACCGCGACAACGGCTCAAATCGGGGGTTGTCACCCTGATCCAAATCTCTCTATCTAAGCTGTCTACTTGCAAGCTAAGGGAGGTAGACCCTGTAATATCCTGTTTCGGGGATATCTCTAAAACACAGCAAACTCCAACCAGAGATGGACTGGGAGGGCGTTTACCAGATATGTTGCCTCTGAAAAGAGGACGAAATCTGGAGGCTACCTGGCCCTTTCCAGACTCTCTCTAAGAGTATGAAATAAACACACCAAGTGGTATAGAACTAGAATGCTCAAGAATATATAAAAATAACAGTGCAACAGACATATAATAACATAGAAAGAATGTACGGTAACTCATCCAGAAATATAGAGAGGAAATGCTAAGCCATTTTATTAAACTGAGAAATATAATGAAGTACAATAGGTGATCAGAGTGATGGCACCTAAACTTTCTCAAGGCAAGTGAAGAAATACTCTCAGAATACACCAGAAATGGTTGCTCTCTGAATTGCGTCCCAGCCGCTGGAAAACTCCCGTGTAGCTGCTACCACTGAAATGAACTGATAACTAGGGGTTGCTCCCCTTGCCGGAATGAGCTGAAAATCTGGAATCCTCCTCTACTCACCAATCCCGACAAAACCTATAAACCATATCAGAAATGGCCAACCTCTGAAAAACACCCCCGTTAGGGAATTATGCTGGCCTCCAAGGCTCTGCGCAGAGGCTAAATGAGAATGACTGAAATACCGCCTCAAACTCCACCAAAATCCTCCCAAAGGCAAAGGTTGATCCTCTACTCAAAATCTCGACTCAAATCTCCTACAAAACCCTGATCCGGAACACCTCTTAGATGGACTGCGTCCTCCCTCTTAGTGACTGCGCAGTCTCTATGAATGCTCAGCTCCGCAACAAACCCAAACACCAAAACCTCCTACAAAATGCTAAAGAAATAACCTTGCCCGAGTAGGCACTCGAAGTCCCTCGAGGCTAAGGGCGAGATCTCCGACCGGAGACACTCAATGCACTAAACAGTGCTACAGACAAGCTAAACAACAAGCGTGCTCAAGAAGTCGAAAAGACCAGCTCAATATCATCAACAACAGAATGAATCAAATGAGAAGGCTCCTCCCTCTTTTATAACGTTGGCCTTGCTCCAACCCTAAGGCTCATCCCCTCAACGTAGCCTCTCTCTCTTGCCACGTGCTCATCCTCATCTGCGCAGTAGCTTCTAGAGCATATGTGGGCCCCCTCTCTACCTGCTGCTTGGACCCCTTGGCTCCCCTTTAAGTCACAACGTTGTGCTACTAGGGAGGGTGTTTTATTCCACTTAAGTGAGTTAGACCCTCTTCACTCACTTTTTATTTATTAATAAACTATAGACGGCAAAACTGAACAAAATCGAATATTCCAATTAGCTGTCGCTAATTAGGAATATCGCGCCGGCAAAAATGCTTCTTTGTCCTCAAGCAACTGAAGTGATGGATGCTGCAAAATCTTCTCACTCTCCCAAGTGGCATCCTCATCCGGAAAATTCTTCCACCTCACCAAGAATTCCCGGACTGTCCTGCTCCGTAGCTGCCTCTCCCTGGTATCAATAATAGCCTCTGGTTGCAACACCAAATTCCTCTCATCATTCGTGGGTGGTAGCTCATCTGTCACTGTCACCTGCTGCCCCAGCGCCTTCTTCAGGGATGATACATGAAAAACGTTGTGGATCTTGCTGCCTTGGGGCAGCTCCAACTCATACGCAACCTGCCCAATCCTACGTATCACCCTGTATGGCCCGTAAAAGTGGGGCTTGAGCTTCTCAGCTCCCTTCTGCTTCAGCGACAACTGTTGGTATGGCTGTAATCGTAGGTAGACCAAGTCCCCTACCTCAAACTGTCTCTCCACCCGACCTCTGTCAGCATACAGCTTCTGTTGGTTTTGTGCTGTAGCCATATTATCCTTGAGAGCTCAGAGAATGTCCTGACTCTCTTGGATCCAAATCTTGGCTCTAGGAGCCTTACTAGCACCGAACATCACATCAGCGAAAGATAAGGAATGATACCCATACAAAGCATAAAATGGTGACATACCAATGGACATGTGATGTGTCGTGTTATAGCAGTACTCCCCCAGATGCAACCACTTTAGCCATGCTCACTAGTGCCCACTAACATAGTTACGCAAGTAGCCCTCCAACCACTTGTTAACTATCTCAGTCTGTCCATCCGTCTGTGGGTGATAACTGGTACTCAGTGTCAACTCCATCCCCACTAACCGGAAAAGATCCTGCCAAAATCCGCCCATGAAGCGGCTGTCCTCGTCACTGATGATGGTCTTGGGAAGACCATGTAACCTGAAAACCTCCCTGAAGAATAGCTCAGCCACCTGTGTTGCTGTGTAGTGCGCGGATATGGCGAAAAAATGCGCATACTTCGTCAGTCGATCCACGACGACAAAGATGCAATCCTTGCCCTGCACCATGGGCAACCCTGTGATGAAGTCCATCGATATGCTCTCCCATTTCCCCTCCAGAATGGGAAGAGGCTGCAATAACCCTGCGGGATGGCTCATCTCCCCCTTGTTCCTCTGGCAAACATTGCACTCCCTGATGTGCCAGAGTACATCCTCCTTGAGGCCCTTCCATGAGAACCTTTCTCTAATGGCCCTGTAGGTTTTGGTAAACCCCTGATGGCCTGCCAATGGTGAATCATGTGATGCCTGGAGTATCTTCTTCTTGAGCTGAGACCCCTCAATCAAGAAGATCCTATCCTTGTAGTAGATGATCTCATCGACCACCCTCTACCTGTCATCTACCACCTGTCCATCCAGCACCTGACATGCAAATATGTCCTTGGAGTACTCCACTAAAAGTCGAGCCCTCCAATCTGTATCCAAGCTCATAAGAGATAACGTGGCTGGTCTACGTGAAAGGGCATCTGCTACCATGTTGTTCTTGCCCTTGACATACTCAATGTCAAAGTCATATGCCTGGATCTTACTGATCCACTTCTGATGCCTCTCCTGTAGCTGCTTTTGCTCCAAAAAGAACCTGAGGCTGTTGTGATCAGTCCTCACCCTGAACCTGTTACCCACTAAATACTGCCGGAATTTGGCCAATGCATGCATAATGGTCAACATCTCCTTGTCGTATATAGAATACAACCTCTCGTGTGGAAGGAGCTTCCGGCTCTCAAAGGCTATAGGGTGTCCTCCCTGCATCAATACTGCGCCAATCCCCTCTCCCGACGCATCACACTCCAAAACAAATGGCTGCGTAAAATCCACAATGCAAGCACTGGCAGCTAATTATCACCTCCTCGAGTCACCAAAGCTCAGCAGGCCAGACTGACTAACTAATGCCCCCTTCTTCACAAACTGTGAAGGTGGGCAGAAAGTCATAGAGAAACCTTTTGACTTAACTGGATAGCATGATTGCCATCAGAACTGCCTGCCATTCTGCCCGCCACCTCATGGCCCTAATCTTCTCCTCATGGACCCTCACTCCGTCCACTCCAATAATGTGACCCAAATACAACATCTCTGTCATTCCAAACTCACACTTGGAGAGCTTAGCATAGAACTGTTGCTCTTCCAAGATGTGTTGTACTGCCTCTATATGCTGAAGCTGCTCCTCCCAAGTCCTGTTGTATATGAGTATGTCATCGAAGAAGACCAATACAAACTTCCTCAGATGACTGCGGAAGATATGGTTCATGCAAGACTAAAAAGTAGTTGGTGCATTGGTTAGCCCAAAAGGCATAACCAAAAACTCAAAGTGCCCATAATGACACCTGAAGGCAGTCTTGGGAATTTCCTATTCCCTCACGCGAATCTGATGGTACCCTGATCTCAAATCAATCTTCAAGAACTTGGCTCCTCTCAGCTCATCCATCAACTCATCGATCCTGGGTATAGGATACCTGTTCTTTAGGGTCTTCTTGTTCAGGGCCCTGTAGTCAATGCACATCCTCAAAGTGTCGTCCTTCTTCTTCACCAACACCACGGAAGAAGCAAACGGACTTGTGCTCGGTCTGATGTGCCCAAGAGCCAACAACTCCTGGATGGCCCGCTCAATCTCATCTCAATAGGCTTTAGGATGCCTATAGGGGGTGGTAATCACCGCCTGAATGCCCTGCTCAAGCTCAATGATGTGCTCGAACCCTCGGTCCGGTGGCCGACCTGGTGGTATATCCCCAAACACTGCATCATACCTGTCAAGGATGGCCTGTATGTCAAGATGAACTGCCCAACCTGTAGTCTCTGCCTCTGATGCCCGCAACTCAACTGCCCACTCTATGTCTCCCTTCCGGAAATCTGCCTCCATCCAGTGTGTCGAAACTGTCTGAGGTGGGTAAGTGTGCATCCCGTGGATCTTCTCATGCTTCGCGGTCTTCTTGTCATCCCACTCCATCTCTAAGGCCTCCCAATCCGTGGTGACCTTTCCCAGAGTAATCAACCACTGAACACCCAATACCACATTGGTATCTGGTATGTTGACCATGAAAAAGTGATCGGTCACAGTGTAGGTACCCATCGTCACTGCCAACTCTGGAACATACCGGGCACACTGCATCGTCTGGGCTCCTGGGACCAAAACTGAAAATCCGTTAAAGCTCTCGGTCGGTATACCTCTTCGCTCGACCATCTGTGCATCAATGAAGTTGTGGGTTGCCCCACTGTCAACCAAAACTGACACTTGTTGGCCACGTACTGTCCCTCGTACGCGCAGCGTCAAATACTTGGGAACTCCTTGCAAGGCTGCAAGGGTCCCCCCTGTGGGTGCAAAAGCTGCACCTCCTGTCCCTGGAGGTGGAGGCAGCAACTGATCCTAGGTTGTCTGACTATCTCTTGCCTCCTCATCATCCTCCCCATCCTCTTCCTCGATATCATCGGAGAAGACCTCAATGAAGTGTGCTTTGCCAGCAACACACCTATGCCCTGGTGCCCACGGCTCCTGACAAGTGAAGCACAACCGCTTCTTCCTCAGCTCCCTCCTGGCATCATCATCTATCTATGCCCATCCTGGATTCCCCTTTGGAGGTGGAACCCTCCCATCTTTCCCCTTGGAATGGAAACCATGTCTCTGGGGGTAAGGTGTACGAGTCCTGGGCAATGCATCCTGTAAATCCCGTGTCCTGCTAATAGCATCCTGGAGTGTAGCTGGTCTAGTAGATCTCACTAATCCCCGAAGTGGCTCTGCTAACCTCTCCACAAACATATAGACCATCCGTGCTGCGAATAGATTTGGCACCATCACTGAAACCCTCAAGAAATCTGCAATGTACGTCTCTGGGCTCCCAGTCTGCTTGAGCCTCGTCAGCTCAACAAAGTGTTGTTCCGGATCCCTTCGGTCAAATCGCTCCATCAACCTCCTAGTAAACTCGGCATATGTCATCACTGTAGAATGTCCGAGTGCGACCATCCCATGGAACCACCAGTCCTGGGCCTCACCATCCAAATGTAATGTTGCCACCTTGATGGCCTCCGTACCCGACATCTGGTTAAGCTAGAAATAGATGTCCAGCTTCTCCACCCAAGACTTTGCCAAACTGTTTGATGAGCCATCAAACATAGGCAAATGGAATCTGCTAGATGTGCAGTGGGTATCTCCATCATGATAATGTCGGTGCCCTCTATGATGGTCGTGGGGTCTACTGTCCCACTGGAGCTGGACAAAATCTCAGAATGAGAGAGCATCCCTGAACTCCTGCCCATAGGCCTGATACTCCGCAAAATACTCGCCCATGTGTCCGGGCTCTGCCTCTTGCTGGGCTCGTACCCCTGTACGCTGAGCAGCACCATGCTCCGGCAAATGATGGGATGTACCTGATCCCTCACCTACCTAGAAAACCCGTGGGGTCTCACGCTGTCTAGCCTCTACAGCGGTGAATCTTTGACCCATCACCTCAATCTGTCTAGCTAAATCCTACATAGATTTGAGGAGTGCCTCCCCAAACTGTTTGGCCTCTGTGTCATCTGCCATTGGCCCTCTCTACTCTGAATCTAATACAGGGTCCTCCTGCTCTGTGTCTGTCACAGGCTCTCTCTCCTACTCTGTGTCTGCCACCCGAACACATTCTCCCTCTCCGTAGATGTTCTCCAACCTACGCTCACGGTCTCTGTACTTCCTGCCTCTGTAACAAATATATGGTCTCTTCCCCGGTGTCATAGACCACAGGGTGAGCCAGAACTATGCTCTGATACCACTGTAATATCTCGTTTCGGGGATATCTCTAAAACGCGGCAAACTCCAACCAGAGATGGACTGGGAGGGCGTTTACCAGATATGTCGCCTCTGAAAAGAGGACGAAATATGGAGGCTACCTAGCCCTTTCCAGACTCTCTCTAAGAGTATGAAATAAACACACCAAGTGGTATAGAACTAGAATTCTCAAGAATATATAAAAATAACAGTGCAGCAGACATATAATAACATAGAAAGAATGTACGGCAACTCATCCAGAAATATAGAGAGGAAATGTTAAGCCATTTTATTAAATTGAGAAATATAATGAAGTACAATAGGTGATCAGAGTGATGGCACCTAAACTTGCTCAAGGCAACTGAAGAAATACTCTCAGAATACACCAGAAATGGCTGCTCTCTGAACTGTGTCCCAGCTGTTGGAACACTGCCGTGTAGTTGCTACCACTGAAATGAACTGATAACTAGGTGCTGCTCCCCTTGCCGGAATGAGATGAAAATCTGGAATCCTCCTCTACTCACCAATCCCAACAAAACCCAGAAACCATATCAGAAATGGCCGACCTCCGAAAAACACCCCCCTTAGGGAATTACGCTGGCTTCCAAGGCTCTGCGCAGAGGCTAAATGAGAATGACTGAAATACCACCTCAAACTCAACCAAAATCCTCCCAAAGGCAAACGCTGATCCTCTGCTCAAATCTCCTGCAAAACCTTGATCCGGAACACCTCCTAGATGGACTGCGTCCTCCCTCTCAGTGACTGCGCAGTCTCTATGAATGCTCAGCTCCGCAACAAACCCAAAAACCAAAACCTCCTGCAAAATGTTGAAGAAATAACCTTGCCCAAGCAGGCACTTGAAGTCCCCTGGGCTAAGGGCGAGATCTCCGATCGGAGACACTCAATGCACTAAACAGTGTTGTAGACAGGCTAAACAGCCAGCGTGCTCAAGAAGTCGAAAAGACGAGCTCAATATCATCAACAACAGAATGAATAAAATGAGAAAGCTCCTCCATCTTTTATAACGTTGGCCTTCCTCCAACCCTAAGGCTCATCTCCTCAACGTAGCCTCTCTCTCTTGCCACGTGCTCATCCTCATCTGCGCAGTAGCTTCTAGAGCATATGTGGGCCCCCTCTCTACGTGGTGCTTGGCCCCCTTGGCTCCCCTTTAAGTCACAACGTTGTGCTACTAGGGAGGGTGTTTTATTCCACTTAAGTGAGTTAGACTCTCTTCACTTACTTTTTATTTATTAATAAACTATAGACGGCAAAACTGAACAAAATCGAATATTCCAATTAGTTGTCGCTAATTAGGAATATCACAGACCCTAACAGAAATGGAGGACAAGAATTGGTTGCAAATCAACCAATCTATGAGACACAGCTAAAACACCAAATACTTGATAAAATTAACGAGATTTCCAAGATCAATTACATTAAAACTAGTGCCTTATGGAGTTAAAAAAGATCCCGTTATGTAATTAAATTTAAGTATTAGATGTATAACTGTTGATATGACCACAATGAAGTTCAATAGAAAGCACCACAACCATTCATTAAAGATACTGAAACGATCATTAAGATAAATGCCAGAGGCTTGAAATATTTCCGAAATTATGATATTCCAATATAACCCGATTCGAAAATTAAAATGTTCCACAGTCAAATTTCAGATATAAAATTTTAGGCTCATTTGACTATAGGACTTAGAATTTTTTTAGAATTTTGAAATTTTTAGAATTTATTTATTTATGTTTTTAAAATCTAAAACAAAAATATAAATCTAAATTAAAACATAAACTAAATTAAATCTAAAAATTAAATAACGAAAACTAAAACTAAACTAAGACTAAAACAAAACAAATTAAAACTAACAATTAAAAGTTAGATCTAAAACTAGACATTAACTAAAACAATTAAAAAACAAAAATCGAATTTAAAATTAAAATCTAACTACATCAATATCAAATTTTAAAATTTAAAACTAACAATTAAAAAATCGAAATTTAAAACCTACGACTAACCTTTATTAAAACTTAAATCTAACAAAAAATTTAAAAAAAAAAGACTAATTAAAAACTAAAATCGAATTAAAAAAAAAAGATGAAACTACAACTAAACGCTACCTTACAAACTATACATTGAAATGAATTCGATCAGATGAAACAAAATAAAACACCGGCTTTTGAAATGAACGTATCCGTGATTTCTTGTGTGCTTGCAATTCGGACGCCGGAAGGAAATGGAGCACGATGGAAGGCAGATAAGGAAGGGAGGTCGACGACTGGTTCAGGAGAAGGATACACGACGACAGTGGAAGGGAGAGAGCACCACAGTAGACGGGTTAGGAAAGCGGATGACGGAGCAAAGGCTCGAATGGAGGATGGGCGTAAACAAATGGACAGCGCAAGGATTCGATGGCAGATGCGGAAAGCAAGCAGAGGCCTGAGAAAGGTTAGGGACAACGTTTTAGGGGAAGGAAGGCAGACTTGGAGATAGGAAGGATGCCGTCAGCAGAGAGGAACGGAGTTGAGTGAAAAGTGAAGGGACGAAGGATTAGGAAAGGGGTCGCAGAAAATGAAGGCTGGACAGGCAAATGCGCTGGACGGTTTGCTAGTCACTGGGGTGCTGAGGGAGCCAATATGCAAAAAATGAGGCAGCGTTTATGCAGAGATTATTTCAGCCAATCCAGAACATTTAAATTGACCCAGCAAATTTAATATTTACTCATATTTTCAATCCTATTTGAATCCAATGACGTCCAGATCTGCCCACAGAGACGATTTGAGGCCAAATCTGGCCCTTGGGGGCTGGATCTGGCTCAGATCTTAAAAAAAAATCTGAGTGAAACCCTGTAACCTGCAAAACCAATCAGATCTGAAAATATATACACCTAAAAATTTAGTAAACCCTTACAGCCCTAACAAAAATACAAATTTACAGATCTGAGGCCCTCATGGACAAATTTGAACCCTTTTCAGCACAAATTTTAGGAATTTGAAATTTTAAAGAGAGGCACAAGCCTTAAAAGACCCTGTAAAAAACACAAATTCGTAAGATAGATTCAGGAAATTAGAAACAATGGAATTTTTCAGATTTATGAATCTGAGAGTCGGCTAGTCCAACTTAAGACTTCCTCAGACGCTCAAATCTTAAAAAAATTTCCCTGCACACTTAGATTTGAACTTTAGATCGATAGAGATTTAAGAAAATAACATGAGATCCTTCGGAAAAAATCAAAATGTCATTTTATGAACCCAGAAAACTGCACAAGATACATGTATACAGATTAATCCATGAAAGCCATCAACCATAAAATGCAAAAACAAAGTAGTAGAGTTTAGAAATGAATCACCACATAAATCTGGAAAAGGAACACCAAAATTTGTAACCACAAAGTCTTTATGTTTTATTCCTCAAAAGAAATTACAAGAGCTTCCAAGACAAGTGCACGATCCTGAGATCGGATGACTCAAGGCTGACAAAGACCTCTTAATTTATAGGACAAAATCTTCAACGACTAGTTCAATTGATCCACGTCAAAATAATCTCGACCGTTGATAAGATTTGATCATCTTTTAATATGGACGATCGAAATTATAAATTTGAAGAAAAAACGAATTTATCATTTTAATTCATTTTAATTAACTCAAAAATACTATTTTTGAGCTAATTACCCCAATTTTTTTACTTTGACTTAACCACCTAGGCCAAAGGGTCCAAAATTTCTTAAAATTCTCAATATTCCCTTGACCTGAGGCCTTTAAAAATTTATTTTTTAAGGACCGACGAATTTTGCCTTTGAAGAATTTCATCCTCATTTAGGACCCTAAATTAATTAAATGTCTGGCTTTTGATTTTTTAATTAATTGACCAAAAAATTGAATTAATTGACTGAGAGGGGATTTTAATTATTTTTCCAACCCTCTTTACATAAGATAATACATTTAGAGACATGAAGGGGAATACCCATTCGTATAGACCCTCAAATAAATACCCAATTCTGCGACCCAAAACATGATCTAGTAGACCAAGTAGCTTGTAATTAAATAATCTAGCGAAATAGCTAGGATTATTCCCAAACTACTTTTACAAGGACTCGATAGAAAACACTAGGACTCACTTAGCACGCTGATAACAAAATCCACCCTAGATTTGGGGTGAGGCTGGAGGGAAAAACTCTACCAATCACTTACGTGAATCAGTGAGACAAAAAACCTCCTAGGATAGAAATCATCAACAACATACTAGGATAGAAATCCTTCATATCTCCAAGTCTGTCGTCCTTCCCCTAAAACGCTATCCCTAACCTTTCTCAGGCCTCTGCTTGCTTTCTGCATCTGCCATCGAATCCTTGCGTTGTCCATTTGTTTACGCCCTTCCTCCATTCGAGCCTTTGCTCCGTCATCTGCTTTCCTAACCCGTCTGATGTGGTGCTCTCTACCTTCCGTTGTCGTCGTGTATCTTTCTCTTGAACTAGTCGTCGACCTCCCTTCCTTATCTGCCTTCCGTCATGCTCCATTTCCGTCCGGCGTCCGACCTGCAAGCACACAAGCAATCACGGATACGTTCATTTCAAAAGCCGGTGTTTTATTTTGTTTTATCTGATCGAATTCATTTTAATGTATAGTTTGTAAGGTAGCGTTTAGTTGTAGTTTCATCTTTTTTTTAATTCGATTTTAGTTTTTAATTAGTCCTTTTTTTTTATTTTTTGTTAGATTTAAGTTTTAATAAAGGTTAGTAGTAGGTTTTAAATTTCGATTTTTTAATTGTTAGTTTTAAATTTTAAAATTTGATATTGATGTAGTTAGATTTTAATTTTAAATTCGATTTTTGTTTTTTAATTGTTTTAGTTAATGTCTAGTTTTAGATCTAACTTTTAATTGTTAGTTTTAATTTGTTTTGTTTTAGTCTTAGTTTAGTTTTAGTTTTCGTTATTTAATTTTTAGATTTAATTTAGTTTAAGTTTTAATTTAGATTTAGATTTTTAAATATATATATATATATATATGATAAATAAATAAATAAATAAATAATAAAAAAATTCTAAATTATAAAAAAATTCTAAGTCCTATAGTCAAATGAGCCTAAGATTTTCTATCTGAAATTTGATTGTGGAACATTTTAATTTTCAAATCGAGTTATATTGGAATATCATAATTTCGGAAATATTTCAAGCATCTGGCATTTATCTTAATGATCGTTTCAGTATCTTAATGAATGGTTGTGGTGCTTTCTATTGAATTTCATTGTGGTCATAGCAACAGTTATGCATCTAATACTTAAATTTAATTGCATAATGAGATATTTTTTAACTCCATAAGGCACTGGTTTTAATGTAATTGATCTTGGAAATCTCGTTAATTTTATCAAGTATTTGGTGTTTTAGTTGTGTCTCCTAGATTGGTTGATTTGCAACCAATTCTTGTCCTTCATTTCTGTTAGGGTCTACCTCCCTTAGCTTGCAAGGAGACGGCTTGGATAGAGATATTGGGGATCAGGGTGATAGCCCCCGATCTGAGTCGTTGTCATTGTGCCTAGACAATCTGTGTGACAACATTTTTTGGCGTCATTGCCGGGGAAGGACGGCAGACTTGGAGATAGGAAGGATGCTGTCAGCACAGAGGAATGGAGTTGAGTGCAAAGTGAAGGGATGGAGGATTAGGAAAGGGGCCGCAGAAAATGAAGGCTAGACAGGCAGATGGGCTGGACGGTTCGCTAATTAATGGGGTGCTGAGGGAGCCAATATGCAAAAAATGAGGCAACGTTTCTGCAGAGATTATTTCAGCCAACCCAGAACATTTAAATTGACCCAGCAAATTTAATATTTACTCAGATTTTCAATTCTCTTTGAATCCAATGATGTCCAAAATCAACACGCAGGCGGTCTGAGGGCGGTCTAGCTCAGATCTTAAAAAAAATTCTAAGTGAAACCCTGTAACCTGCAAAACCAATCAGATCTGAAAATATATACACCTAAAAATTTATTAAACCCTTACAGCCCTAATAAAAATACAAATTTATAAGCTAATTTACAGATCTGAGGCCCTCATGGCCAAATTTGAACCCTTTTCAGCACCATTTTTAGGAATTTGAAATTTTAAAGAGAGGCACAAGCCTTAAAAGACCCTGTAAAAAACACAAATTGGTAAGATAGATTCAGGGAATTAGAAACAATGGGCTTTTTCAGATTTATGAATCTAAGAGTCGGCTGGTCCAACTAAAGACTTCCCCAGACGCTTAAATCTTTAAAAAAATTTCCCTGCACACTTAGATCTGAACTATTGATCGTGTAGAGAATTCAACTATCAACATGAGATCCCCAGACCATTCTCAGGATGAATCCACTTGTACCATGATAGCACAAATCCATGATAGTGGTGAAGCAGAAACAAATTGTCAAACCATTGTTGACAACGATAAGAATATTGTTAAAGAATTGATTCAGATGGTTAAGGATATACAGCGAAATCAGGCTCAAATCATTAAGAATATGGAACTTAATCAGGAAAAAATAATAGCGGATCACGCCAAGGAAACTAGTTCTATGCAGAGCAAGTTATTGGCCTTAGAAAAAAAAATGACGATCATGGAAGCAAATCATGAGAAAGAGATGAACTGTATGCAAATTTTCTTCATGGCCATGAAAGCGGATAATGATGAAGAAATAAAAAACATGGAACATAGAATGTTGATGATTGAAGAGAGTCATGCGAAGGAAATGACTGTTGTTAATATTAAGCATTCTAATCAAATCACTGATATTCAAAATAATTTGGAAAAAATGGAAAGATCACACATGCAGAATTTCCAGCGCAAGTCAGATTTGTCAACAGATCATAGGCCTCCCAGTTTGCTGAAGCGATTTCCATCTCATCACACGGAGGTCACTTTTCCCATTAAGGAAGAATTAACTATGGCTAGAAAGGACATTGAGAAAGACCAAGATTATGTGTCACCTTTAACAGAGTATATTCAGAATAAGATTGGTCACATTCCAGGCTCATCAGATGTTTTATACAAGCATTTTCAAGATAAGGACAAGAAATCTACAGTGGTCTCATCACTGACATCACAGCCCCCTCAGACAAAGAGAAAGAAGCAGAAAAGAAGAAGCAGTTTGATTCGTCGGATGGCCGAGAGCAGCTTGACATTCGAACAAGACAGAGTCCTACAATTAGTAAAATTGCACATGGCACATCTGAAAAGTAGCCTACAGACTTGCCTGAAAGCAGGCAAATGCTCAACATGCACTATATTGAGCACATTTGATGCCACAGGGCATCCTTTGTATTGTATCTCTAACCTTACACCTTGTTATTTCAGCATTTCATTTTGCAGTAAGAGTAGATTTAGTTTTCATGTTAAGTAGAATAATAAATGATAGAAGAGCTTCTATTTTTCATGAACTTAAAGTCATATGATGATATTTGGATGGACGCTACTTATGTAATTTTTTATGTTGCTTGGATACAGATTCTGGATTCTCACATTGCTTCAATGAAGCAACGTGTCCCTAAGTAGAGCCAGAGTTTGACCACACTTTGTCAACAACCCCACAACAGTACAACCCCATTTTTTCAAATGGGACTTGTCATGTTCGAGGTTCACGTCATCCAAATTTCATCAACAGACGACATTTTGTTATAAATGATGTAAACCCATTCTGCATGTTATGATGTAAATGATCTAAGTAAGACTGTCAATGTATGTAACAACCTAGGTAAGCCTAGTATGTTGTTGATGATTTTTGGATGACGTGAAGCTCGAACATGAGAAGTCCCACTTGAAAAAATGGGGGTGTACTGCTGTGGGGTCGTTGACAAAGTGTGGTCAACACCTACCTTAGCACATTTTAATGTATTGTTGTTGGGATCATATAATATGTTGTTGGGCATGGATTGGTTGTATCTTCATAGGACCAAAGTGGATTGTTATGACAAAGTGTTAATTTTGGGCAACTAGGTCCAAACTCCATGTTGTACTGCTCAGAGGGTGATGCCAATATTTTTATTGGATTCCTCTTTCGGAGAGGTGCAAGATTGATCTAAAGATCATCTTGATCGGATGAGAAGAACATTTATTTTGAATTTATTCCACTTATGTGCAAGCTCGGCCAAAATTGTAATGTAGGCTTGGAGCCCCAATAGATGTGTCACACACCCTCTCAGATGGATATAAATTGGACAGACTTGGAGGTCATTTCATCATCCACTCATCACACACTTCTCTCTTGTGTCTGATTGGTTCGATCACCTTTTGGAGGCTTTTCCTCTCACACATGTGGAACAACAACTAGGATTTATGGTACGGATCTGTCTACGGTTTCAGCGCAGGTTTTACCAGCATTGACTTTGGTCAATGCTTGGTCCTTTTTACCTCAAACCTTCTCCAAACCTCTGATTTCTGAAGGCCGCATCCATTGGCATATATACTAAGGCTAAACGTTGACCCTTGACCTGCTGCATTGACTTTTTGTAGTTGTTGTTCTGTGTTGACTACGTTGACTAGACAACATTGACTTTGGGTTGACTTTTGTGGAGTTGACTTGAGGGTTGTGTGACACTTCTGGTTCGCTGACTGTGAGCAGACTTTGTTGGTTGAAGCATCCTGTTGACTGTCGTAACACACCACAACACATATATTTTGCTGATAAATTTAAGTGTATTTTTGGTTTGTCTTCCGTCGATTTATTGATATGTTCTATTAGCACTTTACTTTCATGTTTATGTGATTGCTATTTGTTATCGGGTTTGAAGTAAATTTGCATCAAGCATAGAACATATTCAAAAATTTACATGGTATCAAAGCTAAGTTGAAGACAAAGCCCAAGTTTGTGTTGAGAGCAATCATCGAAGAAGTAGCATTTGTCAAGGACCCATGGGTACCTCAAATTATAATGGCTTCAAAGCTGATGATAAGTTGACTGGCAAGTCTGACTATCATGCTTGGAAGATGTCTTTGGACTTGGTCTTGGAAGATCAAGAGGTCATGGACTATGTGTAGGGAAAAATCCAAGAGCCTCCATCATCTCCGCCTGCTGCCACAAAATCAAAGTATAGAAAAGGGGAAATCAAAGCGAAGCTGATTATCCAGGATTCCAGGGCTAACAATGCAAATCAAGTTCTTTTCTTTAAGAACCAATTGAAGAATCTCAAGAAAGGCAAGGATGAATCTGTTCAATCCTATTTTCTGAAGTTGACCGAAATCAGGAATAACCTTCTCGCCATTAGGGAAACAATAGCTAATTGAGAAATGGTTCTCATTGCACTTGGAGGTCTCCCCTGTGAATGGCATGCATTCATTACTACCATTCTCAATAATAATGTGATTCCTGATTTTGATGAAGTATTGTCGAGATGAACTCAAGAGGAGACAAGAATGATGGAATATGAAAATGAAGGTAATGTTGCCTTCACTGCTCGTGTAAGAAGAAGAACAATGGTGGTCCAAGGAACCATGGAAGAGCAGGGGCCAAAGGAAAGAAAGGAAGGTGTTACATATGTAACAAGTTTGGCCACTATGCTAGAATATGCCCTAATAGAATGGATTCTCATGGGGATGATGACAACAACAACAACGGAGGAAATGGAAATCAAAGGAACAACAGGTTCAAAGGAATGAGGAAGGCTCCCTTTGGTTGTAATGGAAATGGAAAACCATTCAAAAGATCAAGAAATTCCAGGTATGAAGAATCAAATGTTGTTGACAATAAAAGAAATGAATTCATTCTTGTATCATCCCTCTCTGCTGCATCTCCACCTGACACCTTGGATGTCTGGTTGATTGATAGTGGTGCTTCAAGGCACCTCACTAGTTTTAAAGAAGCCCTCTCTGATTTGATTGAGAAGGATACTAATCTGCAAATTATCCTTGGAGATAATGCCACCTATCCCATGAAAGGGACAGGGACTGTGACCCTCCATTTATCTCAAGGTCAAGTCTTTCGTTTGCAAGATGTATTGTATGAATTTCACTAAAATAGTTTCATTGGCTCCCGAAGTCTTATAAGTACTGACAGATCTTGTAGGAATCTTTGACTTCCGGCTAGTTGGGAAATCATTTACATTGCTCTTGAAGTTCCCCCTCCATAGGAACCCATAAGGGCATTCCAGATAAGTCCAAAGTGGAAGCGAGAATGTCGGCTTGAGTAACGCAAACATTTGTGAGAATCCAATGCCAATTCTGCCATATCCCCTTCTCGAAGAACAAGATCATACCTTGTTCTAATCCTATTATGTAATTTGAAGAAGGACCATGTGTCTATTTCGGCCATGGAAGACAAAGGTTTCAAAATGGCATTCGTCGATGGAAAGGTACACATCTGGATGAAGAGTTTCAAGGAAGCTCTCACTATTGGCTTTAGAGTTGATACACTCTACCAGGTTGGAGGAAGTCCATTGGGGACTATGACATATGATACAATCCGTCAAACCGAATTATGGCACTGGAGGTTTGGACACCTTCATTACAAAGCCCTTCCCGAACCAAGGAAGGTGGTGACAGGGATGCTTGAATTCAAAAATGATCATGAAGGTGTATGTCAGTGTTGTGTTGAAGGAAAGCATACAAGGGGACCTTTCCCCTCAAGTGTCACAAAGACATATGATGTCTTGCAATTGATACATTCTAATTTATCTGGTATGCTACCTGTGACATCCTTAGGAGGATGTTCTTATTACATGAAGTTTATAGATGACTTCTCTTGCAAGACCTGGATATATTTCTTGAAGAAGAAGGACGAAGCATTCATTTGGTTTCGTACCTTCAAGGCCTTGGTAGAAAATCAAACAGGAAAGAAGATCAAGATTTTGAGTACCGATAATTCCACCGCATATGAGTCAAATGAGTTCAATGATTTTTGCAGAGAAGCTGGCATTAAGAGGGAGACCACAACCATGTATACTCTTGAGAAAAATGGCGTTGTTGAAAGAAAGAATAGGACCATTGTGGAAGTTGCATGTGCGATGCTATGTGACCAAGGTCTTTTAAAGTTTCTATGGGGAGAAGCTGCGAACACTGTTGTATATATACAAAATCGATGCCTGCACTCCACTCTGGACTCCAAAACTCCCAAATAAGTCTTCTCTGGTAGGAAACCTGATGTTTCTCATTTTAGAGTTCTTGGTTGTCTCGTTTACTTTCATGTGCCAAAATAGAAGAGTAGCAAGATGGATGCTTCTGGAAAGAAGGGGATGTTTGTGGGCTGCAATGAAACTTCGAAGGCATATAGAATCTATGTGCCTGGTCAAAGAGAAGTGGAGATATGCCACAATGTCACCTTCGATGAAGATGCTTCCCTCAGGAAAGTGATAAATCTTCCGAGCTCCGAGGAAGACCGTGATGTAAGATCAGGGAAGCAGGAAGAGTCGAAGGATGAGATGGTGCCCGATGTTGAAGGACCGATGGACCCTATTGATCCACCACCTTTAATGAAGAGAAGACCCTCATGGCTCAGGGATACTCTCGAGGATGCTGACAGACATATGGCCCCAAGGGAGACATTCCAGGAAAGCAAGAAGCCGAATAAATACCAAGGGTATCTAGTAGCCATGAGTACAATCGTACAATCTGAGCTTGGATCATTTGAAGAAGCCGTAAAGCATCAAGTCTGGAAGGATGTTATGCATGAAGAGTACGAGTCCATTATGAAGAACGATGTCTGGGATGTGGTCTTGAGACCGGAGGACAAAGATGTTGTCACCTTGAAATGGCTCTTTAAGATCAAGCATGGATCTGATGGTAGTGCTGAAAAGTACAAGGCAAGATTCATTGCCCGAGGCTTCTCTCAAAAAGAAGGCATAGGCTATGGTGATATATTTGCACCTATGGCCTGCAATACCACCATCTGATCCATCATTTCCCTTGTTGCCACGCAATGATGGAGTCTCCATCAGATGGATATGAAGACCACTTTTCTGCGTGGTTCAATAAAGGAAGAGGTGTATGTGGAGAAACCTCTGGGGTTCGAAGACAAGGATAGAGACTCTCATGTATGCAGGTTGAAGAAAGCCCTCTATGGGTTGAAGCAAGCTACTTGATGAAGCTGGGCTTCACTCGAAGTGATGTTGATATGAACCTTTACTTCAGGGTTGATAGAGAAAAGCCTCTCATTCTGGTTCTCTATGTGGACGATCTCTTCCAGACAAGTGCTGACCCTCTCATTCATCAGCATAAGAGGGAGCTCGCTTCTGAGTTCAAGATGAAAGACCTAGGAATGATGCATTACTTCCTAGGCTTGGAGGTCTGGAAAAGACCTGAAGAGATTTTCCTCTCAAGGAAAATACATTGTGAAGCTGCTGGAGAGATTTGGTATGGTGGATTGTAATTCTATGTTGACACCGATGGAGCTCAACTTCAAGAAGTTGTGTGGAAATGTTTTTGGCCCTGCATTGGGAAATCCTACCGAGTATCGTCAACTCGTAGGAGCATTGATGTTCTTAGTGAACTCTCGTCTGAACATATGTTTTGCAGTGAACACTTTGATTCAACACATGGTTGATCCTCATCACATTCATTGGGTTGGTTCCAAGAATCTCTTGAGATGTCTTCGGGGCACGATAAACCATGGGCTGAGATACACTGCCAGGAGTTTGAGACTCCATGGATATACTGATGCCGATTGGGCTGGCAGTGTGGTGGATCGCAAGAGCACATCTGGATGCTGCTTCACATTTGGGTTTGCTTCGATATCTTGGATGAGTAGGAAGCAGAAGTCGGTGGCTTTGAGCACTGCTGAGGCCAAATACATTACAGCGAGTATGGCCTGTTGTGAAGCTATTTGGTTGCAAAAGCTCTTCAGTGAGTTGTTCGGGCATGTGCTAGATACCACCATTATCCTTTGTGATAACCAGAGTCGGATTCGTTTGTCAGAGAATCCTGTGTTCCACGATCGATCCAAGCATATTGATATCAGCTACCATTTTATCCGGGATATGGTAAAGCAAGGCGCCGTAAGGCTGATCATATAGGAACTGATGAGCAGGTCGCGGATATTCTCACTAAGCCCTTGGGGAACGTCAAGTTCCTAACCTTCCATGAGAATCTTAGAACCATGGAACGACCCTATTCTGAGGGTCCTATTGGACGATGAGCTCTGGGAGCTCCAGGGGGCTTTGGGGATAGCTTCTTGGAGCTATAAGCAACCACAGGGCTAGGCTTGTCGAACCTAATTGGTGTGCTTCCGGCCCATGGTGATGATATTGAGTTGGTTCACCTCTCTTTGATCTGTGCCCCGTAGGCATCCTACCCATGGAGTCCCAGGGTCATGGGAAGTACCTCTCATGGGTAGGATGCCTATGGGGCAGAGATCAAAGAGAGGTGAACCAACCTCACATCATCACTACAAAGAAGACCAATTAGCCCGACAAGTCGTAGCAACCACACAGCTTTAGTTTCAGTCCTAATTGGTGTGCTTCCGCCCCACGGTGACGATATTGAGTTGGTTCACCTCTCTTTGATCTCTGCCCCGTAGGCATCCTACCCATGGAGTCCCAGACTCATGGGAAGTACCTCTCATCTCGACAAATGAGGTGGGAAATGTGGATAGAGAACAATAGCAAGATCGATGGACGCATCGGAGATTTCCGTACTCTCTATGTCTAGGATGGCAAGTGTCCAACCACTTGATCTGAGATCAAGTCTAGTGAGGTTTCAGACCTCCAACTAACTTCGGGTTAGTATGAGACTCCTTTGAGTCCTATAAAGGTTTCGAACCTCTGAGCTGATTTTGGGTCAGCCGGGAGTGATGTCTTTGTGACTCACCATTTGAAATAAAAAAGCCAGCAAAGCAAGTTACGACAAGATGATGCACGATGTTTGGATGGCACTGGTGGATGGAGTTCTCCCTAGTTGAGAGGGAGTGTTAATTTTGGGCAACTAGGTCCAAACTCCATGTTGTATTGGTCAAATGATGATGCCAATATTTTTATTGGATTCCTCTTTCTGAGAGGTGCAAGATTGATCTAAATATCATCTTGATCGGATGAGCAGAACATTTATTTTGAATTTATTCCACTTATGTGCAAGGTCGGCCAGAATTGTAATGCAAGCTTGGAGCCCCAACAGATGTGTCACACACCCTCTCAGATGGATATAAATTTGACAGACTTAGAGGTCATTTCATCATCCACTCATCACACACTTCTCTCTTGTGTCTGATTGGTTCGATTACCTTTTGGAGGCTTTTCTTCTCACATGTGTGGAACAACAGCTAGGGTTTCTGGTACGGATATGTCTAGGGTTTTAGCGCAGGTTTGACTAGCGTTGACTTTGGTCAACTCTTGGTCCTTTTGACCTCAAACCTTCACCAAACTTTTGATTTCTGAAGGCCGCATTCATTGGCACATATACCGAGGCTAGATGTTGACCTTTGACCTGCTGTGTTGACATTTTGCTGTTGTTGTTATGTGTGGATTGTGTTGACTAGATAGTGTTGACTTTCGTTGACTTTGGGTTGACTTTTGTGGAGATGTCTTGAGGGTTGTGTGACACTTTTGGTTGGTTGACCATGAGGAGACTTTGCTGGTCGAAGCATCATGTTGACCACCGTAACACACCACAACACATATATTTTGCTGATCAAGTTAAGTGTATTTTTGGCTTGTCTTCTGTCGATCTATTGGTATGTTCTATCAACACTTTACTTTCATGTTTATGTGATTGCTATTTGGTATCGGGTTTGAAGTAAATTTGCATCAAGCATAGAACATCTTCAAAAATTTACACAAAGCCATTGAGTGCTTGGATGAAAATGGAGAACAAAGAATCTTACAGGGTAAAAAAAAGCAACATTAGTTAGAATGGTGATAGTTATGTAGGCAAAGCGCAATCGCAGAAAAGGGTGTGTGTCATTTGCAGTGCATACTTGTAGCGATAAAGGTAAGCAGGATGAGGATACAGAGGTATTGACTAAGTACCCGATCTTGCAACAATTTCAGGATGTGTTTCTAGCAGAGATTTCAGAGTTTCCACCTCACAGAGAAGTAGATGTTTCTATTGAGTTGCTACCATGGGCAACACCAACATCAAAGGCATCGTACATTATGAGCACTCCAGAGTTAGTAGAGCTAAAGTTGCAATTGAAGGAAATGCTTGACAAGGGAGACATTAGGTTAAGTATATCGCCTTGGGGTGCACTGGCATTGTTTGTGAAGAAAAAAGATGGTACTCCCAGGAAATGCTCAACAAGGGATACATTAGGCCAAGTGTATCACCTTGGGGTGCACTGGTATTGTTTATGAAGAAAAATTATGGTACTCCTAGGTTATGCATTGATTACAAGAATTTGAACAATGTGACCATCAAGAACAGGTTTTGTTGCGGAGGATTGATGACTTGCACGATCAGTTGAAGGGAGCAGCAGTGTTCTCAAAGATTGATATGAGATCAAGATATCATCAAGTACGCATTAAGGAAGAGGACATATACAAGACAACTTTCAGGACCAAGTATGGGCATTATGATTTTGTTGTAGTTCCATTTGGTTTGACTAATGCTCCATCTATTTTTATGTGCTTGATGAATAGTGCATTGTGTCCTTATCTGGACAAGTTTGTTATTGTATTTATTTATGACATCTTGATATACTCTATGAATGAGGAAGAACATGTTGAACATTTAGCAGCAGTATTGAGATTGTTGAGATATCATCTGTTGTATACCAAGCTCAGTAAATGAAGTTTCTTTTAAAAAAGGGTACATTACTTGGGGCATGTGGTCTCCAATGAAAGTATAGCAGTGGATCCAGAAAAGATAAGAGCTATCATGGAATGGGCAACTCCAAGAAATGTGGATGAGGTAAGATCATTCATGGGGCTAGCAGGTTCCTATATGACATGCATCAGGAACTACTCTCGCATCGCATATCCTTTCACATCATTGCAGAGAAAAGGTAAGAATTTGAATGGACAGAGGAATGTGTAGCAAGCTTTGAGCATTTAAAGCAGTTGTTCAGAAATGCTCCAGTGTTAAAGATTGCAGATCCCGACAAAGAGTTTGTGATGTATACAGATGGTTTCAAGAGAGGGCTTGGTAGATTCCTTATGCAGAAGGGGAAGGTAGTGTGCTATGAGTCACAGAAACTGAATGAGCACGAGCAAAATTATCCAACACATGATCTTGAGTTGGTAGAGATCATCCATGCATTGAACATGTGGACGCATTATCTTCTTGGCAAGAGGTTTGTATTGATGAGTGATCAAAGTGGGTTGACATACTTGTTTGACCAACCGAATTTGAATGTCAGGCAAGCTAGATGGTTGGCCACGATCAGTGAGTTCGATTTTGAGATCAAGTACATCAAGGGAAAAGAGAATAGGGCTGCAAATACTCTTAGCAGACGGATATAAGTAAATCATATTGCAGCGATGAGTTCTTATGGGACATAGCTACATGATCGGATCTTACAGATCTTACAGTCAGGTCAGCAGGATAATAGGTACATGGAGCTTAGGCATAGGCTACAACAGAGTACAAGTACATCTACAGGTACAAGTAGTGGTACAGGTATAGGTACAGGTACATGTAGTGGTAAAGGTACAAGTGCAGGTACAGGTGCACAGGATGTGAACTATCATCTCTCTACAGATGACTTGATCAGATTTAGGGACAAGATATATGTGTTAGACAGTAGTGAGACCAAGAATCTTATCTTGAGAGAGTTTCATGAAAAGCAGTATTCAAGTCACCCAAGATATCAAAATACATTGACATCAGTGAAGAAGTTTTTATTATTGGTTGAATCTGAAGAAGGACGTGGCAGCGATTGGCTAGATGTTTGGACTGTCAACAGGTAAAGGCAGAATGTAGGCACCCAAGTGGACTACTACAGCCAACTGCGATTCCATAATGGAAATGGGAAGTCATTTCCATGGATTTAATCACAGGTTTTCCAAGGACATATAGACAACATGATTCCATTATGTTGTGGTGGACAGGTTGACAAAGGTAGCGCACTTCATTCTGGTAAAATCTACGTATTCAGCTAGTGAAGTAGCACAAGTATTCATTAGATATGTGGTAAGATTGCATGGTTTTCCGAAGAAGATTGTGTTAGACAAGGATGCTAAGTTCACTTCCAAGTTTTGGAAGGAGTTGTTTGCAGGTGTAGGGACATAGTTGGCCTTCAAAACAACTTATCATCCGCAGATATATGGACAGAGAGAGATGGTCAAGAGGATTCTAGAGGAAATGTTGAGGATGTATGTGATGCATCAACAAAGGAGATGGGAGGAGTACCTTCTTTTGGTTGAGTTTGCTTACAACAATGGTTATCAGGAGTCACTGAGGATGAGTTTGTTTGATGCATTGTATGGGCATAATTGTAATACTCTAGTTGGAGTGATCCAATTAACAGGGTGTTGATTTCACTGGACATATTGGCAGAAATGGAACAAGAAATGCAGGTAATCAAGAAGAATCTAAAGGCAACGCAAGAAAGACAGAAAATTTATGCAGATAGGAACAAGTTGTTCAAGGAGTTTGAGATCGGGGAACAGGTGTACTTACGCATCAAGCCCAGGGAGAGCTCCTTGAGGATTGGGTCGTGTGCCAAGTTGGCACCCCAGTTTTGTGGACCTTTCAAGATCTTTGAAAGGATTGGACCAGTAGCTTATTGACTTGCACTGCCTCTGACACTGAAAGTCCATGATGTTTTCCATGCGTCATTGCTTAAGAAGTATGTTAAAGATGTTGATCATGTGATTGACTGGTTTGTATTGCAAGTGGATCCAGATGGGGAATTCCAGCCGAAACCTTAGTGCATATTGCAGAGAAAGGTGATCATGCTCTGAAACTAAACAATCGAGCAGGTTAAAGTGCAGTGGATCTGATGTGGCCTATGTATCCTTCTTTATTCGTTGCTTGAGCGAATGTACTTGATATGTTTTTGGTATATGTTTTGGTGTGGTTTTTTGGTATATGTATATACATATATGGATGTAAATATTGCCATGAACTCCGTTATAAAGCTACAATAAGCGGCATGGGTGTCATGCTATTATGTTGTTATGTTGTCATGTTGGTTTGCTTCTCACCAGGTTGATCATTGTAAATACTGCATCGAGCTAAGTTATAAAGCTCCATGGGAAGTATGTTTTTCTTACAACATTTTTGTTGGTTGAAGGTGTCTTTAAACACCGAGAGTTTTGTAACATCCCTGGTGAAAATTCCATGTAATAAACACAAAATAATAACAATGGTTATGGGACACTTATTCCAAGGTGAATGTTGGGAAAAAACATTCTAGTGCGGATGTTCATTTGGTTTATTATGGCGAAGGAAATTGGAAAAGGCAATGGAAAAGGCTTTAGAAAGACAAATTGCATTAATTGGAATTTTAATTATGAAAATAATGGAAATTAGGAGAAAAGGAAGGTGAAAGGTCACAAGTTGCATCTGAGGAGTAAAATGAAGAAAATAGAGGCCTCATTAATAAAAAGGCTTCTGAGGATCAATTGGTGTCTTTTGTCAGTGTAACCTTTTGTCAGTTCAGTTTTGGAGTGCTCTCTCTATTCTCTCTCTCACACTCTTAGACATTTAGATTCTTCTTGAATCACTTCAGCATTGGATCAAGAAAGAAAAGAAGGCAAAGGAAAGCAAGAATCAAGCAAGGAAAGCAAGAATCATGCAAGGAAGAGCGGGATCAAGCAACTACAACAATATTCTTTACAGGTATCGAGTTGCATGTATGGTTTCCTTGCTAGTTTTGTCATGCATAGCTATGCATGTGTGTTCTTGGTTCTCTTTTTGTCATTGGCATGGGTTTTTCCAGGTGGGACAGTGTTTTTCAACCTAGCCTTGCCATTTCTGAATAGCCATGGTGTGATGGGCTCTCATGATTTTGGCTGAGCTATATTTCCAGATGGGTTCGAAATCGAGTGAGGTGGTATATGAAATAAAAAGCACATGGCCTAATAACCCCTGAACCGAACTATGGGTTGTGATAAAGTCGAATTTGTGTTGCCTCGGTGGGCCTAGGAATCCTCGACCGATGAATGGCGAGATATGCGGTAAATCCTAGAGGTGGGTGCTCTCCATCAGGCCTAGGAATCCCGGGATAGGATATACGGTAAAGCCTGGAGGGTGGAGTCTCGGTTAGGGCCTATAGATCCGGTGTGGATTGTAGTAATGCTCAGAGACTATAGTCTCGGTTAGGCATAGTGATCCGGTGTGGATAGTGGTAAATCCTAGAGACTAGGAGACATTAAAATTCCTCATGTTGTACGTGGAAAAATCTAGTGGCATCCATGCTTGTTTATGGCCTAGTGATCCGTTGAGAATCACGATAAAGCCTGGTATGGTATGTTTATTGTTTATGGCCTAGTGATCTAGTGAGGGTTGCAGTAAAGCCTCGTTCTATTGATGAGAGTGAGGTGGTTTAACCTCAGGAAGCTTTGGTTGATTTTGTCGGTTTTGAGTCCCACATTCATGCTTGGAATCTGGCACAGGGGTGTTTGGTTGAAAGAAATATTTGGTTCATCCAATCTACTGTCAGGTGGTTCGTCGAAGTCACAAACCCGATTGGCTTTTGCATTAATTAATAATAGTTCCTCCTTGGTATTTCATGTGAAAATGTACTAGTTTATATGTGGATTCTATGGTTGTTGTATCCTTATTATTTATGTTGGTTATATGTCGGTTATGAGCATGTTTTATGACAGTGGTGATGTATGGCTCTCATCATGTTTTGATTTGTAAATAAATGAAAAATGAATATATGACCTAATAGATGATAATGAATGATAATGAATATATGACCTAATATAATCAATGCTTCTTGACGATTCTCAAATAAGTATGAGACCTCTATCCTCAAATCTGTTGTTATAATCTATAGAATGCATATTTGTGACATGTTTGATGAAATGTCTGTCATTACTAGTAGGGGTCCAATCAGGTATTTGATCAAGCTTGTTATCAAAAGCATTGTCTTCATGTCTTTTATGAGTTCTGGAAGTTTCATGAGTTTTTGGGTAGTCACTGGGTCCTAGCCCTAGAAAATAGCCTTAAATCGGGCAATCGCTAGCATAGCATTGGCAGAAAAAGGCTACAGTCGCACTCAGGCAGGCTCATGGGAGCGACTGGGGCTCTCATGTGCTTAGAGGCCTTGGCAAGGGAGCAACGGGGGCTCTAGGTCAGTGAAATTTTGAGTTTCCTCAAGGGTTGGTCGCCTGGAAGGGTGTGTTGCCTCCTGAAGTTTTTGTAGTATGTGTGTAAGGTCATATTGATAGTGTTGTGTCGGTTCCACTTCCTTAACTATAATTGGGGAGTTGAATCAAATCATAGTAGCCTCTCGTCACATGTTTACCCCAGCAGACTGGTTAACTTGGGTAAATGTGGGAGGAGGGTGTTACGTCAAGTAAAGTTTTGGATGAACACATCATCCTGGCTTCACTAGATAACTGTTAATGCAGACATATATGATGCTCTCTACAATCATAACACTTTACCAAAATAATATGTTCAATATTTCATAAATCAATATTGTGTAATCAAATCATCAAAACAGCTTATCAAATTTTAGATGGCAGATCAAAACTGATATCAAAATCATCAATATCACAATATCAGAGTCTTTAGACAGGGTGACAAGTAGAGCTCTCATCAAGTCATGACATCATCTATTGATATGCCAACAAGTTGTCATTTAATTACCAATCCAAGCTCCATCAAGTCATCCTCATGACAATATAAGTCACTAGATGCAAATGCATATACCAAGAATAAGTTCCATCCATTTATTTTGATATTACTTCACACTGAATCACAACTGCCAATACTTCAACCATTATCGAATACCAATATTAGTCACTAAAAGTTACTATGCCCATACAACATTGTTATCAAAGAAAATCATCAGTCGTCAAATCAAATCATTAGTCATCAGGTCAAATCCCAAATTTTTTATCAGAGTGAGATTTATAGTCTAGAACATATCTCAATCATCAAGTCAAAGTTTATCAAGCATCATGCCAGATACTACTCATCTATATCAGCGAAATCACGTCAAACTCTTGCAGCACAAAATTTAATGGTTAAATCATAATGGCATATCTATATGCATATCTCGATCACCTGCAAACACAAGTTCAGCGTTATTATAGTAAACATTCAAACTTCCTTGCTCCTAGAACTTTCAGTTCTCTGCTTCATGTCTGTAGGATTAACATCCTTCAAGTGAACATCTGATTTTATGCACAAAAATTCATTTTTCTATCCTTAAGGCATAGTCGCACCCATAGGCCTTCCTCTATGCGGTTGGGACACTACAGTCACACTCTTGACCTTACTTCATGCGACTGAGGCTTAGAGCAAGGGAAAACTATCTCTCCTCATATTAGACCTTTTTGCATATCAACAATGTCAAATATTTCTCTATTCATGCCCATAAATCATACTTCAACAGTAAAGAATATACATATAATGCCAATGGTAATAGGAGTAAGGATATTATGGAGATATTCTCCCTCTTAATGGGAATCCACATTAGTCATCTTCATTCATGCCATTAACCTGCCTATAATGTTATCATGCACCAACAAATCTATTAGATCATAAATTCAAACTATATCATTTATTCATCAGAATCATATCATGTTAGCAACTACTTCATCATGGCATCATGACATCAATATTTCATCAAGGGATATAGTCAAATGATTAGGGCAGCAGATAGATGTAACATCATACTTCACATATCATGAACACAATATTACTTCCATCAAGTCAATCCATCAAGTTAGGGCATTCAATTTTACCATATGCCATAGTTACTAATCACGTCAAAACATAACCTCTATCAATAAAAGATCTAGAATATCAATCTCATTGTTACACTTTTATCGTCATGGCTACCATACTTTCCACAAACAATATCAATAGTGTCAAGTTATCATCTACTAGAATCAAGGTGTTAGCCTTCTTTATGGAATCAAGATATTCAAAATGATAGGTGTTAGCCAAACATCAAGTATACCAATATATCAAAGATCAATATTAAGTAGCTTCATAGAATCAATAAGTTCATTGTGTCTACGAGGTAAGATACTTCTTCAATATTAAGCGCACCATTTCATCATAAGAACCATGAATCCAAATCACTTTCATATGCACGAAAGGGCCATTTGAGAAGGATAAATTCTCATCATACCTTAGGACTTACCTTGTCATCAATATTGCAGTTGAAACATAACTTTGAAACAATATACCAGGCACACCTTGTAGTATTCAAATACTTGTGCAGCTTATTATTTTATATAGGTAGTTGTAGCACTTTTTCATCTTTTTGTCAGGTGCCTCTTTACTATTTCTTCTCTTCCTGCACTAGCCATGGTCCTCAAGAAGGATCCACTTATCATATTTGATCAAAAAATTAGAAGCATCCAAATACTCAAATATATATGCAAGAAGCATCAAAACAATAAAAGTATAAACAAGAGTAAATACATAAAGAAGCATCATAAATCGAAAAGTACTTATCTTCAATGAGAGGTGATTTTCTCCCTCTTGAACCAGCCTTCAAGAGCCATCATTATCCATTGTACATATAACAAAGTGTCCTTCACTATTTCAACCAACTCTATTAGCAACCAGGCCTGATAGAGACTATCCCATCTAGGGCTTCATCAAATTCGTCCCAAGTGCTTGAGAATCTTCACATCAGCCATCCTCTTCTTGCATCCTTCAAGAATGTCATCATAGGGGTGATCTCCATGAATTTTCTTCAACCTAACTCTCATACCATGTTAGTTTTTCTTAGGGATATATTGTTCTTTGCTTTGATAATTGCATTTATTCATTAACACATTAAGTTCACCCCATAACATCATAACATTATTCAGATTTACATCATTATTCAACAACATACGCAACTATGTAGAAAGAACAATATCATCATCATCATTGCAGTGGAACATAAAGGAACAATAGAAGAAAATCATTCACACAAAGAGTCACCTGGATTGGTCAGAGGCCAAGGAAAAACCCACTATGGGGAAAACCCTTTCAAATTCTTCTTTTTAAACCCTTTCAAATTCTTCTTTTTATTAGATTGTCATCAAATGATCCAACAAAAGAGAATACAATGATCCATATCTTCATCTATTAAACTATCCAACGAAATAACTACAACATGCAAGGAATGAACCCAACAATGCTTATACTCAAAATCTTGATTCTGAAGCCTTTAATGAATTGTCACTGGCTGCAGTGAACTGTCGAACACTACAGTCGCTAAGCGAAATATTCAAAAGACTGAGATTTCATCTTTTAGTTCCCAGTCGCACTGAGGAGGACTCATCCGAGCGACTATAGCAGCCCAATCACACCCTTAAGCTTGGTATGCGAGCGACTAGGTCAAAGTTGGATTGAGGAAAGCATGCGACTGAGATTCTACAAACCTAACTCTCGGTCACATGCACAATGAGTTTTTTGTGCAACTGGAAAGCTCTAGTCACACAAATGAGTCGTTGTCCAAAATGGAATTTGACCGCAATTGCATATTTTTAACAACCAATAAAAAATTGTGTCGAACTGACCCCAATGATGGAATACAACAAGAAAACCCCTTTGGACCCCATAAGACCACTCCAAAAGTCTCTGGGTCCACTGATGACGTAATCTCTCTCTTGTGGCTTGGCTGACATAAACTCCGGAAATCCATCTTAACCACATCACAAGGGATAACAAAAATGGGGATATTACATAACATAAGATGGAAGGTGTTCAGTATGATATGTGAGAAGGTGGAACCATGCTATCTCAATCAGGGATTCCCAAGTAGTGCCTTAAGGGAGGTCCCACTAGAATAGGATCAAAGATTAACGCGCCAAAGTAAGGTGAGAGGACAAGATCATTATCAAAGTATATCAATCCTATGTATCACCCCATAATGCATACTAAATGCCTAAAACAAATAAGTATAAGCACTTGATTGCACAATGATCAAAGTACTTTTGAGTGGAAGTCCACCTTCATCCATGGGCTCATGTCGGATGGGTGAGAAGCAAATGGTTGGTGCAAGTGGTGGAAATATATGGCGTATAATCAGCTAATGGTGGCTATTAGGGGATGTTGGTTTTCTCGTTGAGTGACTAGGTATCAAATGTAGAAGAAAAAATTTCCCCTATAGGGTTACCCATTTTGGTGGGTAACAACAATACCAACACTTCCCATAAAAGTAAGTTGAAAATCCATCTGGGCCAACTTCCTTTTTAGGATCAAAGGAATAGAGCACCTTCCATATTTCCTTTTCAGTGATAGTATGCATCAATTTTGTATTGTCTTCAGCTAAAACAATCTACAGAAATTTAGGCTATTACCACCACTCTCCCTCCTTTAATTGTCATTCTTGCTCTTTTACCTTAGGACAATTTCAAGCAAAATGTCCATATTCATGAAACGTTTTGCATTCAAAAGGTATATAATCATAGTCAACAGGCTAGAGAAAGGTCTAATTGTCCAGTGACAATTACACTTCCCTAGGGAGACCTATCTCCAAATCCACCTCAATGAAAATATTAGCGCATACAAGCATTCCATCATGTGGTTCAACTCGATCGATATACTTTACTAGAGCATCACCAATTTTCTTGAGAGTTTCCTCATTCCAAAACTACAAAGGACGTTGAAATAGTTTAATCCAAACAAGAAATAATTTTTTGCATTTAAATCTAGATTCCATTAGTTGAGATACATCCCCTGTGCTCCCATGAAATATGCATATCATGGCTAGATTTCTCAAACAAAAATACGAAAACCCTTTTCCACAAAATGATAGTGTAGTCTTCCCCTTAATTATTGGGTGCTAATTCTTGTCAATCAAAGTATTCAAAGATCTCGGGGAGTTTCATATCCCTACGCACTATATATGGGGTAGTGACTCTCATGAGGCAAGAGCTTTCGGCTCTCGAAAGCAATGTGGTGTCCATCCAGCATAAAAACTTCCCCTAGTCCTTCCCTAGATGCACCGCAGTAATATTCCTAATTAGTGACAGCGAATTGGAATATTCAATTTTGTTCAGTTTTGCCGTCTATAGTTTATAAATAAATAAAAAGTGAGTGGAGAGGGTCTAACTCACTTAGATGGAATAAAACACCTTCCAGTAGCACAACGTTGTGACTTACGGGGGAGCCAAGGGGGCCAAACACCACGTAGAGAAGGGGGCCCATGTACACTCTAGAAGCTACTGCGCAGATAAGGATGAGCACGTGGAGGAGAGAGAGGCTACGTTGGGGTTTTGGAGGGAAACCAATGTTATAAAAGATGGAGGAGCCTTCTCATTTGATTGATTCGTTGTTGATGATATTGAGCTGGTCATTTTGACTTCTTGAGCACGCTGGCTGTTTAGCCTGTCTACAGCACTGTTTAGTGCATTGAGTGTCTCCGGTCGGAGATCTCGCCTTTAGCCTCGAGGGACTTTGAGTGCTTGCTCGGGCAAGGTTATTTCTTCAGCATTTTGTGGGAGATTTTGGTGTTTGGTTTTGTTGCGGAGCCGTGCATTCATAGATACTGTGCAGTCACTGAGAGGGAGGACGCGGTCCATCTAGGAGGTGTTCCGGATCGGGGTTTTTGCAGGGGATTTGAGCCGAGATTTTGGGCAGAGGATCAGCGTTGCCTTTGGGAGGATTTTTGTGGAGTTTGAAGCGGTATTTCAGGCATTCCTATTTAGCCTCTGCGCAGAGCCTTGGAGGCTAGCGTAATTCCCCAAGGGGGGTGTTTTTCGGAGGTCGGCCATTTCTGATATGGTTTCTGGGTTTTGTCGGGATTGGTGAGTAGAGGAGAATTCCAGATTTTTAGCTCATTCCGGCAAGGGGAGCAGCCCCTAGTTATCAGTTCATTTCAGTGGTAGCAGCTACATGGCAGTTTTCCAGCAGCTGGGACGCAGTTCAGAGAGCAGCCATTTCTGGTGTATTCTGAGAGTATTTCTTCACTTGCCTTGAGCAAGTGTAGGTGCCATCACTCTGATCACCTATTGTAGTTCATTATATTTCTCAGTTTAATAAAATGGCTTAGCATTTCCTCTCTATATTTCTGGATGAGTTGTCGTACATTCTTTCTATGTTATTATATGTCTGCTGCACTGTTATTTTTATATATATTTGAGCACTCTAGTTCTATACCACTTGGTGTGTTTATTTTATACTTTTAGACAGAGTCTGGAAAAGGGCCAGGTAGCCTCCAGATTTCGTCCTCTTTTCAGAGGCGGCATATCTGGTAAACGCCCTCCCAGCCCTTCTCTGGTTGGAGTTTGCCATGTTTTAGAGATATCCCCGAAACGGGATATTACAATGGTATCAGAGCATAGTTCTGGCTCAGCCTGTGGTCTATGACATCGGGGAAGAGACCATATATTTGTTACAGAGGCAGGAAGTACAGAGACCGTGAGCGTAGGTTGGAGAACACTTACGGAGAGGGAGACTGTGTTCGGGTGGTAGACACAGAGCAGGAGAGAGAGCCTGTGACAGACGCAGAACAGGAGGAGCCTGTATTAGATTCAAAGCAGAGAGGGCCGATGGCAGATGACACAGAGGCCAAACAGTTTGGGGAGGCACTCCTCAAATCAGTGCAGGATTTAGCTAGACAGATTGAGGTGATGGGTCAGAGATTCACCGCTGTAGAGGCTAGACAGCGTGAGACCCCACGAGTTTTCCAGGTAAGAGAGGGATCAGGTACATCCCACCATTTTCCGGAGCATGGTGCTGCTCAGCGTGATACTCCTCAGCTGATGACTTCACGTGCACCTACCCGCTCTACCATGCCCACTTTCTTGGGAGCAGACACAGGGGCAAGAGCCCAGCAGGAGGCAAAGCCTGGACACATGGGCGAGTATTTTGCAGAGTATCAAGCCTATGGGCAGGAGTTCAGGGATGCTCTCTCATTTCGAGATTTCGTTCAGCTCCAGCGGGATAGTAGACCCCGCGACCATCATAGAGGGCACCGACATTATCATGATGGAGATTCCCACCGCACATCTAGCAGATTCCATTTGCCTACATTTGATGGCTCATCAAACAGTTCGGCAAAGTCTTGGGTGGAGAAGCTAGACATCTATTTCCAGCTTAACCAGATGTCGGAGACGGAGGCCATCAAGGTTCGGCGACATTACATTTGGATGGTTAGGCCCAGGTTTGGTGGTTCCATGGGATGGTCACACTCGGGCATTCTACAGTGACGACATATGCCGAGTTTACCAGGAGGTTGATGGAGCGATTTGACCGGAGGGATCCAGAACAGCACTTCGTTGAGCTGACGAGGGTCAAGCAGACTGGGATCCTAGAGACATATATTGCAGTTTTCTTGAGGGTTTCAGTGATGGTGCCAGATCTATCTGCAGCACGGATGATCTATATGTTTGTGGAGGGGTTAGCAGAGCCACTTCGGGGTCTAGTTAGGTCTACTAGACCAGCGACACTTCAGGATGCTATTAGCAGGACCCGAGACTTACAGGATACATTGCCCAAGACTCGGACACCTTAACCCCAGAGACATGGTTTCCAGCCCAAGGGGAAGGATGTGAGGATTCCGCCTCCAAAGGGGAATCCGGGACGAGCACAGATAGATGATGATGCCAAGAGGGAGTTGAGGAAGAAGCGATTGTGCTTCACTTGTCAGGAACCGTGGGCACCAGGGCATAGGTGTGCTGCTGGCAAAGCACACTTCATTGAGGTCTTCTCTGATGATAGCGGGGAAGAGGATGAGGAGGAGGAGGAGGATGAGGAGGCAGGAGACAGTCAGACAGCCCAGGATCAGTTGCCACCTCCACCTCCAGGGACAGGAGGTGCAGCTTTTGCACCCATAGGAGGGACCCTTGCAGCCTTGCGAGGAGTTCCCAAGTATTTGACGTTGCGCGTACGAGGGACGATACGTGGCCAGCGAGTGTCAGTTTTGGTTGACAGTGGGGCAACCCACAACTTCATTGATGCACAGATGGTCGAGCGGAGGTGTATACCGACCGAGAGCTTTGACGGATTTTCAGTGTTGGTCCCAGGAGCCCAGACGATGCAGTGTGCCCGGTATGTTCCAGAGTTGGCAGTGACGATGGGTACCTACACCGTGACTGATCACTTTTTCATGGTCAACATACCAGATACCAATGTGGTATTGGGTGTTTAGTGGTTGATTACTCTGGGGAAGGTCACCACGGATTGGGAGGCCTTAGAGATGGAGTGGGATGACAAGAAGACCGGGAAGCATGAGAAGATCCGTGGGATGCACACTTACCCACCTCAGACCGTTTCGGCACACCGGATGGAGGCAGACTTCCGAAAGGGAGACATAGAGAAGGCGGTTGAGTTGCAAGCATCAGAGGAAGAGACCACCAGTTGAGCAGTTCATCCGGATATACAGGCCATCCTTGACAGGCATGATGTAGTGTTTGGGGATATACCACCAGGTCGGCCACCGGACTGAGGGTTTGAGCACACCATTGAGCTTGAGCAGGGTATTCAGGCAGTGATCACTACCCCCTATAGGCATCCCAAAGCCTATCGGGATGAGATTGAGCGGGCCATTCAGGAGTTGTTGGCTCTCGGGCACATCAGACCGAGCACGAGTCCGTTTGCTTCTTCCGTGGTGTTGGTGAAGAAGAAGGGCGGCACCTTGAGGATGTGCATTGACTACAGGGCCCTGAACAAGAAGACTCTGAAGAACAGGTACCCTATACCCAAGATCGATGAGTTGATGGATGAGCTGAGAGGAGCTAAGTTCTTCTCGAAGATTGATTTGAGATCGGGGTACCATCAGATTCGCGTGAGGGAACAAGACATTCCCAAGACTGCCTTCAAGTGTCACTACGGGCACTTTGAGTTTTTGGTTATGCCTTTTGCACTGACCAATGCACCAACCACCTTTCAGTCTTGCATGAACCATATCTTCCGCAGTCATCTGAGGAAGTTTGTATTGGTCTTCTTTGATGATATACTCATATATAGCAGGACTTGGGAGGAGCATCTCTAGCATATAGAGGCAGTATTACGCATTTTGGAAGAGCAATAGTTCTATGCTAAGCTCTCCAAGTGTGAATTTGGGATGACGGAGATGTTGTATTTGGGTCACATTATTGGAATGGACAGAGTGAGGGTCCATGAGGAGAAGATTAGAGCCATCAAAGATTGGCCGGAGCCGAGGAACGTGTCGGAACTTCGAGGGTTCATTGGGACATGTACCTATTATAGGAAGTTCGTCAGAGGTTTCTCACAGCTTGTTGCACCCCTTACAAATTTGACGAAGAAGGAGGCATTCAGTTGGTCAGATACAATGTAGCGAGCCTTTGATAGGCTCAAGGAGGTGATGAGTCGCTGCCCAGTGCTTGCATTGTTGGATTTTACGCAACCATTTGTCTTGGAGTGTGATGCGTCGGGAGAGGGGATCGGCGCAACCTTGATGCAGGGAGTACACCCTATAGCCTTTGAGAGCAGGAAGCTCCTTCCGCACAAGAGGTTGTATCCTATATACGACAAGGAGATGTTGGCCATCATGCATACCTTGGCCAAATTCCGACAGTATCTGGTAGGGAACAGGTTCAGGGTGAGGACTGATCACAACAGCGTCAGGTTCTTTTTGGAGCAGAAGCAGCTACAGGAGAGGCAGTAGAAGTGGATCAGTAAGATCCAAGCATATGACTTTGACATTGAGTATGTCAAGGGTAAGAATAACGTGGTAGCAGATGCCCTTTCACGTAGACCAGCCACGTTATCTCTTATGAGCTTGGATACAGATAGGAGGGCTCGACTTTTAGTGGAGTACTCCAAGGACAGATTTGCATGTGAGGTGCTGGATGGACAGGTGGCGGATGACAGGTACAGGGTGGTTGATGAGATCATCTACTACAGGGACAGGATCTTCTTAACTAAGGGATCTCAGCTTAAGAAGAAGATACTCCAGGCATCACATGATTCTCCATTGGCAGGCCATCAGGGGTTTACCAAAACCTACAGGGCCATCAGAGAGAGGTTCTCATGGAAGGGCCTCAAGGAGGACGTACTCCAGCACATCAGGGAGTGCGATGTTTGTCAGAGGAACAAGGGGGAGATAAGCCATCCCGCAGGATTGTTGCAGCCTCTTCCCATTCTACAGGGGAAATGGGAGAGCATATCGATGGATTTCATCACAGGGTTGCCCATGGTGCAGGGCAAGAATTGTATCTTTGTCGTCATTGATCGGCTGACAAAGTATGCGCACTTTTTCGCCATATCCTGGCATTACACAGCAGCACAGGTGGCCGAGCTATTCTTCAGAGAGGTTTTCATGCTGCATGGTCTTCCTAAGACCATCAACAGTGACAGGGACAGTCGTTTCATGGGCGGATTTTGGCAAGAGCTTTTCCGACTGGTGGGGACGAAGTTGACACCGAGTACCAGTTATCACCCACAGACGGATGGACAGACGGAGATAGTTAACAAGTGGCTGGAGGGCTACTTGCGTAACTATGTTAGTGGGCAGCAGCGAGCATGGTTGAGATGGTTGCATTTGGGGGAGTACTGCTACAACACGACACATCACATGTCCATTGGTATGTCACCGTTTTATGCTTTGTATGGGTACCATTCCTTATCTTTTGTTGATGTGATGTTCAGTGCTAGCAAGGCTCCTAGAGCCAAGATTTGGATCCAAGAGAGTCAGGACATCCTCCGAGCTCTCAAAGACAATATGGCTACAGCACAGAACCAGCAAAAGTTGTATGCCGACAGAGGTCGGGTGGAGAGACAGTTTGAGGTAGGGGACTTGGTCTACCTACGATTACAGCCATACCGACAGTCATCGCTGAAACAGAGGGGAGTTGAAAAGCTCAAGCCTCGCTTTTACGGGCCATACAGGGTGATACCCAAGATTGGGCAGGTTGCGTATGAGTTGGAGCTGCCCCAAGGCAGCAAGATCCACAACGTTTTCCATGTATCATGCCTGAAGAAGGCGCTGGGGCAGCAGGTGACAATGATAGAGGAGCTACCACCTACGGATGTGAGGGGCACTTGGTGTTGCAGCCAGAGGCCATTATTGATACCAGGGAGAGGCAGTTACGGAGCAGGATAGTCCGGGAATTCTTGGTGAGGTGGAAGAATTTGCCGGATGAGGATGCCACTTGGGAGAGCGAGAAGATTTTGCAGCATCCATCACTTAAGTTGCTTGAGGACAAACAACATTTTGCCGGGGGAGACTGTAATATTCCTAATTAGCGACAGCTAATTGGAATATTCAATTTTGTTCAGTTTTGCCGTCTATAGTTTATAAATAAATAAAAAGTGAGTGGAGAGGGTCTAACTCACTTAGATGGAATAAAACACCTTCCTAGTAGCACAACGTTGTGACTTACGGGGGAGCCAAGGGGGCCAAACACCACGTAGAGAAGGGGGCCCACATACACTCTAGAAGCTACTGCGAAGATAAGGATGAGCACGTGGAGGAAAGAGAGGTTACGTTGGGGTTTTGGAGGGAAACCAACGTTATAAAATATGGAGGAGCCTTCTCATTTGATTGATTCGTTGTTGATGATATTGAGCTGGTCATTTCGACTTCTTGAGCACACTGGCTGTTTAGCCTGTTTGCAGCATTATTTAGTGCATTGAGTGTCTCCAGTCAGAGATCTCGCCCTTAGCCCCAGGGGAATTCGAGTGCCTGCTCAGGAAAGGTTATTTCTTCAGCATTTTGCGAGAGATTTTGGTGTTTGGTTTTGTTGTGTAGCCGTGCATTCATAGAGACTGCGCAGTCACTGAGAGGGAGGACGCAGTCCATCTAGGAGGTGTTCCGGATCGAGTTTTTGCAGGGGATTTGAGCCGAGATTTTGGGCAAAGGATCAAGTTTGCCTTTGGGAGGATTTTGGTGGAGTTTTAAGCGGTATTTCAAGCATTCCTATTTAGCCTCTGCGCAGAGCCTTGGAGGCCAGCGTAATTCCCCAAGGGGGGTGTTTTTCGGAGGTCGGCCATTTCTGATATGGTTTCTGGGTTTTGTCGGGATTGGTGAGTAGAGGAGGATTCCAGATTTTTAGCTCATTCCGGCAAGGGGAGTAGCCCCTAGTTATCAGTTCATTTCAGTGGTAGCAGCTACACGGCAGTTTTCCAGCAGCTGGGACGCAGTTTAGAGAGCAGCCATTTCTGGTGTATTCTGAGAATATTTCTTCACTTGCCTTGAGCAAGTTTAGGTGCCATCACTTTGATCACCTATTGTACTTCATTATATTTCTCAGTTTAATAAAATGGCTTAGCATTTCCTCTCTATATTTCTGGATGAGTTGCCATACATTCTTTCTATGTTATTATATGTTTGATGCACTGTTATTTTTATATATATTTGAGCATTCTAGTTCTATACCACTTGGTGTGTTTATTTTATACTCTTAGACAGAGTCTGGAAAAGGGCCAGGTAGCCTCCAGATTTCGTCTTCTTTTCAGAGGCGGCATATCTGGTAAATGCCCTCCCAGTCCATCTCTGGTTGGAGTTTGCCGTGTTTTAGAGATATCCCGGAATGGGATATTACAACCGCACTCCAAGACAAATGGCTTGGCGAAATCAGAGAGTGCAAGAACTGGGCAGCTACTCATCACCTGCTTGAGGCGGTCAAAAGCCTCCTGCATTGTGGGGGTCCAAGTGAATGCTCCTTTCCTGGTCAAATCCGTGAGGGGCGCAGCTAGTTGAGCGAAGCCCTTCACGAACATCCTATAATAGGTGCAAATGCCCACAAATCCCCTCAGCTCGATGAAATTCTTAGGCTCTATCGAATCTCTGATGGCCTTGATCTTCTCCTTGTGCACTCGTACACCGTCCTCTCCTATAATTTGGCCCAAGTATAGCATCTCTGTCAGTCCAAATTCGCACTTGGACAGCTTGGCATAAAACTTCTCCTCCTCCAAAATACGCATCACTACCTCCACATGCTGCAAATGCTCCTCCCATATTCGGTTGAAGATCAAGATGTCATCGAAGAAGACCAGCACGAACTTCCTCAACTGGCCACGAAAAATGTGGTTCATACAAGACTGGAATGTGATTGGAGCATTGGTTAGCCCAAAGGGCGTCACCAAAAACTCAAAGTGTCCATAATAGCACCGGAATGCTATCTTGGGGACATCCCTGTCCTTCACCCAAATCTGGTGGTACCTTGATCTCAAATCTATTTTGGAAAAGAACTTGGCCCCCCTCAACCCATCCATCAGCTCATCTATCCATGGAATAGGGTAGCGGTTCTTTATTGTCTTCTTGTTAAGGGCCCTATAATTGATACACATTCTCAGCGTATCGTCCTTTTTCTTCACTAGAACAATTGATGAAGCAAAGGGACTCGAACTCGATCGAATATTCCCCAAGGCCAAAAGCTCATGTAATGCCCTCTCAATCTCATCCTGGTAGGCCTTGGGGTGCCTATACAGAGTAGAGATCACGGCCTGAATCCCAGACTCCGGCACAATGGTGTGCTCAAATCCTCGGTCAGGTGGCTACCCTGGTGGAATATCCCCGAAAACCATGGAGTATCGGTCAAGGATGGACTATACATCTGGATGAGAGGGTTTATCTATACCGCCTACCTTCCAAATCCTCAATTCAACTGCCTACTCTATATCTCCCTGTCTGAAATCTGCCTCCATCCTATGTGCAGAGACTGTCTGAGGTGGGTACGAATGGATGCCCCTAAGCATCACCAGTTTCACGTTCTTGTCTAGGAACTACATCTCCAGCTTCTTCTAATCTGTAGTGACCCTACCAAGGGTGTAGAGCCATTGAACCCCCAACACTTGTTGGTGTCCAGAATGTCAAACACAAAGAAATGATTTGTCACTAAGTAGGTCCCCATGGTCACTTTCAAGGTTGGAACATAACGCATGCACTATATGGTCCTAGCTCTCGATACTAGCACAGAAAATCCCTTAAACCCCTATGTCTAGATGCTCCTTCTCTACACCATTTGTGTTGATTTATGGTAGCATCAGATGTGCTCTAGCCTTGTAACCTTGGATATAGACTAAGACACATGCATTCCATAATACCCAGAAATGCTTTTGGAAAATTCCACTTAGAGATGGTTTAATTAAATTAATTAATCGTTTTTTAATGTTTTTCTAAGTTTAAACTTAGCGAAACTGATTAATTAAAAGGTATTAATTAAACCAAGTGTGAATCTTCTAGATAAAGTCATGGATCACCTCCAAATTAATCCTAGCCCTTGATTATGTTTTAATCTTGGCCGTTGAAGGGTCAACGAAGGATTATAAGGAGGAGGGTGAAGGGCTTATGGAAAACACATCAGACGAAGAAAGAATCAAGAGATCGATTTCTTCAGCCAAAGGAAGAATCGAAGTGATTCTAGATTGTAGAGAGGGGAAGGTGGTATCTCCAAGAGGGAGAATTTCTGAAGAATAAGGAGTGCAGGAAGAGAAGTGAGAAGGGAGCCATAGCAACAACGCAGAGATAGCCAAGCAGAATTTATGTTGGGCCAGCGCAGAGCAACAGAGGGAGTTTTGATTTCAGTTGAGGAGACAGCTGAGGGTTCATCCAGTAGCCGGAGGGTATTTCCGAAAGAGGAGAAAACTCTAGTCTCACATTGCAGTGAGCACAAAGGCAACAACAACGAGCAGCAGCAGCAGTGATGCAGTGACAGCGTGAGTGACGCAGTCACTGCGCAGAAATCACGCAAAGGCATTCTGAGTGGGAGCAGGTTGGTGTCGGAACTTCGTGTGAAGTGAGAATTGTCTCACTAAGCTCATTCTCATCAAATTTCTTCAGGTGATTGATTGATAAATACAATCACACATTTTGTACTCAAAATTTATGCATAGTAAAGAAACCCTCATATTTGTTGCATTGGTTTTCCCGAGTTGGGTTTTTCCGAGGACGATTGTCCAAAAATAACGGTGTCTATGTGTGAATACTTGTGCTATTTATTTCATATTGTTTATTTATCGTGAAGACTGCAACATATTTTATTTTGATATTTAACACAGTAAAAGTTAAATAATTGTGTGAGAATGAAATAAAAGAAATATAATAAGTAGCTGCAATATAATTCTACATTATAGAATTTTCACATGGTATCAGAGTTGTCAAATCCAAAAAAAACAGAGTCAGAGAAGGGACTGCGTAATCCAGAAGCTTCAGAAGGGATGCAGCATAGAGAAAAGAAAGCACAGACAAGTATGGCAGACTTAGATGTTTTATCCTCTAGGTTAGAAGTGGATTGTGCATGTTTTTCAAGTTCAACATCAGCAGGAATCTGGTATATTGATAACGGGGCTTCAACTCATATGACTGGAGTACGAGAATATTTCTCGAGCTATAGGGAGGAGAAAATGAACTTCTAAATCACTATGGGGAATAGCACGAAATGCACTCCAGTTGGGAGAGGAGCCGTAGTGTTTCAGACGGAAGTCGAAACCAGTGTCAAGATCACAGATGTACTACATGTGCCTAGGCAAGGCATGCAGGACAAAGGGTATGACATACACTTTGCTGGAAAGAAGGCATATGTCAAGCACCCTAGTTGAAGGCACACAAGGCAGATTGGAGTTAGAAGCAACAGATTATACAGGTTGCAGGAAGAGAAGTGAGAAGGGAGCCATAGCAGAAAAACAGAGATAGCCAAGCAGCAGTTATGTTGGGCCAGTGCAGAGCAATAGAGGGAGTTTTGGTTTCAGTTGAGGAGACAGCTGAGGGTTCATCTAGTAGCCGGAGGGTATTTTCGGAAGACGAGAAAAATCTAGTCTCACACTGCAGTGAGCACAAAGGCAGCAACAGCAGTGATGCAGTGACAACGTGAGTGACACAGTCACTCTGCAGAAATCACGCAGAGGCATTCAGAGTGGGAGCAGGTTGGTGTCGGAACTTCGTGGTGAAGTGAGAATTATCTCACTAAGCTCATTCTCATCATATTTCTTCAGGTGATTGATTGATAAATACAATCACACATTTTCTACTCAAAATTTCTGCATAATAGAGAAACCCTCATATCTGCTGCATTGGTTTTCCCGAGTTGGGTTTTTCCGGTGATGATTGTCCAAAAATAACGGTGTCTATGTGTGAATACTTGTGCTATTTCTTTCATATTGTTTATTTATCGTGAAGATTGCAGCATATTTTATTTTGATATTTAACACAGTAAAATGTTAAATAATTGTGTGAGAATGCAATAGAAGAAATATAATAAGTCGCTGCAATAGAATTCTACATTATAGAATTTTCACATGGTATCAGAGTTGTCAAATCCAAAGGAATCGGAGTCAGAGAATGGACTGCGTAATCCAAAAGCTTCAGAAGGAATGCAGCGCAGAGAAAAGAAAGCACAGATAAGTATGGCAGACTTAGATGTTTTATCCTCTAGGTTAGAAGAGGATTGTGTAAGTTTTTCAAGTTCAGCATTAGCAGGAATCTGATATATTGATAGCGGGGCTTCAGCTCATATGACTGGAGTACGAGAATATTTCTCGAGCTATAGGGAGGAGCAGATGAACTTCCAAATCACTATGGGGAATAGCACGAAATGCACTCCAGTTGGGAGAGGAGTCGTAGTGTTTCAGACAGAAGCTGAAACCAGTGTCAATATCACAGGTGTACTACATGTGCCAGGGCAAGGCATGAATTTAATCTCAGTATTTCAGTTGTAGGACAAAGGGTATGACATACACTTTGCTAGAAAGAAGGTATATGTCAAGCACCCTAGTTGGAAGCACACAAGGCAGATTGGAGTTAGAATCAACAAATTATACAGGTTGCAGGAAGAGAAGTGAGAAGGGAGCCATAGCAGCGACGCAAACATAGCCAAGCAGCAGTTATGCTGGGCCAGCGCAGAGCAACAGAGGGAGTTTTGATTTTAGTTGAGGAGACAGTTGAGGGTTCATCCAGTAGCCGGAGGGTATTTCCGGAAGAGGAGAAAACTTTAGTCTCACACTGTAGTGAGCACAAAGGCAACAACAACGAGCAGCAGCAACAATGATGCAGTGACAGCGTGAGTGACGCAGTCACTGTGCAGAAATCACGCAGAGGCATTCAGAGTGGGAGCAGGTTAGTGCCAAAACTTCGTGGTGAAGTGAGAATTGTCTCACTAAGCTCACTCTCATCAGATTTCTTCAGGTGATTGATTGATAAATACAATCACACATTTTGTACTCAAAATTTCTGCATAATAAAGAAACCCTCATATCTGTTGCATTAGTTTTCCCAAGTTGGGTTTTTCTGGTGATGATTGTCCAAAAATAACGGTGTCTATGTGTGAATACTTGTGCTATTTCTTTCGTATTGTTTATTTATCGTGAAGACTGCAACATATTTTATTTTGATATTTAACACAATAAAATGTTAAATAATTGTGTGAGAATGCAATAGAAGAAATATAATAAGTAGCTGCAATAGAATTCCACATTATTGAATTTTCACATGGTATCAGAGTTGTCAAATCCAAAGGAAGCAGAGTTAGAGAAGGGACTACGTAATCCAGAAGCTTTAGAAGGGATGCAACGCAGAGAAAAGAAAGCACAGATAAGTATGGCAGACTTAGATGTTTTATCCTCTAGGTTAGAAGAGGATTGTGCATGTTTTTCAAGTTCAGCATTAGCAGGAATCTGGTATATTGTTAGCAAGGCTTCAGCTCATATGATTGGAGTACGAGAATATTTCTCAAGCTATAGGGAGGAGCAGATGAACTTCCAGATGGGGAATAGCACGAAATGCACTCCAGTTGGGAGAGGAGCCTTAGTGTTTCAGACGGAAGCCGAAACCAGTGTCAAGATCACAGATGTACTACATGTGCCAGGGCAAGGCATGAATTTAATCTTAGTATCTCAGTTGCAGGACAAAGGGTATGACATACACTGTGCTGGAAAGAAGGTATATGTCAAGCACCCTAGTTGGAAGCACACAAGGCAGATTGGAGTTAGAAGCAACAGATTATACAGGTTGCAGCTGGAGTCTCCAATGGCACTAATCAGTAATAATCTTGAAGACAAGAAAGGGTTGAATGAACTTTGGCATAGAATAATGGGACACTTGCACCATGGTGCATGGAAAATGCTCCGAGAAACAATTGATGGGGCACCTGTTCTCAGCATGGAGCATGATGATGTATGTCGAGGATGTGTACTTGGGAAGTACGCTAAGGCAAATTTTCCCAGAAGTGAAAACCGAGCAGCAAGCATATTAGGACTGATAGTAGATACACAGATATATGTGGACTTATGTCCACTAACGCTCTCAGGGGTGGCAAATATTTTGTCACATTCATCGATGATCACTCCAGGAAAACTTGAATCTACTTCCTAAAGACTAAAGATGAAGTCTTTGAAAATTTCAAAGAATTCAAAGCTCTTATTGAAAATATGATGGGGAAGAAAATCACGACATTGTGTTCAGATAATGGTGGAGAATACATAGATGGATACTTCACAGATTCTACGCAAAGGAGGGCACCAGGAGGGAGTGGACTACGCCATACAATCCCGAACAGAATGGTGTGGCAGAACGGAAAAACAGGACAATTGTAGGTGCAACCAAGGCCATGTTATTCGACCTTGACTTACCCAGATATTTATGGGTTGAGGCCTGCAATACGGCAGCGTACATCATAGAGCATTGGGGAAGAAGACTCCTGAAGAGGTTTTTATAGGGAAGAAACCGGGGGTAGGGAAACTTCGGATATTTGGTAGCATGGCATACTGTCATATACCTAGTGAGAAGAGAAGCAAGCTTGATCAGACTGCAGAGAGGGGGTATCTTGTAGGATACAGTGAAACCTCCAAGGCATATAGGATCTATATTCCTAGCAGCAGGAAGGTTGTGATAAGACGCGATGTCAAGTTCATGGAGGATAGAGCTTTTCAGAAATCGCGTGATATGTCGGTAGAGGATCAAGCTGCAGAAGTTCCTTTAGTGCAAGAGTAGCAGGGGCACCAAGAAGATTAGACTGAAATGTTGAAATTTGGTTACCGGAGGACGGGTGGTTCCCTAAGGCTTTGATCTTTGGCCTAGGGAAAAGTGTCCAAAAGAATTTAATTTTTCTCATAAAGTGACTTTATAAAGTTATAAAGTCAAATCTAATTTAAAAGTGACTTTAAGTGATAAACTTACTAAAGTCTAATTTTAAAGTGACTTTAATAAAGTCAATATTAAATTAGAAAGGAAAAGTGACTTCGGAAATAAATGACTAAGTGGGTCTTTATTAAAGTGGGGTGAATTAAAAAATAGAAAGTGAGATTTAAATGAGCATTTAATCTCAGCCCTAGATCTAAAGCTATCTCAACCATTAGATTTAAGGATTCCCCAAAAGTCACTTATGGTTAGGTTAAAGGAGGGAAAAGGTCATTCATTCTTTTATGATCAGATTGAGAGGAGGAGGAGAGAGCAAAGGAGATTTCTGAGCAGTGAGGAGAAGGAGAACAGAACCTTGGCATGCATACCGAGGCAACACTTCAGCAAATCAGTACAGCAGGGTTGACACACAGTTCAAGGCAGTTTTGGCACGTTTTTCAAGGCAGATTCCGAACAGCAACTTTAGATACGCATTCCTAGGCAACCGTACACTTTCTAGCACATATTTCGAGGGAGGAAAGTTGTTTTTGTGGCACGGATTTCAAGGCAAGTCATACAGCCTGCTGCTGCTGCTGTTGTGCACATAAATCGAGGCAGTTTATGTACAACAGCATTTATTACAGTCTACACGCTTTCCAAGGAGGTCGTACAGCAGCATTTAATGTTGTAATTTTTGGGCACGAAAAATGAGGGAGACTATACAACATTTATTGTTGTTCCTGTTTTGCTATGTACACATCTTCTGAGGCGGTGGTTAAGCACGAAAAATGAGATAAGTTGTATTTATTACTTGCTGAAATTTTTTCTGAGTATTTCTCCCTCACAGTAAAAGCATTTATCAGAAATAAGGAGGAGCTTTCAAACCGGTTTTCCCCAAGAGTTGTAGGGGGTTTTTCAAGGGTCAAGTTGACCAAAAATCAGCGTGTCAAAATTCTGTGTGTCACTGATTTATTTTCTGAGTTTTTAATTCTGCATTTCAATATTGTGAAATTTCTAGAATTAGTGTTTTCAGAAAATATTTATTTTTTTCCAGCTTGTTGAATGTATGGCTATGGGAATGGGCATTTAACTTTATGGGAGAAATAAGGAGAAACTGAAAACCGGGGTTGGTTATCAAATTTCTACATGGTATCGGAGCTATTTTGCTAAAAAAGGCAGTTTGGGACAGCAAGAAGAAAAATTATAGCAAGCTGATTTTCACACAGAAATTACAGCAAGTTGATTTTTCACACAGAAATCATTACCTTTACTACAACAGTGTTATTTTCAGTTTACTAGGACAACAAGCATGTCTTTGGGCTTGAAGGTGGAGGATAGATTGGATGGGCATAGTAACTACACTGTATAGAAGGAGAGAATGCAGAGCATCTTTAAGGAGGCAGAAGTCTGGGATATCATGGTGCATACCGCACAGAACCCTGTTAATGTGCCTACTGATGTTGTTCAGTTGGCAGCCTTTAATAAAAAGAATAACAAGGGTAAGAGACTGATTCTAGATGGAATCAAAGACCATTGCATTCCTCATGTGAGAGGAGAGAGATATGCTCATAAGATGTGGACAACATTGACCAATCTCTACCAGAGTACCAATGAAAACAGGAAAATGGTCCTAAGGGAGAAGCTGAAGACCATTAAGATGGGTAAGACTGATAATGCAGCTGGATATCTCACAAAGATTACTAATGTGAGAGATGCATTGGCAGCAGTTGGAGAGGTCATTCCACCCACTGAGTTGATGCGGATTGCAATGAATGGCCTTCCCAGTTTATTGTTGAACTTTGCTGATGGGGTTTGTGCACGTGAGACCCTTCCCTCTTGGGAGAGGTTCTGGGATGATTGCATACAGACAAAAATCAGAAAGAGCTAGCTTGGGGCAGCCAAACCAATTAAGCAGGATGAGGATGTAGCACTGTTGGCAGGAGGCAAAAAAGGCAAGGGAAAGAAGCAAGCTTCCACAAGCGTTGGTGGGGGCAAAGGCAAAGGTAAAGGTAAACAGGGGAACACGCAGAAGGACTATTCCAAGGTGAAGGGTTGGAATTGTCAGAAGATGGGACACTATGCAGTTGTGTCTCTGGAGAAGAAGAAGAAGGGGAAGAACCAGAGGATGGCAGCATCAGCAGAGATAGTGGACTTTACAGATAGCTTTGACCAGGATTTTGGGTTCATTGCTTGTGAGTCCAGTAGTGCAGGATCACCTGCCATAGAGGTTGAGAGGGAGTGTGCATTTCCCTCCACTAGCGGAGCATCTTTAGGTATCTGGTATGTTGACAGTGGGGCTTCACGTCATATGACAGGAGTCTGTGAGTACTTCTCAGAGCTTTCAGAGAGTGGCACTGATATAGAGGTAGTACTCGGAGATGACAACGTTGTTAGAGCAGTCGGTGTAGGGACATTGACATCTGATAGGGAACCCATGTAATATTCCCATTTTTGGTATCACCCATGACAGGGCTAGAGGGACTTCCAGAGTTAGGAGCAGAGAGGTCACATGTACAGATTGGTGCTATTAGTGGGCTCAAGAGCTTTTCGGAGGAGTTTTGAGGAGCTTTCATGGTGTCCGGAGGCATTCGCTTGATATACTCCATCATCCGAGCAGTTTGGCTTTCGTTTTGATGCATTCCGATAACTTTCGGAATTTTGAGTTATTTATGGGCTTAACTCAGCTGATTATGCTCAAGGTGGCATTCCAGGAGGAATACACGATGGAACACCTTAGTGTAATAGCTCATTGGAATCGGGACGAGGAGACCTACACGACAGACAAGCAGTAGACACGTATTTCAAGGACCTGAGATGCAGAATGATTTAATTTTTATGCATTAAAGTGAATATTTTATAATATTTTAATAAAAGGGAAAAGTGCTCCATGAATAAAAATTATAAAATAAGGTTCTGTGAAGGTTCCAAGGGGAGATCTATAAAGAAAGGAGGATGCCATTGGTAGACATCTGGGGGAGTAGATCATTTTCAGGTATGGGAGGTTTGAGGACGTGGTTCTCTACTTTCATGCCGTAACCCTGTGATCTGAAACCTCCTCCTCCTCCTAGTACAAGCTACAGAGTACATGTGAGCCACCCACACTTTCGAGAGACTTCACTTAGGAGTTTCACAGAGCTTCAGAGTTTGGTGTGAGGATCATTCAGATCTTCAACTTGGGCTTCATCATTTTCAGTGGGTTCAGTGTCAGCTGTTGCCGAAGGGAGAGTGCAGTAGTTCAGTTTGTGGCCAGCGTCGTTCATCAGCTTATCTTGGTGGCCAGTTTTCTATCTCAACTCTTTTTGGGTCAGATCTATATGTAAACCCCTTTGTTATTTATAATAAAGCTGAGATTTTTCTTCTGTTCTATATGGTATTGGATTGTAGTGTTTCCTGTCTTTTTATTTTACATAGCAACCAAATTCTCCATATTGTAGGGGCTGAGATTGCATTGACGTGAAGCACCAAGGTCGAAGCCTGGGTGTTGACGTTGTAGCAGAAGTCGAATCTTCAGCAGGAGAAGGTGTGCAATCATTGAATCTCTGTTGCGGTCAATATCGGAGTGGAAGAAGTGCAAGAGAGCAAGATTGTTTTCATAAAGGAATTGGTGGCTTCGTGGGTTCCGAGTGATGCTGATACCATCGGTGAGCAATCAAATTCTTCGTCGCTGTAGAAGTGGAAGCCAAGTTTAATTTATTCAGTCAACGCAACAATCTGTGGATCGAGAAATTTACATGCAACCAATACGTGACGGGCATGAAGAAATGTAGAAATTACACGATCTACGTGGAGTCTCGATCCTCGATTTTGGATGCCAACAGTCCCAGCCGTCAGGATTGATGATCGCCGACGAGTACAAGTGGGAGCGTTGTGCGATTGAACATGTGCACAGAGCTTGATTGACCAGTTTCAGGGGTGCGACAAATTGCAAGTGTGACTACTCCAAAATCGAATACAAGTGGATTGTCGGCGACGGGAATAAATAAAATCGCAACTGTCACGAGCCGAGGTTGATGCGATGGTTCGTTGTGGTAATAATGTACCTACGGAATCTATGAGGGGATATCATAACAGTTGTTTTGTTGCCACCTATTCATGAGAATCGAGCATAGTTGAAATTTCCGGTGGCAGAATTTATATTCGGAATCATGGTTGGCATGACATTTTAACATCGTTTTGCTGCATATTCATTGGCACGACAGGGTCCGTAACGGAAAGGTCGCATTTTGCTGGGAGCAAAGGGCGCAGAGTATAGTGCGAATGCGTTAACCAAGCGCGTTGCAAATAAAATCCTGTAGATGCTAGAACGTGACACTGTCTGATTTGCAGCCAGGTGAAGGAGCCACATTGAGCAGGTAGCTTCATCACGACATTCAGTCATCTGAGAATTCTCCAAGCATGCACTTACCAGTTCCTAACTGAACTCAACTGCATTTCATAGATACAATTGTTTATTGGATTCATTGTCTACATATAAATGTACCAGAATATATGCGTTGACTCCAAATTGGTGACTGTCCGTTGAAAGTATACACATATTCCTCTGCCAATACCTGTCTTGCTTGCTGCTAGACAGAGTAGAGTGTTGTAGAGTTGTATTGTTGATCTGGGTTTACTGAATTTACATTGGTTGGGTACAAAGAGTTATGAAGGTTGCATGAGGGCAGCACTTTAAAGTGTCATTCCAGGCTTGAAGAACACCGAGTTTGTGGTTCCTTGGCTGACAGAATAACTTCTTTCCTTTCGGTTGCGTTGTCTCCAAGATACAACTGGAGCACATTGCTATATATATGTTGCCTCAGTTGAAAAACATTTCTCTTGATGGTGTATCTAATCATATTTGAGGATGCATTTGCAGAACTAAGATCATGACCCTGTAGCATCTCAGTTGAATGAGGATGAATCAATTCTATCTTTGTAGCAGCTTTCTTGGCAAGACCAAATTACTAAGACTACATCAGTACACTTGGGAGCGATTCAGAGTTGTTCACAATGGATTTGTGCAAGAGTAAGCAATAGTTTGGTGCAAATTGGCTTAAGGGTGAACAACGCTGCTTGCAATGGTGATTTACATCATGTGGAAAATCTGATCAGGGCTGGATGTTATCCATTTTTCCAGACTTTGCAATGAAACACATCCAGATTGTGCATTGATTTAAAGAAGATACACATATCCTTGTTGCTGTAACTTTATCTCTGGGACTGCGCGCTACTGCAATAACACATTTACAGCCAACTGTAACACCAGGTTCCATCTCTCCTTGCATTATATATTTATGTTATAAGTTTAGAAATTCAAAATGCATTTGGGGGCTATTTCCAGCAAACAAACATATTGATGTTGGCTGTATAACATGCATGAGGGTGGTGTGTTTGGTTATGAGAATAATGAACATAATATATATTTGATTAAGAAATGGCTGAATGCATCATTGTAACCATCATTCCTCTGAAAATTAGCAGACTCGGAAAAATACATTAAACTCAAAAACAGTGACCGCATCCTTGGTTGGACCATGGAGGGATTCCTAAACAGTTTGATGAAAATAAAAATAGAAGTTGGTTCCTTGAACCACCATGCATCCGAAGACCAGAAAACCAAGCAGAACAACGGACCTCTTTCAAGAGAGATTTGTGCCATCCTTCAAAAAGGACAGCCAAAATATTTGCAGGGAACATTGGAGATGGGTCACAAAATTTTTGCACTTGGCACAGATCTGAAACACATGAAGATGTCATGGAGAGTCTTGGCCAAACTAGAGGAGTTTAATGAACTCATGTCCACAATAGACCAAGCAGAAGGGAAGAAACTGATTTGGGCTCTAAAGCCTGCTATGCTTGCTCTTATACAGCCCAAATTCTTGGAGGAACCTTGTGAAGGGGTAACACTTCCAGTTGCATCTTGCCTCAGTAACATCATAAAATTGACCGCACCTATAGAGCCATATAATGATGATGTTATGAGAAGGATTATGAGGTTGATTGTAGAGACTTTTCAGGATCTGGACAACAACACAGGCTCTACCTTCAGAAAGAAGCTTGAGATTCTATGGAGTATGGCCACAATCAAGACTTATGTCATCATGATTGACCTTGGGTGTGATGACCTGATTTTGCAGATGTTCCGATGCTTCTTCAGCATTAGGAGACATCATCCTGATACTGTCATAACACACATGCAATCCATCTTGTCATCAAGTATGACAGACCATGAGACCATTGGCCGAGAGTTGTAGACCCGGTTACTGAGCATTTGAAGGAGAGAGTAGTTGGTCTCGCATGTTGCTTATGAGCTAGCCCAAGGGCTAGTTGAGCAGAACATTGAGTTTCTCAGGAGACAGTTGACCAGGGAGGAGCGGCTCCAGTTTGGTGGGTCAGGCAGCAGAAATGAGCTGAGGAGGAAGGGACTTTGCTTCACTTGCAAAGAACCTTGGGGGCCTGATCACTCATGTTTGAGAGATGCAAATGAGGTGGCAGAGGTAGAGCAGGTAGACGTTCCTTCTGTATGCCAGGATGAGGACTCTTCTTCAGATGAGTGCATGGGATCATATGAGGATGCTTCTGGGGAGTAAGAGCAATCATGCAGAGAGGATGACAGTAGACCGGAGTTGTGTTCCAGTGTGTAGGGTGAGCAGTCACGGGACTCTATGAGAGATACTCTGGGTGATAAGTCACTTGTGGCGATTCAGCCAGAGCCGCATATGATGGAGCCTGAGTCAGCAGAGGAGGATACTATGGACATCAGGCATGACATTTCCTTGGGCGAGGTCCAGATGGGCGCCCACATTGAGTCCATGATGGATATGCGGCTAACCTTGGGGTCAGCCACTGAGGAGGAGCAGTCAGATGCACAGACACTGAGTACAGTGACGGCAGTTGCAGATCCATATCCTCTGGAGATGTTGGAGGTCGATGGGATAGTTCTGTAGGGAGCTAGGGGACAGCAGGAGTTTTACATTCCCGATGAGAGGGATGAGTTGTTGGAGATGGTGGAGCATCCATCTTTGGGCCGACACATTGATGAGGTACAGATAGATGTACATACAGTCGGCCGAGCTGCAGTACTTTCGATGAGTAGTACTCTTCAGGAGTACATCGATGGGGCTTGCAGCATGTCTTGCCCACTTTGGCCCACTATAGAGAGAGGGGCTTCCTTCTACAGGCAGTTTCCATTGGTAGACATGGCAGAGCAATGGGAGTTGATTACAGGCTGGAAGCAACACCCTGGGCGTGTTCCCTGTGTGGTTGTTGCTACATTGGATTCTTCTTCCAGGATGGACTGGCGGGAGATCATGAGTTGGTACCCTCTTGATGGTAAGGTATTTTTCGTGGCGAGCACAGTGGAGCAGGGGCCCTTAGACATAGTAGATGTTACAGATTCCAGTTGGCAGGAGGGCACCGGTTGTCGTTACTTCAGGACTCCTTCCCGACTCCAGAAGAACAGGATCAGCATGGGATTGAGTCAGGACTTGGATTGGAGAGAGGTGATGAGTTGGTATGCAGTTGGTGGGGCATCATATGCAGTTACAGGTACAACAAAACAGGAGCCTGGGAGCATTAATGCTTCTGGGTGGTCTTCACCTCTGAGAGCATCAGATATAGCTAGAGACAGTGCACAGCCTTAGCCGTGGGACTGGGGCGATGATTGGCCATGGTGGCGTTGGGATCCGGGAGGATTGTTTGTTGTCTGGGACAGAGAGAGATCAGTTTGGGATCCCGACACTGAGGGATCTATTCCGAGAGGTTTGCCACAGGTGCATAGCAGCACCCAAAGGTTGGTATGGGATCCAGGCATTGGGTCTGAGATGCGGCAGGCCAACAGAGTGGTCCACATATTTCGATTGCTTGAGGGCAAGCAATATTGGGGCAGGAGGTCTGTAATATTCCCATTTTTGGTATCATTCATGACAGGGCTAGGAGGGACTTCCAGAGTTAGGAGCAGACAGGTCACATGTACAGATCGGTGCTATCAATGGGCTCAGGAGCTTTTCGGAGGAATTTTGAGGAGTTCCCATGGTGTTCGGAAGAATTCGCTTGATATATTCCATCATCCGAGTATTTTGGCTTTCGTTTCGATGCATTCCGATAACTTTCAGAATTTTGAGTTATTTATGGGCTTAGCTCAGCCGATTATGCTCAAGGTGGCATTCCGGGAGGAATACACGATGGAACACCTTAGTGTAATAGCTCATTGGAACTAGGACGAGGAGACCTACATGATGGGACAGTTAGACAGAGATTTCAGTGACCGGAGGAGGCATGGTAGCCGATTTACCCTTTTCTCCATTAAAAGGGAATATTTTATAATATTTTAATAAAAGGGAAAAGTGCTCCATAAATAAAATAATAATAAAATAATGCTCTAGAAGGCTCCAAGGGAATTATAAAAGGAAGGGAGGAGACCATTGGGAGACATCTTTGGAGTAGATCGTTTGCTTGTATATGAGAGGTTTGAGGACGTGGTTCTCTACTTCATGCAGTAGCCCCAGGACGGAAACCCTCGGGTAAATTCCCAGTATTGGGTGACAACCAATACTCTTTAGGAGACTTCACTTAGGAGCTTCACGGAGCTTCAAAGTTTGGTGTGAGGATCATTCAGATCTTCAACTTGGGCTTCATCATTTTCAGTGGGTTCAGTGTCAGCTGTTGCCGGAGGGAGAGTGCAGCAGTTCAGTTTGTGGCCAACACCGTTCAGCAGCTTATCTTGGTGGCCAGTTTTCTATCTCAACTCTTTCTGGGTCAGATCTATATGTAAACCCCTTTGTTATTTATAATAAAGCTGAGATTTTTCTTCTGTTCTATATGGTATTGGATTGCAGTGTTTCCTGTCTTTTTATTTTACATGGCAATCTTCTGTTGAGTGAATGTTTATTTTACGGAAAATTGTGGTATTCAGTATTTTTCTGCATTTTTAGTTAAAATATCCCATCTGGGATATTACAACCCAAACCTCCCTTGAAGGTGTCAGATGTTCTATATGTGCCAAGGATGAGGAAGAACCTCATATCCGTCTCAGCATTGGAGGACAGAGGGTATGAGATATTGTTCAGGAGAGGACAGGTGTTGATATATCCTAGGGGCGCTCCAACTGATTCAGCTAGAGTGATAGGTGTACGCCATGCAAAGGTGTACGCCATGCCAAATCCCCTTTTCCTAGCAGTGATAGCAGATCGACTGGGATACTTGATTTGATTCATTCCGATGTGAGCGGTCGGATGTCTCATGTTTCCTTGAGTGGATATGAGTATTATTCATTGATGATCACTCCAGGAGGACCTGGATTTATTTCTTGAAGACCAAGAGTGAGGTCTTTAAGAGGTTTCAAGAGTTTAGAGCTCTTTTGGAGACTTAGACAGGTCAGAAGATCAAGTCCCTGAGGTCGGACAATGGAGGAGAGTACACCCTTGGTGAGTTTGTTGATTATTGTGCAGAGGCAGGCATTAGGAGGGAGTTCATTGTTCCTTACAACCCCCAGCAGAACAGGGTTGCGGAGAGAAAGAACAGATCCATCGGAGGGGTTGCCAAAGCCATGCTACATGATCAGGGGTTGCCATTGTTTTTGTGGGCAGAGGCCTGCAACACTGCTGTATATTTGCAGAACAGGAGTCTGCATCGTGCCTTGGGGCATGTGACTTTGGAGGAGGCTTTTACTGGGAAGAAGCCTGACATTGGTCATCTTCATATCTTTGGGTGTATTGCATACTCCTACGTACCCAAGGAGAAGAGGACCAAACTAGAGTCCACTGCAGAGAAAGGTGTCTTTGTGGGCTACAGTGAGATCTCGAAGGCCTTTTGGATTTATATTCCCGCACAGAGGAGAGTTGTTTTCAAGCGGGATGTGAAGTTTGAGGAGGACAACGCTTTCAGGAGGTCACGGGAGTTTGAGTATTTGGATCAGCCAGACCCTCAGGAGTAGCTGAGTCAGGCACATGGATCCAGTGGGTAGGGATCAGGAGGATCTAGAGGTACATCGATTTCAGTTTCAGTTCCATTAGTGAGCAGTGGCTGGCAGAGTCAAAGATGTGGTGCTTCGGGCAACATGCAAAGCAGTTCACTAGGGAGTCCTCTGATGGACAGTTCACACGGTACTTCAGCATCTACAGGTTCAAGTTCAGGCAGGAGGGCAGCAGACAAACAGTCAGAAGTTCAGGCTCCTGATGAGGAGGAGGAGTTTCATTCTCCAGTGGGAGAAGTGTGCTCAAGGAAGAGGAAGCCCAAGTGGCTTCAAGATACCTTGAGAGAGGCCACATCTATTGCTGGGCCTAAGAGGCCAGTCAGAGAGAGCAGACCACCTGATAGGTTTTGTAGCTATATGGCAACGGTTGCCAACATCGTTGACTCGGAGCCTTCTAGCTATGAGGAGGTAGCTAGCCAGCAGGTCTGGAGAGAGGCCATGCAGGAGGAGTATTCTTCTATCATGAAGAATGATGTTTGGGAGGTGGTGCCGAGGCCTGAGGGCAAATCCGTGGTTACTTCCAGATGGCTTTACAAGGTAAAGCATGTTGTAGATGGCAACATTGATAAATTCAAGGCAAGGTTTGTGGCTAGAGGGTTCTCCCAGGTAGAGGTAGTTGATTATGGAGAGACCTTCGCTCTCGTGGCTCGATATACTTCGATTTGCTCCATCATAACGATAGCAGCAGAGATGGGTTGGAAGATCCACCAGATGGATGTGAAGACCGCATTTCTCAATGGCTTCATATAGGAGGAGGTGTACATTGAGCAGCCACAGGGCTTTGAGGTGCATGGGAAGGAATCCCATGTGTGCAGAGTGAAGAAGGCCTAGGGAAAAGTGTCCAAAAGAATTTAATTTTTCTCCTAAAGTGACTTTATAAAGTTATAAAGTCAAATCTAATTTAAAAGTGACTTTAAGTGATAAAGTTACTAAAGTCTAATTTTAAAGTGACTTTAATAAAGTCAATGTAGAATTAGAAAGGAAAAGTGACTTTGGAAATAAATGACTAAGTGGGTCTTTATTAAAGTGGGGTGAATTAAAAAATAGAAAGTGAGATTTAAATGAGCATTTAATCTCAGCCCTAGATCTCAATCTATTTCAGCCATTGGATTTAGGGATTCCCCAAAAGTCACTTAGGGTTAGGTTAAAGGAGGAAAATGAGAGAAAAGGTCATTCATTCTTTCATGAGCAGATTGAGAGAAGGAGAGGAAGAAAGCAAAGGAGATTTCTAAGCAGTGAGAAGAAGGAGAACAGAACCTTGGCATGCATACCGAGGCAGTACTTTAGCAAATCTGTATAGCAGGGTTGGCACACAGTTCAAGGCAGTTTTGGCACGTTTTTCAAGGCAGACTCCGAATAGCAACTTTAGGTACGCATTCCTAGGCAGTCGTACACTTTTTGGCACAGATTTCGAGGGAGGAAAGTTGTTGTTTTTGTGGCACGGATTTCGAGGCAAGTCGTAGAGTCTGCTACTGTAGCTGTGCACAGAAATCGAGGCAGTTTCCATACAACAACATTTATTACAATCTGCATGCTTTCAAAGGAGGTCGTACAACAACATTTATTGATGTTTTGCACGCAAAAAGAAGAGGTCGTACAATAGCATTTAATGCTGTAATTTCTAGGCACGAAAAATGAGGGAGACCATACAACATTTATTGTTGTTCCTGTTTCGCTGTGTACACATTTTCTGAGGCAGTGGTTAAGCACGGAAAATGAGATAAGTTGTATTTATTACTTGCTGAAATTTTTTCTGAATATTTCTGTCACTGTAAAAGCATTTATTAGAAATAAGGAGCTTTCGAACTGGTTTTCTCCAAGAGTTGTAGGGGGTTTTTCCAGGGTCAAGTTGACCAAAAATCAGCGTGTCAAAATTCTGTGTGGGGCTGATTTATTTTCTGAGTTTTTATTTCTGCATTTCAGTATTGTGAAATTTCCAGAATTAGTGTTTTCAGAAAATATTTATTTTTTTCCAGCTTGTTGAATGTATGGCTATGGGAATGGACATTTAACTTTATGGGAGAAATAAGGAGAAACTGAAAACCGGGGTTGGTTATCAAATTTCTACATGAAAGACAAACGGTGGTACCTAGTACGAGTACTAACATTTTCACATAAGAGGATCAAGAGGAGACTCAGTCTGAGGATCAACTATCAAGAGGAAGAGTTAGGAGAATAGCCTTCCACCAGTAGTCAGATCAGCAGATACTAAGGGACGCAGAAAACGTTATCGGGACTCCCAAGAATGGGAAGAGATAGCATAGACCTCCTGACAAGTACCAAGCTCTGGTTGCCCAGGTAGAAGAACCTTCCAGCTTTCAGGAAGTTGTTCAGCACCAGGTATGGGTAGATGGCATGATAGAGGAGTATGCTTCCATCATGACAAATGATGTTTTGGAATTTCTGCCCAGACCCTTGAGCAGATCAGTTGTTGGATCTACAAGATCAAGTACGTTGCGGATGGTAGCGTAAAGAAATATAAGGCAAGGTTCGTGGCAAAAGGGTATGCTCAGAAGGAGGGCATTGACAATGAAGAGACCTTCGCACCAGTTGCCAAATATACCTCCATCCGAACTGTTGTATCCTTAGTAGCACAAATGGGATGGGAGATTCATCAAATCGATGTCAAGACAACACTCTTGAATGGAGAAATTGAGGAGGAGGTACATATCGAACAACTAGAGGGCTTTGAGACTCATGAAAGGAAGTCTCGTGTATGCAGATTAAAGAAGGCCCTATACGGGCTCAAGCAGGCTCAGAGAGCGTGGTATGGTTGAATAGATAGCTACTTGGAAAAGTTGGGATTTGTCAACAGTGACGCAAATCCCAATCTTTACTACTTGCTGGTAGAGGATGAGCCATTGGTATTAGTACTATATGTAGATGATCTGTTTTTCACAGGATCATCTAGGCTCGTCAAGGATTGCAAATGGAATCTAGAAGAAGAATTCGATATGAAGGATTTGGGGTTGATGTATTACTTCCTAGGATTGGAAGTCTGTCAAAAGAATGGTGATATCTTCATGGGGTAGAAGAGGTTCAGCAAGTTCATGGTGGCTACTCCCATGATCACAAATTGGAAAAATTTAGATGCATCAGAAGACGCAGAAGTGGACCCCACCTTATACAGACAACTCATCGGGTCATTGATGTATCTCGTTAACACCAGACTAGACATTTGCTTCACTGTCAACACTCTTAGTCAATTCATGGTGGAACCCAAAAGAGTGCACTGGGAAACAGCAAGGCACATGCTAAGGTATGTACGAGGAACAGTCAGATTTGGTATACAGTATGGCCGAGGAGAGGATGTTAGATCAACAACACAGTGAGTTGTTTTTCTAGAGCACATTCCTCACTAAGAGGGAGTGTTGATTTATGGTAGCATCGGATGTGCTCTAGCCTTGTAACCTTGGATATAGTCTAAGACACATGCAATCCATAATACCCAGAAATTCTTTTGGAAAATTCCACTTAGAGATAGTTTAATTAAATTAATTAATCATTTTTTAATGGTTTCCTAAGTCTAAACTTAAGGAAACTGATTAATTAAAAGGTATTAATTAAACCAAGTGTGAATCTTCTATATAAAGTCATGGATCACCTCCAAGTTAATCCTAGCTCTTGATTATGTTTTAATCTTTCTTCGTTGAAGGGTCAACAAAGGATTATAAGGAGGAGGATGAGGGGCCTATGGAAAACACATCAGACGAAGAAAGAATCAAGAGATCGATTTCTTCAGCCCAAGGAAGAATCAAAGTGATTCTAGATTGCAGAGAGGGGAAGGTGGTATCTCCAGGAGGGAAAATTTCTGAAGAATAAGGAGTGCAGGAAGAGAAGTGATAAGGGAGCCATAGCAGCAGTGCAGAGATAGCCAAGCAGCAGTTACGATGGGCCAACGCAAAGCAGCAGAGGGAGTTTTGATTTCAGTTGAGGAGACAGCTAAGGGTTCATCCAGTAGCCGAAGGGTATTTCCGGAAGAGGAGAAAACTCTAGTCTCACACTGCAGTGAGAACAGAGGCAGCCACAACGAGCATCAGTAGCAGCGACGCAGTGACAACGTGAGTGACGCACTCACCGCACAGAAATCACGCAGAGGCATTAAGAGTGGGAGCAGGTTGGTGCCGAAACTTTGTGGTGAAGTGAGAATTGTCTCACTAAGCTCATTCTCATCAGATTTCTTCAGGTGATTGATTGTTAAATACAATCACACATTTTGTACTCAGAACTTATGCATAATAAAGAAACTCTCATATCTGCTACACCGGTTTTACCGAGTTGGGTTTTTCCGAGGATGATTGTCCAAAAATAACGGTGTCTATGTGTGAATACTTTTGCTATTTCTTTCATATTGTTTATTTATCGTGAAGACTGCAGCATATTTTATTTTGATATTTAACAAAATAAAATGTTAAATAATTTTGTGAGAATGCAATAGAAGAAATATAATAATTAGCTGCAATAGAATTCTACATTATAGAATTTTCACAATCTGGGAAACTATGAAGTTGTGTGGCTCCACTGTCCACAAGCACTGAGACATGTTGTCCTTGAACTGTCCCCATGATCCGCAGCATCAAGTATTTGGGTACCCCACGCAAAGATGCAAGGACCCCTCTGGTCAGTGCAAACATCGATCCTCTTGCTGCTGGTGGGGTTGGGAGGTGGAGATCCTTCCCCCTAAGATACTGCGTTGTCTTCACCTCCCATCTCAAAGAGTGTCTCCTCTTCTCCCTCATTGTCTGAGAAGACCTCGATGTAGAGTGCCTTCCCTCCTGCACACTTGTGACTCGGTGCCCATGGCTCCTGGAACATGAAGAAAAGCTTCTTCTTCCTCAAATCTCTCCTGGTATCATCATCTAGTGGTCCCCGACCCTGGTTCCCTCTGGGGGGTGGAGCTCTCGCATCCCTTCCTTTTTGTTGGAAGACTAGCCTATTAGGCATGGGGGCTTTAGCCCTCAGTAGTGCATCCTAAAGATCCCCTGCTCTCCAAATTGCATCCTAGAGCGTAGTGGGTCGAGTTGACCTCACCAGCCCACGCAATGGCTCTGCCAGCCCATATATGAACATAAAGATCCTCCTAGGTTCCGATTGTTCTAAAACCATCACTGACAACCTCAAGAACTCAGAAATATATACTTCTGGACTCCCTGTTTGCTTGATTTTGGTCAGTTCTCCAAAATACTCTTCGGGATCCTTCCTTTTGAATCTCCCTAGCACTCTCCTCGTGAAGTCATCATACATTGTCACCCTTGCGTGACCCATCGTAGTCAGCCCATGAAACCACCAATCATGGGCTTCTCAACCCTAGCATTGACGGAGCACTTTGCAGATCCATCGAAGGTTGGAAGGAATAATCTTCCCACAGTGCGTTGAATATCACTGCTCTGAGCGTAGCCTCCTCCACTCTGGCCCTTGGCTTTGTCGCTGGTTTTCATTTGGCAAAAATCTCTAAAAGTGATGGCTCTCCCAAAATCCGGACCGTAAGATTGGTATTCTACAACATATTCCCCATAGTTAGCTTCTTCAGGCTCTTGGTGCCCTCCTTCTGAAGCTATGAATGTGGGAATGGTAGAGCAGGGTGGAGTATGGGGTGTAGCTGGTATGGTTTTCTGGGGTGCTATCTGGTGTTGTGAAGTGCCAAAACCCTCTCTGATTTGGAACTCCCCTTGGACTCGTTCCTTTCCCTTGCTACCATCGCTAATCTTTTGGCCCATCTCCTCGATCTTCCTGGAAAGGTCCTAAACTGACTTCAGCAGAAGGTGAGAAAACTCCTCTTCCTTGATCCTTTCCCCTTCTGTGTCCCCTATCTTCTCTCCTGCTACCACTGGAACGTTGTCTACTGAATCAGGAGTGATTTCAAGCTCTCTCTCCCTACTCTTGTACCTCTACCTCCAGTAAGTTACGTTATGTTTGTCTGCTGGTGTCATAGACTGCGTTGCTCCACAGGCTGAGCCAAATAACAATAAGCACAATAGACTAAAAACTAGAGCAAAGAAAACACACCATAAAAACATATGAACTGGAGCCAAAAACAACTGTTGAGACATTTTATTAATTTGCTTGGAATTAGTACAATAGTGGTGCCGGAAGGCTTGCACTTGGGCCTGCTCAAAGCAGGCTGAAGAACAACTCGAACACAAGCTTAATCTCTCCCTGGAAATGGCTTTGCGTGGCTCTGTCTCTATGTTGCCTAGCCTAGAAATGTTGTTGTTTGTTGACTTTGAACTGCTGGATAGGTTTCTTCCCTTCCTCAGAAAATTCCGAGAATTAGGCACTAGGCTCTACTCATCAAACCCAAAAAAACCCAGAAATGGTTTGTTGAAATCTCGACCCTGGAAATTGGTCCTCTTGGGCTTGGCTCAATGATGGCCTGTATATCCGGATGAACTGCTCGACCGGTGGTCTCTGCCTCTGATGCCCGCAACTCAACTGCCCACTCTATGTCTCCCTTCCGGAAGTCTGCCTCCATCTGGTGTGTCGAAACTGTCTGAGGTGGGTAAGTGTGCATCCCGCGGATCTTCTCATGCTTCCCGGTCTTCTTGTCATCCCACTCCATCTTTAAGGCCTCCCAATCCGTGGTGACCTTCCCCAGAGTAATCAACCACTAAACACCCAATACCACATTGGTATCTGGTATGTTGACCACGAAAAAGTGATCGGTCACAGTGTAGGTACCCATCGTCACTGCCAACTCTGGAACATACCGAGCACACTGCATCGTCTGGGCTCCTGGGACCAAGACGAAAAATCCGTCAAAGCTCTCGGTCGGTATACCCCTCCGCTCAACCATCTGTGCATCAATGAAGTTGTGGGTTGCCCCACTGTCAACCAAGACTGACACTCACTGGCCATGTACTGTCCCTCGTACGCGCAGCGTCAAATACTTAGGAACTCCTCGCAAGGCTGCAAGGGTCCCCCCTGTGGGTGCAAAAGCTGCACCTCTTGTCCCTGGAGGTGGAGGCGGCAACTGATCCTGGGCCGTCTGACTATCTCCTGCCTCCTCATCATCCTCCTCATCCTCTTCCCCGCTATCATCGGAGAAGACCTCAATGAAGTGTGCTTTGCCAGCAGCACACCTATGCCCTGGTGCCCACAACGCCTAACAAGTGAAGCACAGCCGCTTCTTCCCAACTCTCTCCTGGCATCATCATCTATCTGTGCCCGTCCTGGATTCCCCTTTGGAGGCGGAATCCTCACATCCTTCCCCTTGGGCTGGAAACCCTGTCTCTGGGGGTAAGGTGTCCGAGTCTTGGGCAATGCATCCTGTAAGTCTCGGGTCCTGCTGATAGCATCCTGAAGTGTCGCTAGTCTAGTAGACCTGACTAGACCCCGAAGTGGCTCTGCTAACCCCTCCACAAACATATAGATCATTCGTGTTGCGGATAGATTTGGCACCATCACTGAAACCCTCAAGAAATCTGCAATGTATGTCTCTGGGCTCCCAGTCTGCTTGAGCCTCGTCAACTCAACAAAGTGTTGTTCTGGATCCCTCTGGTCAAATCACTCCATCAACCTCCTGGTAAACTCGGCATATGTCGTCACTATAGAATGCCCGAGTGTGACCATCCCATGGAACCACCAGTCCTAGGCCTCACCATCCAAATGTAATGTCGCCACCTTGATGGCCTTCGTCTCCGACATCTGGTTAAGCTGGAAATAGATATCCAGCTTCAACACCCAAGACTTTGCCGAACTGTTTGATGATCCATCAAACGTAGGCAAATGAAATCTGCTAGAGGCACGGTGGGAATCTCCATCATGATAATGTCGGTGCCCTCTATGATGGTCGTGGGGTCTACTGTGCCGCTGGAGCTGCACAAAATCTCGGAATGAGAGAGCATCCCTGAACTCCTGCCCATAGGCCTGATACTCTGCAAAATACTCGTCCATGTGTCCGGGCTCTGCCTCCTACTGGCTCCTACCCCAGTGTCTGCTCCCAAGAAAGTGGGCATGGTAGAGCGGGTAGGTGCACGTGAAGCCATCGGCTGAGGAGTATCACGCTGAGCAACACCATGCTCCAGCAAATGATGAGATGTACCTGATCCCTCTCCTACCTGGAAAACCCGTGGGGTCTCACGCTGTCTAGCCTCCACAGCGGTGAATCTCTGACCCATCACCTCAATCTGTCTGGCTAAATCCTGCACTGATTTGAGGAGTGCCTCCCCAAACTGTTTGGCCTCTGTGTCATCTGCCATCAGCCCTCTCTACTCTGAATCTAATATAGGCTCCTCCTGTTCTGCGTCTGTCACAGGCTCTCTCTCCTGCTCTATGTCCACCACTCGAACACAGTCTCCCTCTCCGTAGGTGTTCTCCAACCTATGCTCACGATCTCTGTACTTCCTGCCTCTGTAACAAATATATGGTCTCTTCCCCAATGTCATAGACCACAGGCTGAGCCAGAACTATGCTCTGATACCACTGTAATATCCTGATTCGAGAATATCTCTAAAACATGGCAAACTCCAATCAAAGATGGACTGGGAGGGCATTTACCGGATATTCCGCCTCTGAAAAGAGGACGAGATCCGGAGGCTACCTGGCCCTTTCCAGACTCTGTCTAAGAGTGAAAGATAAACACACCAAGTGGTATAGAACTAGAATGCTCAAGAATATATAAAAATAACAACGCAGCAAACATATAATAGCATAGAAAGGAAATACGGCAAATACGACAACTCATCCAGAAACATAGAGAGGAAATGCTAAGCCATTTTATTAATCTGAGAAATATAATGAAGTACAATAGGTGATCAGAGTGATGGCACCAAATCTTGCCCAAGGCAAGTGAAGAAATACTCTCAGAATATACAGGAAATGACTGCTCTCTGAACTGCGTCCCAGCTGCTGGAAAACTGCCGTGTAGCTGCTACTGCTGGAATGAACTGAAGACTAGGGGGTTGATCCCCTTGCCGGAATGAGCTGAAAATCTGTAAACCTCCTCTACTCACCAACCCGAACAAAACCTAGAAACCATATCAAAAATGGCCAACCCCCGAAAGCCACCAGAAAATACCTCCTCAGGGAATTACGCTGGCCTCCAAGGCTCTGGGCAGAGGCTAAATGAGAATAGCTAAGACACTGCCTCAAACTCCCCAAAATCCTCCTACTGCCAAAGGCTGATCCTCTGCTCAAAATCTCGGCTCAATCTCCTGCAGAAATCCCGATTTGGAGCACCTCCAAAATAGACTGCATCCTCTCTCCCAGTGACTGCGCAGTCTCTATGAAAGCCCAACTCCGCAGTAAACCCGAACAACAAAACCTCTCACAAAATACTGAAGAAATAACCTTGCCCGAGCAGGCACTCGAAGTCCCCCGGGGCTAAGGGCGAGATCTCCGACCGGAGACACTCAATGCACTAAACAGTGCTGCATACAGGCTAAACAGCCAGCATGCTCAAGAAGACAAACGTCTAGCTCAATATCATCAACTCCAGAATGAATAAAATGAGAAGGCTCCTTCATCTTTTATAACGTTGGTTTCCCTCCAAAACCCCAACGTAGCCTCTCTCTCCTGCATGTGCTCATCCTTATCTGCGCAGTAGCTTCTAGGGTGTACGTGGGTTCCCTTCTCTATGTGGTGTTTGGCCCCCTTGGCTCCCCCTTAAGTCACAACGTTGTGCTACTAGGAGGGTGTTTTATTTCACTTAAGTGAGTTAGACCCTCTCCACTCACTTTTTATTTATTTATAAACTATAGACAACAAAACTGAACAAAATCAAATATTCCAATTAGCTATCGCTAATTAGGAATATTACATATTAATAGGGGAAAAATGAGGCAATGAGGCTATAGACAGGGAAGGAGGCTGAAAATGATAGGTTAAAGCCTATAAAGAGTTTTTTAGGAGCAACAGGGTGACTTTGAAATGGCAAACTTGATAAATAGTGAAAAGGTTTCTTCAAGAATAATGAAGGCAGTGAGATTTCTGAAACTCAAGATATTCAATGAATATTGTTTTCAGAAATATATAAACATGTTATAGTTATCTATAGATAGTAAAAAAAAATACTGATGACTAACAGTGGCTCCACTTGGGGAGGGCAGCTCCTTTCAGGAGGTGTCAAGAATCTCAGATCTCAAATCTCTGATTTTGCAGATGAGATGCCTTATAGGCTGCTGATTTCTTTCATTTTGCAATGTTGATCTTGCTACTGCTTGAAGTTGTGATCTTATAATCTGGAAAACATGATTGCTTCAATATCAACCCTACCTATCCGTCATACCTTTCCTAACATTTTTTCTTCATTTGGGTGCATTTGGATTGGAAAACCTTGAACATCATGTTTCTTTTGAAAGCATAAAAACTATCTATGTCTACCCTTATAACTTCCAAGAGCTCGGATTAGACTAATAAACTCTTTTATTCTCTACCTAATCTACTTATCTGTCAAGGTTAAACATTTTGACAGATTTTCATTCTCTAATCTATCAACACAAAATTTAAAACAAGACCAAATCAAGGTTGAGCAGTTTGGTTTGTCATGAGCTATGGCATTTTGGACAAGTGGCACACAGATTTTATTTTTGTACAAGTAAAACTAGAAAAACTTGAGGGCTCATAATTTGAAATCTGTCACTCATCCCTCTCTTTTCTCTTTGGTTCAAATTTGAGTTTTGTGAACCAGCATCTCTTCCTAACCTAGTCTACTGATAAGCCAATTTTTAAATGGTTTGGCAAATATTGCTTTTCTAACTTATCAGCAGAAATTTAAAACATGTTCAATCATGGTTAGGCTGTATGACTGAACAATACTTTTCTTTCTCAAAGTAGTGGCATTTGGACTTGCACACTTTCAAAAATATTGTTTTTTGGTATGGGGCTTTACCTCTTCTTTTCATTTGCCCTCTTTTTCTTCTTTTCTTTGTTTTTGTGTTTTTATTTTTCTGATCTTTTACTCAAGCAATGTTATGTACAATGAACAAAGCTTTAAACTAAGAATTTCAACAAAAATAGTGTTTGAGCATCTTGCCATTGACAGAACCTCCAAAAAACTCTGTTCCATCCATTTCTTGTAGAAAGAATGCATTGTTACCTCTTACTGAATGGATGATGTACGGGCCTTTTCACAAATTTTCAAATTTTCCATGCTTGCCATTGTCCTTTTTTTTTGAATCCCACTTCAACACTTTGTCTCCAATCTGGAAATCATTTGACTTTGTCTTCTTCTCAAAAAGCTTCTTGATGCTCTCTTGCACTGCTTGTGTTCTATTGTATACTTCTTCCCTTGATTGCTGCAATTGAATGGTTTGGTTCAGCCTCCTTTACATATCATTCTGATTGTACCTCTTGGAGGAGCTTCATCACTGGGATTCCCAAGGATGTTGGAAAAACTGCATCTATGCCATACACTAGCTGGTAGGGAGACATGTTAATTGATTTCTTGCTTGTTAATCTGTCTGCCCATAGTGCATGCACTAATTTGTTGTGCCATGACTTTTTGTTCTCTTCCAACAACTTCTTGATGATGTTTACCAAACTTTTGTTAGAGAACTCAGCCAAACCATTACCTTGAGGGTAATAAGTTGTAGAATGCCCTAATTTAATGTGATACTTGTCGAAAAAACCTACCATTCTCTTGGATTTAAATGCAGCAGCATTATCAGTGATAATCTTTTTTGGACAACCAAATCTAAACAAGATGTGATTTTCAAGGAATTTGATGATTACTAAGTCAGTGGCAGTCCTTGAAGGGATGGCTTCTATCCATTTGGTGAAATAGTCAGTTGCAATGAGGATCCATTTGTGTTGGGCAAAAGAGGCAGGGTGGATTTCTCCAATGAAATCTAAACCCCACTGTTGAAAAGGAGTTTCAACACTGATAGGGTGCAAAGGCAAAGGCAATAGTTTTCTCTTTCCCTCAAAGATTTGGCATTTATGGAAAGTCACTACTAGCTTGTGGATATTAGGGAAAAGTGTGGGCCAATAGAAACTAGCTCTAAGGATTTTGTTGGCAGTGGTTTTTCAATAGAGATGACCCCCGCATTCTCTTTCATGAAACTCATGCATGATTCTATCTGCATCATCTTCAAGTAAACATTTAAGAAAAATACCAACAGAATTTTTCCAATATAAAGCTTTATCTAGGATGCAAAAATTTACAGCCTTTTGTTTCAAGAATCTTTCCTTTGTTTTGGACATATTAGGAGGAGCATTTATATTAAAAAGCACATATAATATGTCAACATACGAGAGTGAGTTCAGAAATGTTTTTTCAATAGGTGGAGTCGCCAGCTCCTCTTGTTCATCCAAGAAATGTATCATGTTTATGTCTAATGCTTGAAAGTTTGCTTCAACCATCAGTTTGGCTAGTCCTTGCCATTTGATTAGCTTGGTGGGCTTGATTTCCAAATCATATTCTAAGATGTCAACAATCCATTTACCTCTTTTACCATCAGGATCCTGAGTTAGTATGTCCTTAACAACTGCATGAGGAACAAAAGCAATGACATGTGAATGCAAGATGTAAACTCTGAAATATTTTAAGGCTTTGATTAAGGCAAAAGCTTGTTTCTCTATGATGTTATATTTCAGAGGTGCATCCCTTAGAGCCTTACTGAAGAAAGCTATGGGTTGTTCTTGTCCCATCATGTTCTTTTGTAGCAATACTGCAGCAATTGTGTGTTCTGATGCAAATGAGAATATGAAAAAATCCTTGGTAAAGTCAGGGCTGATTAGAACTAGTGTTTGGGTAAGTGCTTGTTTTACCAATTCAAAGGATTGCTTTGCTTCAGTGGTCCATTTGACTCATATTTCTCTTTTCAGCATGTTTCTAATGTTTCTTAGGAGTTCTGCAAGGTTTGGTATGAACCTTCTTAAGAAGTTGATCTTTCCAATGAAGAATTATTGTTCTTTAATGTTTCTAAGGTGGTTGATCTGCAATATACCTTCAATCCTTTTTGGGTCTATCTTGATTCCCTCTTCAAATATGATGTGGCCTAGAAGTTTCCCTTCTTGAAGGCCAAACAGAGTTTTCTTAGGGTTTAAGGATAAACCATACTTTCTACACTTTTCAAATACTTTTCTTAAGTGAGCTAGGTGTTCTTCATCGGTTTTTTAGTAAATAGTGATGTCATCAAGGTATATCACAATGAAGTAGCCTATTTCTTTGGAAAAAGCAACGTCCATGGCTCTTTGAAAAGTGGCCCCAGCATTCATTAACCCAAAAGGCATTTTAACATACATGAAGGTGCCCCAAGGTGTAGTGAAGGCGGTTTTGTGTTGATCACTTGGAAGTACTAGCACTTGATTATACCCTGAAAAACCATCAAGCAATGATATTCTTTTAGGGCCTACCACCCTTTGCAGTATATGATCCATCTTAGGTAAAGGGTAGTTGTCTTTGAGGGAGGATTTGTTCAAATTTCTAAAGTCTATGCACAGCATAATTTCACCTGTCTTCTTCCTCACTGACACAAGGTTTGAGACCCATTCTGGGTACCTAAGTGGGACGATTATTCCAACATCATACATCTTTTTTATTTCTTTCTCAACTAGAGGCATCAGGATAGGGTTTATCCTACGCAATTTCTGCTTGAATGGTTTTTGGTTTTCCTTGAGGGGAATCTTGTGCTGAATGATGTTTATGTCATAGGATTTCAAGTCCTCATAGCCCGATGCAAACACATCCTTGAACTCTTTAAAAAGCTCAATGTATTTTTGTTTTATAAGAGTTGGAAATGTTTTGGACAGCTTTATCATTTTAGGTTCTTCTTCACTGCCTATGTTGCATTCTTCTAAATCTGTTTCGGTGGATTCCATCTTAGGCTTCCTAGCAACATCATTGAAATCAAACAACTCTTCTAAGGGGGAAAGACCTCTTGGCAATAAGTTATCTTTGCATTGCAATACCTCAAGGTATTTTTGATTCGAGTCTTCAAACAATTCTGCCTCAAGATGGTGTTCTAGTAGATTTACATCAGCATCATAAGGTGGCTCAGTTTTGTGTGTTTGTTCTTCAGCAGAGCAGTCCTCTTCATGATCTGAATCTGATTTTGGCATCTCAAATTCATTTTTGGATTGCAGGAAGTCTTCAATGTGTTTGTCACCTTCAAACACTTGCCAATAATCTATGTTATCAGGGATTGTAGGTCCGTTTTTGACCTTTACCATGCATTTTTCACTGGCATGAGTTAGTTGGCAAGTGTTGGCAAGAAAGGCTAGTTCATTTGCAAGGTTGTTTTGAGTTTTTGGGACAAAGATAACTTCATATTTTCAAATGTTTTGAGGAGGTCTAAGGTAGCATTCCTATATTCTCTTAGCCTAGGGTTTTTGGTTGAATATTCTCCTTTGATTTGCTTAATGATTAGCTCGGAATCTCCTTGAACAAAAATCCTCTTGGTTCCTATGTTTTTCAACCATTGTAACCCTAGGAGAAGAGTTTCATACTCTGCAATATTGTTTGTACATTGAAAATCTAGCTTGTAAGAGTGACCTTCATTGGTGTTGTGTATCCAAACACCTGCTCCTGAACCAGCGTTGCCACAAGAGCCATCAAAGCTCATGTTCTAAAGTGTTTCAAGTTCAGATTCGCGATTATGTTGTTGTTCATGGATGCTAGGGTTTTGGCTGTCATGTTCTTCATTTTGTGTTTGGTTTGACTATTCTAATAGGTCTAGCTCTTCCTCTTTTTCATTTACTTGTTCATTAATGTCATCTTCATTGTACAAGATAAATGAGTCAAGGTCTGAATGGATAGAATAAAGAGGGGTGTTGTTTGGCCTATCTTGGCTGCTTACCATGTATTTCATGTGAGATTCTCTGTACAGTCTTCTTGTTTGATTAAAGACTGGAATGGTAGCATATGTCATGTCCATTTGGGGGTTTCCCTAGAGTTTGGCTCTCCATGATCTAGATAAAAGCATGCCATACTTCGGGGGAATGTCAGCCACTACAATATCCATAACTAAGCTCTTAGCTAGTATTTGTGCCAAATTGTCACAGAGATCGTTGATCAGGCCCAGGCATTTAACTCTACTTGAATCAAAAGAGTACAAGTCTTTGTATGGTTTGGTTATTTCGAGGCCTAATCTCTCCATCACTACCTTTGGCATGAGGTTGTGTGAAGCACCAGAGTCTAGCATGGCATTGTGTAGGATTTTGTCATGAATGTTCAAACTGACATAGAACAGAGGCACAACTCCCTCTTGGAACTTTCCTTCTACCTCTCGTCCAAACAACTCCTCTGGCCTGTCATCAATGGGATTTAGAGTATCGGTGTCATTTCCTATGTTTAAAAGCCTTCAAAACTTGAGATCTATATACATCTTGAGTCACTAGTTTAGTAAGGGGTATGGCTATTTTGATTTTGGAAATTTCTCCCTCAATGCTGAATGGTATTTGTGTTCTTGGTATATTTACATCAGTGTTATCATACATGGTCTTTTCAGCAACTCTAGCTTGCTGAGTTTTATTTGGAATGTCAGTTAAAACAATATTTTTAGGGCCACTAGTTGATGTACTAGGGAAGCTTTGATCACCATCATGTTGGCTGATTTTATTTTTGCTTTGATCAATATTCTTAGCCATTATGTTGGTATTTTCTGCTATCCTTTTAGGAATGTTTTCAGGGGTCTTCCTAGCAGAAATTTCTGGTTTGTTCCTCTTGGAGATGTCTTGTGTTTTCCTACTTCTGAGGTCATACTGCATATGAACCTCCATGATAGCATTTTCAAACCCTAGTTTGTATTCTTCAGAATCCTCATATGTTCTTTCAGTGTGGTTTGAGGAAAATAGACCTTGTTCTTCTTCTGTGAGAAAAACACCTTGTGCATATGAACCTTGAGGAAAACAGACCTTGTGCATATGAACCTCCATGATAGCATTTTCAAACCCTAGTTTGTATTCTTCAGAATCCTCATATGTTCTTTCAGTGTGGTTTCAGGAAAACAGACCTTGTTCTTCTTCTGTGAGAAAAACATCATCCTCATTATTGGAGTCTATTAGATTGACATAATTTTCTTTCGGCTCCTCAATCTCCCTTTCCTCTTCATCTACATAGTTTTCTTGGAAAGGAGGTATGATTCGCTGGTCATTTTCTCTTTGTCTTTTTGAAGGAGGGTCCCTTTTGAAGTTTTGGTTTCTATTTATATTTTGAGGGTTGGTTTGGTTCTCTTGGAGGTGCTCTTTCATTCAAGTTAATTCTCTCCATCATTCTTTCCATTGTCCTAACTAGACTGTCAATTTTAGCATCATATGTGGAGGCCATAGTTTCCTCTTTGTATGTAACCTTCTTCTCTACTCTCAATCTAGCCCTTTTAGCATTTAGGTTGGCTTCTACACTTATTGCTTCCCTTTGCATGTCTTCTAAGGTGAGGGGATCTCTTTCTCTTAATTGATAAGACATGTCTGGATCAAATCCATCTGGAAATTTTACTAAGGCTAGGCCCTGTGGGGGTTTCATGTGGGGAGGGAGTGCATTGTATACACTATTGAACCTAGTGCAGTAATCTTGGACACTCTCTCCAAAATTTCTTTTAAACTTATCATACTCTGATAGGATTTGAAAAAGATTTTTCTTAGTCTCCCACTTGTTTATGAATGTTTGATAAAGGGAAGGGAGATCATGAATGCTATTAGGAGTTAAGTTTTTGAACCATTTCTTTGCTTCTCCTCCTAAAATTTGGGAAAACATTTTCATTTTTATGGTCTCCTCTTCTAATTCTTGGTAGTCAAAAGCATCATTCATCTTGTCTACATGTTGTTGGGTAGTGGCAAAATTAGCTCCAGTAAGGTGAGGGATTTTAGATTGGTAGTCTTGAGGCATAGGTAGTAAAGGTTATGGTAGTACCAGGGGGCATACCATGCTGCCATGATAGGAGGTAATGGAATCCAAGGAGGATTTACAAGAGGAGGGTTTATGAGTGGAGGTGGAGGATGAAATGGAGTGGTTTGCACAGTGGATGTATGAGTGGGGGTAGCGAAGGTACTTGGACCAGCTAGCTGAGATTGAGCAAATTTGGATCGAAATGAGTCAAAGTGTTGGAGAAGCTGAAAATCAGGAGGAGTGGAAGGAGAGGCTTCTCTATTAGGACTCTGCTGTAAGCTTGTAGGCTCAAGGTCTATCTGGTCTATCCAACTTTGAGACTTAGTTATGAATAGGTTTCTTCTATGATGTAAGTCAAATTGGGTATCTTGCAAGGATGTAAGGTTTACAGGGACAAAACTTGCTTTGTGAATTGGTCTAACAATAGTTGAGTCTTCAGTCTTGGAAGTTTTTCTTAAGATTCTTACTGGGTCATCAACTATAGTAGGAGGGTTTGGGTCGGGGTGAGATCTAGTGTTGATTCTTTGTGAAGCCAGATTTCAGACCCTCAACACAGAGAGGCTGAAAGTTTGCAAAGGTTTTGAAAACAAACCAATCTATAAGAAAACTGAAGTCACACAGTATGTGACTGGGCTTTATACTATTATGATTGATTAATGCATTCCCAGGGGAGTCAGTGAGAAACAGTGGAGTCACCAGGTCTACTGAAAAGCCAGTGGAGTCACTAGGTGGATGATGCTAATTGTTTTGAAGATTTGTTAGTTGTCCACCATCAACAATTGGATACCAATCTAAAGATATTTTGGGTTTTCTTAGTTCTTTATGTAACACGAAGATTTTTTAATGAGTGTTCCCCAATATGTTCGCCATTATGCTAGTATGGCAAATCAACCAGATATCTTTGTTGGCTAACACTTGATTTATCTAAGTTTGACAGGGGATTTTTGAGTTTTGAAGGAATATTTAAGCTATTATTTACTCAGGTCCCACCGTGATCGCCATTATGTTAGGTCTCTGTAATTTTTCAGATTGGCAAGACCAAATAGACAAGGGTAACATCAAACCAACTTTGGAGTCCTAGGACCTAGCCTTCCTTGACTCAGAGAGGGATCTCTCTATATTTGTATAAAAGTTATGACTTGTATGTTTTTAGGATGTTGATTTTAAGCTAGTTAAAGAAATAGGGTTTGTTTGTTTTGTTTTGTTTAGTTGGGTAGGTTGTCAAGAAGAACAGATAGAGTAAGAGAAAATCAAACCATTGGGCTATGGGGTCTGTGAAAGGCTTAAACAGAACAACAATGAATCAAGGGTGTTTCATAAGGCAAGTTAACAAAGCCAAATGGATCTTAGTAGCTTATGTGGATGTAAGATGAACATTAAATTGTGAACATAGTAGGTTTAAAGGGCAATTAAGAATCCTTTAACATATACTATAACAAGAAGGGCTTTCAAGATCACTATGCTTAAGAAATAACCAAAGGACAGGGCACACCATAAACTTCTCTAGTCAAACTTCACCAAGTAAACTTTAAAACAACAATTCAACAAATGCTAGAGAGCAGGGAACTCCTAAATTCTCTAGTTTTTCACCTTCAGAGAAAAAAAACATGTAATATAACACATTAGTAATGATTAAAGAGCAGGGAACTCCTAAATTCCTTAATCAAACTATAAAACACCTTCAAAGAGACTATTCAAGATTGACTAAAGGACAGCGCAAACCATAAACTTCTTCAGCCAAACCCTAATTAGTAAACTTCAAAGAAAAGGCATTAAAAACAATGTTTTAAGCTACACCAAAGGACAAGGCATACCATAAACTTCTTTGGCTTGACTCCATTGAACCATTTTTAAGACAACAAACTAAGTGGAACTAGAGAACAATCAAGAATTCTCCAATCAGACCTAGCAGAGGAAAACATCTAAGCAACAGAAGGCAAACAGTCTTAAGGTGCCTCTAACAGCATATCTTAACCTAAATTTTTTGTTCTATTGCATGAGAAAAGATGAAACAACATGAAAACATAAGGAAACAATTACTAAATTAGAACAACATCACCATTAACCATGTTCATGAATCCTATGAATATACTTGCTCCATTGATGCTCAATCCAAGACAAACACAAAGCTCCAAAACCAATTTCTTCACAACTCCAAGTCTGTATATTTAGCTCAACAATCAACCAACAACCAACACGAGGCTTACATGCAGTATTTAACTGCCAAATGATGAATTAAACCCTAGCTAGGGTTTTAGAAGTCATTAATTACATAATAAATGCGTTTGACCATTGAGACAATGCAAGGCCCAAGGCACAAATATCCCAAACTCATTAAATGCAAAAATAACTTCTAACATAACTTCTAAGCTAACTTTGGAGTTATTTGTCTTCAAGGCCTTCAAAATATCTTTTTCAATAACTTTTGATGTGTTTTGTTGACTTTCAGGCAAGGGCGCAGCGCCAAGGTACAAGGGTGCAGTGCCAGGCCAAGGGCGCAGCGCCAAAACTGGAAAAATTGCCTTTTTTTGCCGCTGAGTTTTGGAGGCCTTCCCGGTGTCCAAATGAGCTCCATGATAGCTCATTGGAAAGCCTGTCCTATCTAGTTTCCAGATCTGCCTTTAGTTTCAAGATTGGTGTCCATTTGCCTAGTCAAAAATCCATTCTCCTAAGACAGCTAAGGGCGCAGCGCCAGTGCTGAAAAGAGGGCAAAAAGATTTTTTTTAATGGTTTTTTGCCCTTTTAAAGGACCAGTTTTGCTCCAATTGACCTGAAATTTTCTGTGGATGATGTACTTGCCATGAGGATCATGAATATTGTAAGCCATTCATCATTTGGGTGCCCCAAAAAAGAGCGCAACGCCAGTGGCACTGTGCGTTTGGCCCTTTTTTCTGCTAGCCAAATAGTCAAAAATCAAAACTTGCACCAAAGTGCCAATTTTTGGAATTTACCTTGTTGATCAAGATTTGGATGCTTGGAGGGATACATCAGCAAGGATATCCAGTTTCTCCTTCTCCTTTGCCTCATTTTGTGCTTGAACCTTTGCAAGGGCTCTTTTGAGCTTAGCCCTTGCAATTTTGTTCCTCATGGCATAATGTCTTGCCATCTTCTTCTGCGGTCAATGTCTCTTTTTGCCTTCTCAAGTTGACCTTCTAGGTGCACATTGGCTCTTTCTAGCCAAGATTCCCTATCATAGCTGATCTCCATGGCAAACAACTCACTTGGAGTGAGCTACTCTGCCAACTCTGTCTCTTTCTCTCTTTCCCGGGCTAAGGCCTTCTTCAACCCAATTGTCCTTTGCCTCTTCCTAGGAAGCTGTTCTTCCTCGGCCTCACTGTCATCAAGAGTGCCCAAGGTCTCATCTAGCATAGCCTTGGCTTTTCTAGCCTCTTTCCGAGCTCTGATAGATCTGACCTCACTGATGGCTTTCTCTGTCTCTAACTGCTGGTTTTCTACCTCAAGGAAGTTGATCACATTCTTTGCCCTGCCAAGATTGGTTTGTAGCTCCGTAAATCTGCGCATCCTTGCTCTTGATCAACATGTTTGTAATCCTCTCCTCATCCTCACTCTCAAGGTCAATAAGTTGAAACTCTTGTTCATTTTCATGCTCGTCCTCTTTTTCAACAATGACCTGCTCTGCAACCTTTTCCTTACCCTTATCAAGTTGTTTTGTTGAAGTAGAAGGCAGGGCCCCTTCCACAATCTGTGGAGAAAACACCTGCCTACGACCTCTTTGATAGGTTAAAGCAGAAGGCTCTATGTCAACCATCTCAGTGTCATCCGTCTCACTGCTCTCTTCACTATTTGATGATGTGGTATCATGAGATGAGGGTGAAGGATTGTGGAAGGTTGATGGAGGACCATCATGAGGGGAATGAATGTGAGTGAGTGGGGATGTAGGAACAACAGGAAGTGATGGAGAAGTAGGAATGGGAGGATGAGATGAGGAAGGTATATCTTGCTGATAATGGCCTTGTGGAGCAGTAAAAACCTCATTGGCAATGAAGGTCTCCCATGGAATGCCTTTGTGTTGTAGTTGGTGCATAACCGCCATCTTGATAAGTGAGTTATGGAATAGGCTCTGCATTTGCTGAGGGTAATTTGTCTTTTACACTATGTAGGCCATTTTGTCAATGCTTCGGTAAAGATAATATGGTATATGCAGCATCCTTACTCTGGTGAAATGCATAAGAAGACGAATGTGCTATGAGTAAAGACGGGAAAATCGTCCCACATGTGAAATACTTCATTATGATCTTCATTATAGGTGCATATCTATCAAGCATATGAGAAAATGGGAAGATGGACTTGTGGTGATCTTTATAACTAGGCTTTAGGTATGGCTCAAAGTAAATCATGTCTAGGTTCGCTTGCTTGAACCATTTTTCCCCCACAGTTGGTATTCCTGTAGCATTTGCAATGGCATCTGTAGACAACTCAAATGTCACCCCAACAAGATTAACTTGTTTGTCATGCAAATTAATAATGAAAAGTCTTGTTATCTCAGGGTGGTTTTTTACTTGCTGCACCTTCTCACAAAATTCAAAGCATCCTACAGGCTTGAAGCAGGAAACAGTAAGGGGAGATGCCATGAGTTCCCTAGTATTGAGGGGTTCAAATCTGTTTATCTTTCCTCCTTTATGATCATGCCTCCTTGGCATTTGGGCCTCCACACTACTGCCACTATCCTCTCCCTCAGAAATGTTGAGAACTCTGTTTCTGAAAACTCTAGGGCTGATGTGAAATGAGATGAAGGGAGGGTATGAAATGGAAGTTTTCAAATGAATGGAATGAGTGAGAATGAAGGGAATGGCTATTGTGTCAAGCAAGATGAATGGAAACCCTCAAACAGTGTAATTTCCCTGATTATGACTAATACTCTTTATAGGAAGATGAAGCAATGGAAAAAAAAGTGATTTCAAGGTTGAAACTTAGGGTTCCATTTTCATTGATTAAGAAAACACCAAAATTGCTTGAAGATAGGTGTATGTCAGGTACTTACCCTTAATATTTGCTTGGAGGACCTTTGGCAAGAGCTTGGAAGCAACTTGGAGTGATTTGAGTGGTTGGAGGGTTTAGAAACCCTTTCTGCCCAAGCGCGCAGTGCCAACGCTGAGGGCGCAGCGCCAAGGCTGAGCGCGCAGCGCCCATGGCTTTTAGCACAGAGCCTGTCGGGCAAGAGCACAGGGCCCACTTCCAGGCACGCAGTGCCTTTATAAATTCAACGGAGGAAAAATGACAGGGGCGCAGCGACGAGCAAATTTGCCCAAATTCGGCTTGAAAACTCACAAATTTATCTCTCCTTGACAATTCTAATGCTTTGAAAGACAATAATGATTCTTTGAAGTGTTAGATAAGCTTTATAGGCAAATGGAAGTTTGATTTAATTATGGAAACCCACTTTCTAATGTTAAAAGTCCTTTTTATTTTCTCACTAACCCTTTTACACTGTTTGCATGCAGGTTTGCTAAAATGATGAATTTGACCTTTCTTTTGGTCATAGAGGCATGACAAGTTCATTTTAACACCTTTGGGATTTAGCCACATAGCAGCATCTTCAAAATTCATTTTAACACCTTTGGGATTTAGCCACATAGCAGCATCTTCAAAATTCATTTTAACACCTTTGGGATTTAGCCACATAGCAGCATCTTCAAAATCTTCTCTTGTTTCCACCATGGAGCTCAACTCAACTTTTCCACCTTGTCTGGCCACTTTCTTCGAAACCCTAGGTGTCTGGAGTGCTTTACAACAATCATCAGTGTTGTCTTCTAAGTTCTTTATAGCCCTTTAAAGATCATTCATTTCTGTCCAATTCACCTCACCTTTTTCCATATTCCATCAATCTTTTCTGACAGATTTTCTTCATGTTTGGCCTTGTGTGCCTCCTCCATGTCATTTTTGCAAGTGATCACTGTTTCAACACTCAACTGGACCATCAAGTTCAAAACCCTAGTTCTCTACAAGTCCAATGTGTTCCCCTTTCCTTGGTTGTAAGTTTTTTTCATTCATGAGTAGACAAGCTACCTTATCAGTACCTTCCACTGACAAAGCCTTCAACACTGCTGCGGAATTGCTAAACTCTTTGCATTTTCCTCACTTGCAGGTTCTGAACTGATAAGACAAACTTCTTTGGAAATTTTAGGTCCTTCTTGAATAACCATGTCTTTGACATTCTATTACATATGAGCCAGATTCTAGCAAAGGAAAAGCAGTGCCTAAAACATCCAAGGATGACCCTAAAACATGTAAAAACCCTAATGACCTAGTGGGAGGGTTCTTTGACCTGATCTCGACTGAAATTTGGCTTGGAGATGGTCAAGTGAAAACAGAGCATTGCCAAAGTGTTGTATTGAATATCCAAAATCCAATGTACTTGATTTATCTAAAGAGCCTACAGAGATAGTTTTGAGACCATTAATGCTTGAGGAAACTAGGGAACATGGGAATGAGTTAGCTATAGGAAACCCTAGAGGGAGGATGGAGTCTATTGATAGGGGAAAAATGAGGCAATGAGGCTATAGACAAGGAAGGTGGCTGAAAATGATAGGTAAAAGCCTATAAGGAGATTTTTAGGAGCAACAGGGTGACTTTGAGATGGCAAACTTGATAAATAGTGAAAAAGTTTCTTTAAGGATAATGAAGGCAATGAGATTTCTGAAACTCAAGATATTCAAGGAATATTGTTTTCAGAAATCTAAAAACATCCTATAGTCATCTATAGATAGTAAAAAAAATACTAATGACTAACACCCCGCATCATGCCCCCAGATGTGGAATTAGTGCTACCTCCCCAAAAAATCCCCCGCCTTTCCCTCCTTATTCTTGCTCCAACCCTGATCGAGGGGGATTCAACTGGCCTGACAGATCGCATTGGTTCAACTACCGACCACTGGGAATGGGAATCAACTATCTTGACTGTTGGGAGAAGATCAGATAAGATTAGATTTCGGCGAGCATAGAAACTCGGGAGCATTGTTCGAAACTCTTCTGGGGAGCTTATACTCGGTCGAATTCCACAAATAGAAGCGTCAGTGTAGTGGAGTGGAGTGTGTGGAGCTCTACGTTGTGTGTGTGGAGCTCTACGTTGTAGCTCACTAAATACTCATGCGTATCAATAGTACCTTGTAGCCCCATATGTCCCCTTCTCTGTGGATCCATCCCCTTTGATTCGTCCCCATCGATTCATTCCCTCCCTGTGGATTATTATCCTTCGATTTGTCCCCCATCGATTAGCTCTATTTTTTGCTAAGGGAACTCTTATTATGTGTCGTTTAGCTTGCCCTCGCATAGGTTGGTTCCTTCTCTGCCATGGGCACACACCTGGATTTACTATATGACTCATTACAATGACTACCGGCATATACACCTGGATTACTCCTGGGCACCGACAAGAACTTCTAGCTGCACCAACCGGAGCTTCATCATGTTGCACTGTGACTAGAGATTTTTACTGCACTAACTAGAGGTTCAAGCATAGGTCTCTTCTCGTCTTGCTATAGTGTATAGCTCTCTTAATATTATCTAGAAATTCTCTTATATCTCTTTATATCTTGTTTATAGATGAATCAAATAAAGGTTATTTTCATTTCTGAGAAATTCAATTATAATATCACCCCATAACCAAATATCCTCGAGGTAATCTCTTATGAGTGTCCCCCCAGAAGTCAAGTAAGAGAGATTCCAATTCTATCGTAAGAGAGAGAGAGACTGTATTGGGGATAGAGATTATTGAGAGTGAAGGTAAGAGTTTAGAGAATTTCTATATTATTTGTTTCGAGGTTCTAGTTCTTCCTTCCTTTCCTGAGGTTCCAGGGTTCAATCCATTAACGAGTAGCCTAAAGCATTAACAATGATATTTTGGTATGATTAATAAGAGTACAGTTGAAAAGTAAGCTAAGAGTAAACATGTATTCCCATATTGTACTAGATATTGTGTCCAATTGAGAAAGTAGGACCCTCACTGATTGACTCACTAACTGACTCAGCTAAGTAACCTGTATTGTGCCACATCTTCTTCCCTTGTTGAGTGATGCGGCATGTGGATAGGTGGAAACATGTATAGAAATGGGGTGAGTTGTTGGCAAGTCCTGTGTTGTCCTGTCTCAGACAAGCACTTATGGGAAAGCTTAGAAGAACTGTGTTCCGCCAGGTAGATCTTTCTCTATTGCAATCACATTTTACACCTTGCCGCGATAACCTATTATGCAACCCGGGCTCCTGATTCCCCTCCTGGGAAAGAATAAAAAATCAAGCGATAAACTGTTCATTCTTCTACATCTCGTTGGTCTAAAAATCGTCGACAACATGTTTGCTTCCTGTTAACGTGGAGCTGGTAACAAAACATATATAATCCCCACCCTGCTTCTTAGGCATGGGGTAGAAACAAGTAACGAACATAGAATAACCCCCCCCCCCCCCCCCCCCACAATTGTCCTTGGGTATGAGAAACTATTGTTCATGCACATAAAATCTCCCGTCTATAGCATAGTAATTGGGAGTCATTGCTGCTCATTGCCAGGAGTTAGTGACATAGATCATATTCGATAGATCATAGCCAGAGATCCTCGTTGATCATAGTCAGAAATCCTTGTTAGAAGATCATTTCCGAGAAAAAGATGAAGTTACCACCCATGGTCCCATCGGAAGAGAGAGAAGGAAGGAACCCATTCAATTCATAAACCAAAAGAAAATAGAATGTTACCCCTCAAACTTATTGCTACACAACAATGGAATGTTCCTACCTAGGACGGATGGAAAAAACAACAAATCTTAAATACAATGATTAACCATTTGAGGATCGTAAACCATTCATCGCCTAAAAATCTCAACAGTCAGAGTCAACCATTGCTAGAAGGGGATATAAGGGTCCAGTTTCAATCATAGACAGTCGATCAGAGCCATAAGGGAAGTCATTGTTGATAGCCACTAATCAATGTCAGCCGTCAAAGATAGCAACGAAGCATAGCAAAGCATATAGAGCACATAATCATATAGAAAGTTGAGCAAAGAAAGCGTATCTTTGACCTTCGAAGAGAAAACTTACCCCTTCCAACAATGACGGAAAGTAACAATTGATTTAAGAAGAATGCCATTTTAAGACGTCTTACACAGATAAGCGAGAATTTACATCTGAGGGTGAAACAGTTGGACAGATGAGGTCTGAAGGAAGAATAAAAGGGAGAGGCAGACCCATCTTAGGGAGAGACAAGGAAATATATACTTACTTAAAAACTCTGTAGAAGATATTGAATAACAACTATGGGTAACTTGCTGATACTTTTTACTTTTTTATTGGGTTAGCAGTATCGATCCATCTGTCTGTTGCCCAACTCGAAGACCTCCCTACCTCGACTACACAGTCCCTCCGGGGTGGGAGTCTATCAAATCAATAACTATCAAAGCCTACTAGCACAGCGTTCTTTCCTTCTTAGCGGGAAAGAACCACCCTTGTGTTGTCTGTATGGCGAAGATCCAGAGGTGCACAAGTAATGCATAACCAATCAAATCAAGGTCAATGTGTTGCGTATCAACAAGTGATTTTGAATTTTAAAGCCAAGAAAAGCAAAGTCGCTTATCCAAGCCTAACTGTGCAGCCAAAGTAGGAGCATTCAAATGTTCCGTAGTTATATATATAAGTGAGTTTGAGGTAGAGGTCAATGTATAAGCTAAAGGGTAGAGAAAGTTTGAAAGAATTTGTATAAGCTTGAGGGTAGAGAAAGTTATATATGTGTGTGTGTGTGTGTGTGTATTCCCCATATGGGTTATCTCAGTGTGTAGCTGAGCAGACCCTGTCGGTGGATTAGCACATCCCGGACTAGAGCAGATTAGGCGAAGCCTATTGGATTAGCCTAGCAAATTATCGGTTAGATAGTCTCGGTATAGAGAGGTTAATGTAGTTCGTTTCGTTTGTATCGGTAGAGAACTCTCGGTGTAGTGTGAAGCTCCGACATATTTGGTTAGTGAGAAAGGTTCTTCCTTTGCGCGAGTATGAGGCACCCCCATCTATAAAGAACTTGCCTTAGTGCCTTTAATCAAGATCTTCAAAAATAAGTTTGTGTTCCTATTTCATAAGTCATAAGGTTTAATAAACTAGAACCACTTGCATAATACTCTAATAATCTATATATATTATACTTATCTAATTATTCAACCTGTCTCACCACTAGTTCCTTGTTCAAGCCAGAGAGTGAAAGCCTAAATAGTTCAAGCCTTGTGAAGAAACCAGTCTCCATTCTTTTCAAATGAGAAAGAGAGAATGCTAGCGTAATAGAAGCCTCTGTAAGGTAAGTAAGGTAAGGTCAGTAAGGTATAGCCTTTTTAGTCAGGTCCCCTTAAGGTAAGTATTGCCTTTGTACTAGCATTAAGAGAGTGAAAACCTTAATAGTTCAAGCCTTGTGAAGAAAGAAGTCTCCATTATTTTCAAAAGATTAAGAGAGAATGCTAGCATAATATAAGCCTTAGTAAGGCAAGTTAAGTAAGGTATAGCCTTTTTGGTCAAGTCCCCTTAAGGTAAGTATTGCCTTAGTACTAGCCTTAATAGGTAAGGTCTCCATCCTTAAGTTCAGTTCCCCCTGAGCTACCAGCGAATAAGCTAGAAGGGATTACTATTATTATTCCTATTCCATTCATGTAAATCAATTTTTTGTTATGTTGATGGCGGCTAAAGAGGATACGGGCTAAGGGTTAATGGTAGGATATAGGCTAAGGGTTAATGGTGAAAGAAAAAAGGAAGGTGAAAGAAAGGCTTGGTGTTGTCCTAGGCTGAAGGCCGCTTCTTTTTGTCGGGCTCGGCAAAAGGCTTCGTTCAATTGGTTCGCACTGTTCGTTCATTTGGCGGGTGATTCGTAAACACAACGGGAATAAAAGCATTGAACCTAAAAGTAAAGTACTTCCATCTCAGCTATCACATGGAAACGCTCCAAAAGGGTATAGTTTAGTCATAATAAGATCCATTTTAGTACCCAAATGGTGGCGGCTGTGTTGGACCCCCTAAAAATTATATTTTATTAGACAAAACCAGTAACTGAGAAGTTTTTCCTGATCTCCAATATGTTGTTTCTCTCTCGTTATAGATTGAAAGGGATACGGATTTAAAGTTTTACGACTTGATCTTGCTACATAATATATCTCGCAATGGGCTCGACCATCGGCTACTAAAGAAAAAGCAGGAGAACGTACGATTGCACAAGTAGAGGGTGAGAAGCCCGACTGTCAGACAATACAAAAACAAGGTTTTATGCGCAATTATGAATTCCACCCAGATGAAATGAATGGATACAAGGTTTTATGCGCAATTATGAATTCCACCTAGATGAAATGAACGGATTGATGAAACCATTGATTGAGTCAGTAAGCCCAATCAGATGAGATTGATTTCTCAACCCACAAGTAGCCTAGCACCACTTACTAGGAGACGAAAAAGATCATCCCACGAGCAAGCACTTTCAGAGTCCGCTCCAGAAGCATTGTAAGAAGAGATCCTCCTTTAGGGGGATGCCATAAATCAAAAGAAAGCTTAGAGGAGGCCAACTGGTGGTAAATTACCTCGGGGATTGGGGCGAGTGGGTATATAGTAATCGAGCCTGATTGTGCATCCTTTGCTTACTTCATTTCCCATCTTGACAAGGGTGAGGCAAGGCAGGTTGCACTTAGCGGTGGAGGGAGAAACCACACACACTAGGGAAGTAAGGAAGTGCATGTCATCATTCAAAACCTATGTTTTACCATTGCAATTGAAATGTAATCTTTCCATCCTAGATTAGATCTCAATTCAGAGTTTGATGCTTGAGATATAACGCCAATCAAGATGCTTTAACGTGGTCTATCGGGGTTGTAAATTGAGTAAACAAAGATGGCGTGGTAACCAGTTCAAGATATGGTAAATTTGACTCTATACACATGGCCTATCAGTTATCAATTTGACACCTTGGTACCTAGTCATTTCAATAGTGATCGGACTTTATACCCACCTCCTTCTCGCAGTTCACAAGGCATAACTCCAATTTTCCCTCTCCCGATGGTTGAGCCTGCTTGTGCACCGTTCTATCAAACCTAAGCAGTTGATTCGTTCAAACTAATGGTTAGGGGATGGTGAGCTGGAGCTGGCTGGTCCTTCTTAGGGATGCATTGGTCAATTAAGTAAGCAAAGATGGCTTATATAAATACTTTTTCTTCAAATTTGTAATATTCCGAATATGAAATAAACAACAATATAAAGCAACATAAACAATAACTACAGCAAATAGAGAGACATCATGAAAAACACTACAAACATGGAGAAAAGTTGAGCCATTTTATTATAATCTGAAAGATGAAAATGGGTACAAAGGTGATCAGAATGATGGCACCTTGGCTTGCTCAAGGCAAGCTGAAAATACTCTCAGAATCCCACAATGAATGGCCACTCTCTCTACGACTGCGTAACTCCCTGAGCTGCTGCTGCTGTTGCTACTACCGGAACTGTTGCCTTTGTCTGGAATGGAGCTGCTCTTTGGGGTTGTTCCCCTGCTCAGAAAAATATGAAACTCCGGATATGAGCTCTCCTCCAAAAACACGGAGAAACCGAGGAAGGAATTCCAGATAGGCTATCCTCGGAATTTGACCTCACTTGGGAAAATCACGCACTCCAGGTGAGTACGCTAGCCCTAAACTGTCAAACTGAAAATGATGGCCTCCTCCTACTACAAAAGATGATTTGTGAAGGGTTGATCCCTTCACACTACTCCCGAGCTGAAATCCCTGATCTCCCTTCTCTCCCGGTGCTACCTCCTCCCAAGACTGCATAATCCCTGAGTGTGACTGCGCTACCTTAGTGACTGCATGCTCCTGGCTGAAAGGTACTGCATGCTTTGGTCTGAAAATCAATGTGGATCTCCTCACTTGAGCGAGCACTCGAAGTCCCCCGAGGCTGAGGTTGGGATCTCCGCTCGGAGACACCCGTGTGCTGAACAACACCTGCAGACTTCGCTAAACAACGTAAGTGTGCTCAATGTCTCATAGACAGAAAATCAGAAGATGCATAATAGAATGACTTAAAGGTTAGCCTCTCCCTCCTTTTATGCTTGAGAGCCTAGATCTCCCTTGGGCCCCACTCCACTGCATTGTCCCCTCATGGCCACGCTATCCCCACTAGATTGCGTTGTCCTTGCCCACGCTACCACTGTGCTTCCTGGCCCATGCTGCCTCCACGTTGTCTCTCTCCCAACGCTGTCACTTGGTTCCCTTGGGCTCCATGCGAGCCCCCATGCTGAAATCCGAATTTGTCTAAGTGACTTTAGGGAGTTATTTTATCCTATGTTTGGGTTATGGGTCCCATCACCCTCTTTATTTCATGACTAAACATTAGAAAGGCAAAATCTAAGCAAAATTAATATTGCCAATTAGCTGCTGCTAATTGGGAATATTATATTCCTCCCCGCCAACATGTTGCTTGTCCTTAAGCAACTGCAAAGATGGATGCTGCAAAATCTTCTCACTCTCCCAAGTGGCATCCTCATCCGGCAAATTCCTCCATCTTACCAAATACTCCTTGACTATCCTGCTCCGCAGCTGTCTCTCCCTGGTGTCTAAGATGGCTTCTGGTTGTACCACCAAATGCCCCTCATCATCAGTAGGCGGAAGCTCTTCTGTTGCCGTCACCTGCTACCCCAATGCCTTTTTCAAGCATGATACATGGAAGATGTTATGTATCCTGCTACCAGCTCCAACTCATAAGAAACCTCCCCTATTCAGCGGATCACCCTGTAAGGTCCATAGAAGCAGGGCTTGAGCTTCTCGTCCCCTTTCTGCTTCACCGTGGATTTCTGGTACGACTGAGGTCGTAGGTAGACCAAGTCACCTACCTCAAACTGCGTCTCTACCCATCCTCTATCGGCATACAACTTCTGTTGATTTTGCATTGTGGCTAAGTTATCCTTAAGAGCTCAGAGTATATCCTGACTCTCTTGGATCCAGTCCTTGGCTCTAGGGGCCTTGCTAGCTCCAAACATAACATCAGCAAAAGTCAAAGCATGATATCCATATAAAGTAGAAAACAGAGACATACTGATAGACATGTGGAAAGTGGTGTTGTATCAGTATTCTCCCAAATTCAGCCAACGCAGCCATGCCTTCTGCTGCCCCGTGACATAGTTATGCAAGTAGCCCTCCAGCGACTTGTTCACTATCTTTGTCTGCCCATCTGTCTGAGGGTGATAGCTGGTACTAGGAGTCAACTCTGTACCCACCAAACGAAAGAGCTCCTGCGAAAATCCGCCCATGAAACTGTTGTCCCTGTCACTAACGATGGTCTTTGGAAGACCATGCAATCTGAAAATGTCCCAGAAGAAAAACTCTGCCACCTGTGCACCTCTGTACCGAGTTGATATGGCGAAGAAGTGAGCATACTTCGTTAGTCGATCAATGACCACGAAGATGCAGTCCTTGCCTTGCACCGTGGGAAACCCAGTCATGAAATCCATCGAGATGCTTTCCCACTTTCCTTCTGGAATGGGAAGCGGTTGTAGTAATCCGACTCGATGACTCATCTCCCCTTTGTTCCTCTGACATACCTCGCACTCCGACATGCCGGAGTACATCCTCCTTGAGGCCTCTCCAAGAGAACCTCTCCTTGATAGCCCTGTAGGTCTTCGTGAATCCCTGATGGCCCGAAAATGGTGAATCATGGGAGGCACGCAGTATCTTCTCCTTGAGCTGAGAATCCCCAGTCAAGAAGATCCTATCCCTGAAGTAAATTGTTGAGAATTTGTAGGACTTGAGATTAATACAAAATTCTCTTCTTGTGTAATATTCCAAATTAGCGATAGCTAATTGGAAATATTAATTTTAATCAATTTTGCCTTCTATAGTTAAAATATAAATAAAAGTGAGTAAGAGGGGGATATAACTCACTTTAGAATAAAGTGCACTCCCTAAAGGTTACCTAGGAGCATCACGTTGTAACTTAAGTGGGCCAAGGGGGGCGAAGTGACCACGTGAAAAGGGACCCACATGGACTGCGTGAGCATGGCCAGCGTAATTGAGTTGGCAACGTGGGCCAAATGGAGGCAACATAGGAGATGGTGGGGCCTAGGTTTGAGAGAGGCCATCGTTATAGAAAGGAGGAGAGCCTCCTCATTTCCTCATTCGAGTTTATGAATATTGAGCTAGTCACTTCGACTTTGAGCACGCTAGCTGTTTAGCTTGTCTGCAGCATTGTTTAGTGCATTGAGTGTCTCCGTTCGGAGATCTCACCCTCAGCCCCGGGAGACTTCGAGTGCTTGCTCGGGTGAGGCATTCCCATCAATATTTTGCAAGAGGATCAAGTTGTGGCATTTGTGGAGGAGCATTGTATCCATAGACTGCGCAGTCTTGAGAGGGAGGATGCAGTCCATATTGAGGGAGCTCCGGAGTGGCATTCTTTCGGAGGATTTTGGTCAGGAGATTGAGCAAGGGGCCAGCCATTGCCTATTGGAGACTTTTGGCTGAGCGAGAGGCCATCTTTTGGAGGATTTCATCCAACTTCAACGTGGCCCTTGGGAGGATCGCGTAGATCCTCAAAGGGGGTATTTTTGGGGGTCATCCATTCCAGAAACGCTCTCTAGACTTTTCTGGGTATTGTGAGTAGAGGCTGATTCTAGAGGTTCAACTCATTCCGAGTAGGGGAGCAACCCCAAATACTCAATTGGTTCCAGCAGTAGCAGCAGCACGACAGTTTTCCAGCAGCTTGGACGCAGAGCATAGAGCAGCCATTTCTTTGTTATTTTGAGAGTATTCCTACACTTGCCGGGTGCACGTCGAGGTGCCATCCCTCTAATCACCTCTTGTACTCATATTTATTTCTCAATATAATAAAATGGCTCAGTATTCTCTCTATTTTATGTGTTTCAGCTTCATGTTCAGTTTATAGCATTTGGTATCTTGTTGTATGCTTTGTATCACTGGTTATTTCCCTTTCAGGATATTACAGTGGTATCAGAGCTCATAGACCTGGCTTAGCCTGTGGAGCAAGTTGTCTATGACACCGGGTTAGAAACCGTACATTTTCTACAGGGGTAGAAAGTACTGTGACAGAGAACGTAGGTTGCAAATCACCTACGAAGAGGGTGACTGCGTTCCAGTAGTGGACGCAGAAGAGGATCCAGTAGTGGACACAGAGCAGGAAGTACCGATGGCTGATGATAGTGATGCAAAGAAGTTTGGGGAAGCACTCCTCAAGTCAGTCCAGGATCTGTCGAGGCAGATTGAGGTGATGGGACAGAGATTCACTGCTGTGGAGGCTAGACAGCGTGAAACCCCAAGGGGTTTCCAGATTGGTGAGGGATTGGGCACATCCCACAATTTGCAGGAGCACGATGCCACTCAACACATGGCATCACATGCCCCCACACGTTCCACAATGCCCACTTTTCTGGGTGCAGACACAGGGGCAGGAGCACAGCAGGAGCCGGAACCAGGCCACCTGGGTGATTACTTTGCTGAGTACCAGGCATACGGGCAGGAGTTCAGGGATGCCCTTTCATTTCAAGATTTTGTCCAGCTCCAGCGGGACAGTAGACCCCGTGACCATCACAGGGTACACCGGCATTATCATGACGGAGACACCCAGCGTACGGTGAGCACATTCCACTCACCTATGTTTGATGGCTCATCAAACAGTTCAACAAAGGTTTGGGTGGAGAAGCTAGACATATACTTCCAGCTCAACCAGATGGCAGAGATGGAGGCCATCAAGGTGGCAGCATTGCATTTGGAGGGCGAGGCCCAAGATTGGTGGTTCCGTGGGATGATTACACTCGGGCATTCGACAGTGACCACGTATGCCGAGTTCACCTGGAGGTTGATAGAGAGATTTGATCGGAGGAATCCGAAGGAGCATTTTGTTGAGCTGACGAGGCTCAAACAGATTGGGAGTCTGAATACATATATCTCAGATTTCCTGAGACTTTCATTGATGGTACCAGATCTGTCCACGGCACGGATGATCTACATGTTCATAGATGGGCTAGCAGAGCCACTCCGGGGATTGGTCAGATCCACTAGACCGACCACACTCCATGAAGCAGTTGGCAGGACACGGGATTTGTAGGATGCCTTACCCAGGACCGGGACGCCTTGCCCCCAGGGACAACCTTTCCAACCTAAGGGGAATCAGGGTAGGGGACAGTTGGATGATGATGTTTGGAGGGATTTGAAGAAGAAGAGGTTGTGTTTTACCTGTCAGGAACTGTGGGCACCGGGACACAGATGTGCTGCTGGCAAAGCACATTTTATCGAGGTATTCTCCGAGGGCAATGGGGAAGAAGACGAGTATGATGACGTGGGGGCAGGGGGCAGCCATAGAGCGCAGGATCATTTGCCACCTCCACCACCAGGAGCAGGAGGTGCAGCCTTTGCACCTACCGGAGGGACCCTTGCAGCATTACGAGGAGTTCCCAAGTATCTGACGTTGCGCGTCCGAAGTACAGTGCGGGGGCAACGGGTATCAGTACTAGTGGACAGTGGGGCAACCCACAACTTCATCGATGCACAGATGGTAGAGCGGAGAGGCATACAGACAGAGAGTTTCGATGGGTTTTCAGTGTTGGTTCCAGGAGATCAAACTCTGCAGTGTACCAGTTATGTCCCAGCGCTAGCAGTGACGATGGGCACTTACATAGTGACTGACCACTTTTTCGTGGTTAACATACCGAATACCAATGTGGTATTAGGAGTACAATGGTTGATCACTCTGGGAAGGGTCACCACAAATTGGGAGGCCTTGGAGATGGAGTGGGATGACAAGAAGACCGGGAAGCACGAGAAGATACGGGGCATGCACACTTACCCACCTCAGACAGTTTTCGCTCACCGGATGGAGGAAGACTTCCGGAAGGGAGACATGGAGTGGGCAGTGGAGCTGCGTGCATCAGAGGCAGAGACTACCAGGCAGACAGTTCGTCCAGGGGTACAGAGCATCCTTGACAGGTATGCCACGATGTGAGTTACCACCAGATCGAAAGATCATGCAACATCCATCACTACAGTTGCTTGAGGTCAAGCAACATTTTGCCAGGGGAGACTGTAATATTCCCAATTAGCGATAGCTAATATTAATTTTGATCAATTTTGCCTTCTATAGTTAAAATATAAATAAAAGTGAGTAAGAGGGGGATATAAATCACTTTAGAATAAAGTGCACTCCCTAAAGGTTACCTAGTAGCATCACGTTGTAACTTAAGTGGGCCAAGGGGGGCCAAGTGACCACGTGAAAAGGGACCCACATGGACTGCGTGAGCATGGCCAGTGCAGTTGAGTTGGCAACGTGGGCTAGAATGAAGCAACGTAGGAGATGGTGGGGCCTAGGGTTGAGAGAGGCCATCGTTATAAAAAGGAGGAGAGCCTCCTCATTTCCTCATTCGAGTTTATGCATATTGAGCTGGTCACTTCGACTTTGAGCACGCTAGCTGTTTAGCTTGTCTGCAGCACTATTTAGTGCATTGAGTGTCTCCGTTCGGAGATCTCACCCTCAGCCCCGGGAGACTTCGAGTGCTTGCTCGGGTGAGGCATTTGCATCAGTATTTTGCAGGAGGATCGAGTTGTGGCATTTGTGGAGGAGCATTGCATCCATAGACTGCACAGTCTTGAGAGGGAGGACGCAGTCCATATTGAGGGAGCTCCAGAGTGGCATTCTTTCGGAGGATTTTGGTCAGGAGATTGAGCAAGGGGCCAGCCCTTGCCTATTGGAGACTTTTGGTTGAGCGGGAGGCCATCTTTTGGAGGATTTCATCTAGCTTCAGCGTGGCCCTTGGGAGGATAGCGTAGATCCTCAAGGGGGGTATTTTCGGGGGTCATCCATTCCAGAAACGCTCTCTAGACTTTTCTGGGTATTGTGAGTAGAGGTTGATTCTAGAGTTTCAGCTCATTCCGAGTAGGGGAGCAGCCCCAAATATTCATTTGGTTCCAGCAGTAGCAGCAGCACGACAGTTTTCCAGCAGCTTGGACGCAGAGCATAGAGCAGCCATTCCTTTGTTATTTTGAGAGTATTCCTACACTTGCCAGGTGCAAGTCGAGGTGCCATCCCTCTGATCACCTCTTGTACTCATCTTTATTTATCAATATAATAAAATGGCTCAGTATTCTCTCTATTTTATGTGTTTCAGCTTCATGTTCAGTTTATAGCATTTGGTGTCTTGTTGTATGCTTTGTATTACTGGTTATTTCCCTTTCGGGATATTACATCTTGATAACTACTTGTGAGCTTGCTTATGTATTCTCTTCTTTAACTTAGTTAATCTTTCATCAAGTCAATTATCAAAGTACTTAGTCAAATGTAGAGACGGAATTATTTTCACTTGTAACTGAATATCTTGAAATGTAGTTAGGAAGGTAAATCTTTGATTTACCTTCCTCACTTTCTACCACCTTGAGATCACTGTCTTGTCTTTAACAAATTCTTTCCTTAGATGCTTTAAACTCAGAGATGTCCTTATTGTACACTTCCTGCACCTTCCGCAATTTTCTGCACCAATCTTGTACCTTACTGTACCTTCAGCAATCTGTATCCTTCAGTTACTTTCGCAATCCTTCAGTCACATCCGCAATATATACCTTTCAGTCACTTCAACAATCTATATCCTTCAGTCTCTTCCATAATTTATACCCTTCAGTCACTTCCGAAATTTGTATCCTTCAGTCACTTCTATTTCAGATAAATCCGCATTTTCTTGTCCTCCAAATGAGCCGTAGTATAGACATATATATAGGTGACTAATCAGCTATTAGGCCAACCATTCAGCTGATACTTAGGCTGACTTTATAACTTGAAATTTAGGCCGACTTGTAGTTTGTTTTCTCTGGCTTTTTATGAGGTATTACTTCATATATATTCCAAGATTGTTGAAGGTTTTTTCCACTATATTTTGAGCTTGTATTCCAACACTTTTTGGAGGGCTGTTGAGAGATTCTTTACAAGGTCTTCGAGCATATCCATTTGAACTGGATCCTTCATGATTTGACACTTAATCCTATTTATACTTAGAAGACAAGAACCTAATAAACATCAAGAAGAAGTTTATCTACATAAAATATTGCTAATGAAACCCATGAGACAAAAATACATTTTTATTATCATTGTCTTCTTCTTTTCATAATTACATAGTCAACATGAAGACTGACCTAGTTACATTTTACAACACTCCCTCTTAACTAGGGAGGTACTCATATAGTTGCATGATCATTTTCAACTAAAGAATTTCATAAGAAAAATCGGATTGGTAATCGCATCTGTATAGCATCATATCAACCAGCATTGTCCTAGTGCAAGGCCTTGACTAACAGCCCCATATCTCAACGAGACAATGGGCTACAATGCTGGCGAGACACATGACTAATAGACACCATAGTCATTGTCTCTCTAAGGTACATACCCCACCTATGTGTTCCCAGAGTATGACCTTCTTGGACTATTCTTTTCTTGGGTAGCCAGCCCTCAAAGAATATCGGTCCACGACTACTCTTATCTTGAATGCCCTATCTCATTCTCAAAGAGTATCGAATGCCAGATGATTACCCAATCCTCCATTCTGTCTTCCAGGTGAAGACCAGAATAATGTGTCTATCCATTCTCTTCACATGGCCTTCACAAATACTTACGGCTGTTAGTCCTGGTCTAGTGCATGACACATGTAATAGAGAATCACATACATCACTCCCTCTTAACACAGGAAGGACATAATTCAAGTTTCTTCCAAGCAAGAAACTTTCCATCGGGCTCCTTATCAACCAAAGTCCTGAAGCAGCAATCCAGCTACTCATGAAGAGTTCCTCCCCTCGATGTCATGGATTTCGATATTGAGGAATCTTCAACTTTTGGCTTCATAGGGCACAAATCATCCATCACATTCAGTCATGAGTCATGTCCATTAGAAAGTGATTCATCGGTCTTTCTCATCTGGTCCATCGTTATGCCATGCTCCTTTCCTTCAAATCATATTTAAGGATCATACATCCTTTCTCGTGATTAGCAGCCCTGCACAAATTCATCCAAATAAACATATACATATGAACTTTTAGAAAAAAGGTTACCTTAGTGATGATCTTTCACCATGACATCTTCCTGTAGGCATCGGCATCCTTTATACAAATTGACACATTTCCTAATGATATGTTTTTCCAAGGGTCTTCTTCTTTACTAGACTTCCGTTAGAGTCTACATATCATCCCAGGAGATCTCCTAGTCACATCTTCTTGGTCTCTGGATGATAACTGCCTCTTGACATGGTTGCATTTCATGATCTCTTCCTCTCTGCACATTCTTCTTTCCTAGGATTTTACAAATTTTCCACTTTCTAGTTTACGTACAACCGCCTCATATTCTATGAGGACATATTATGTTGATTTCATCTGTCAGTGCATCGAGAGATCCTCCTTCATAGATCATACTCCTAAATATTCCTGCAACCATATGACATGACTTCACAACATCCAATGTCAGCATATAATTATATACATATCTCATACCTTTTTCCCTTGAGTCATCTTGTAGCAATTTCTCTAGAATGAAGAGCTTCATTCCTTTGACCTACTTTATCAATATGTCATCACATCCCAGAATTCGGTCTCCATGATGACCCTTGATCTCATGACTACTTTACTTCAGGAGAGAGATTTTCCAGACGCTGTTTCACCGAGAGCTCCTTTCATGCTTCTATTGAGATGCTTCTTAATGTAGATTGTTTTCTATTATACAATTTTACAATCAATCAGAGACCAATTAAAGAGAAAGATGACCTCAATCATAATAGAGATTTCTTTATTCTTCCTTCTTGGATCTTTTAGCATCAGGTTCTTCTCTTTCATTAGTGACATGGGCTCCTTCCTTTTTCCTTTTGTCCTTTCTTAGTTTAGGACAATCTCGTTTATAATGCCCAAAATTATTACACTCAAAGTATCGTGCTTTATTCACATTTCTCCTATTATTTTGAGGACCAAATTTACTAAATCTTCCTTTCTTCCCGGACATGGTGGCAAAGGCTTGATTTTCTTTTCTTGATCCTTCTTTCAATCTTGATTCTTCTATCTTACCTAGACCTTGGAATGTCATGACTTCTTCTTTCCCATCTATACTGGAAGAGTAATCTCTCCGTTCTTTTGGTAAGACATTTTGTATCATAGTGATTATTTCTCTATCGGACATTACTTCTCCCAATTTTAGTAGTTGTTCTCGTATTGTGAAAATCTTCATCAGATATGGAATTATTCCTTCTATTGAAATTTTCAATTTGTATAGTTTTTGTCTCAGGGATATTATTTCCTTTGTAGAACATTTGAGAACTGTTCCACCGATTTATCATATATTTCTTTTGAGGATTCTAGCTTTGATACATAGGGAATAAGAGAGTCTTTTATGGACTCTATAAGAATCCTTCGAGCTCTTATATCTCCCTCCATGTATTTGGTATATGCTGGAATATCATCTTTTGGAGGTTGTATAGTCTATCCTTCTATGAAACCCATGACTTCATTTTCAATTAGCTTTAGATCTATTCTTTTCTTCCATGCATTAAGGTTAGATAACCCAACCAGTTTGTTGCTTTCTAAACAATAAGTCATTTGGACAAATTTAGATGAAGTCATAGATACTTTCTTGAGAGAGTGACTTTCTTCTGCAGCAGCCTTCTTGATGATAACGAAGAGGTTAAGGATTTCTTCCAAGATAGAATTCTTCAATCTAGGTGATCTTGAATTCTTGATGGTAGAGGATGTTTGAAGTAGCTAGATAGTCTTCTTTGTAGACTGATTAGACTTTCCAACCCAAACTTAGATCTATGCTTCCTTGAGTGTCTTTGTTGACAAGCAGCCCGACCTTGTGTTTAGCACCTTAGCTCTGATACTATGTTGAGAATTTGTAGGACTTGAGATTAATACAAAATTCTCTTCTTGATAACTACTTGTGAGCTTGCTTATGTATTCTCTTCTTTAACTTAGTTAATCTTTCATCAAGTCAATTATCAAAGTACATAGTCAAATGTAGAGACAGAATTATTTTTCACTTGTAACTGAATATCTTGAAATGTAGTTAGGAAGGTAAATCTCTGATTTACCTTCCTCACTTTCTACCACCTTGAGATCACTATCTTGTCTTTAACAAATTCTTTCCTTAGATGCTTTAAACTCAGATATGTCCTTATTGTACACTTCCTTCACCTTCCGCAATTTTCTGCACCAATCCTGTACCTTATTGTACCTATCCGCAAACGGTACCTTCAACAATCTATATCCTTCAATTACTTCCGCAATCCTTCAGTCACATCCGCAATCTATACCTTTCAGTCACTTCAGCAATCTATATCCTTCAGTCTCTTCCGCAATTTATACCCTTCAGTCACTTCCAAAATTTGTATCCTTCAGTCACTTCTATTTCAAATAAATCCGCATTTTCTTGTCCTCTAAATGAGCCGCAGTATAGACATATATATAGGTGACTGATCAGCTATTAGGCCGACTTGCAGTTTATTTTCTCTAGCTTTTTATGAGGTATTACTTCACATATATTCCAAGATTGTTGAAGGTTGTTTCCATTATATTTTGAGCTTGTCTTCCAACACTTTTTGGAGGGCTATTGAGAGCTTCTTTACAAGGTCTTCGAGCATATCCATCTGAACTGGATCTTTCATGATTTGACACTTAATCCTATTTATACTTAGAAGACAAGAACCTAATAGACATCAAAAAGAAGTCTATCTACATAAAATATTTCTCATGAAACCCATGAGACAAAAATACATTTTTATTATCATTGCCTTCTTCTTTTCATAATTATATAGTCAACATGAAGATCGACCTAGTTACCTAGTCACCATGAAGACCGACCTAGTTACCTAGTCACCCTGTACCTGTCATCTGTGATCTGACCATCCAACACCTCACGAGAAAAACGATCCTTGGAGTACTCTACTAGTAGTTGAACCCTCCAGTCCATATCTATGCTCATCAAGGACAGCGTTGCTGGCCTGCATGATAGAGCATCGACCACCACGTTGTTCTTCCCTTTGACATACTCGATGTCAAAGTCATAAGCCTGGATCTTACTAACCTACTTCTTCTGCCTCTCTTGCAACTGCTTCTGTTCAAGGAAAAACCGGAGGCTATTGTGATCAGTCCTCACCCGAAACCTCTTGCCCACCAGATACTGTCGGAACTTGTCCAGTGTATGCATAATGGCCAACATCTCCTTGTCGTATATAGGATACAACCTCTCATGCGGCAATAGCTTCCTGCTCTCAAAGGCTATGGGGTGGCCTCCCTGCATCAAAACTGCACCCACTCCCTCTCCCGAAGCATCACACTCCAAAATGAAGGGGTGCGTGAAATCCGACAAATCCAGCACTGGGCAGCAACTCATCACCTCCTTGAGCCTGTCAAAGGCTCTCTGCTCTATATCATTCCAACTGAATGCCCCCTTCTTGGTGAGATCTGTGAGGGATGCAGCAAGCTGGGAAAATCCCTTGACAAACTTCCGGTAGTAGGTGCAGACGCCTACAAACACCAGGAGTTCTGTCACATTCTTCAGCTCCGACCATTCCCGGATGGCCTGGATATTCTCCTCGTTGACTCACTCCATCAACACCAATGATATGCCCCAAATAGAGCATCTTTGTCAACCCAAACTCGCACTTGGAGAGCTTAGCAAAGAAATGTTGCTCCTCCAAAATACGCAGTACAACCTCAGTGTGTTGTAGGTGATCCTCCCAAGTGCGATTATAGATAAGGATATCATTGAAGAACACCAGCACAAACTTCCGCAACTGATGACGAAAGATGTGGTTCATACAAGACTGGAAAGTGGCCAGTGCATTGGTTAGCCCGAAGGGCATCACCGAAAACTCGAAATGGCCATAGTGGCATCTGAAAGAAGTCTTGGGGACATCCTGGAACCTCACTCGGATCTGATGGTATCCCGGCCTCAGATCCATCTTGGAGAAGGATTTCGATCCCCTCAGCTCATCTATCAACTTGTCAATCCGCGAGATGGGGTATTGGTTCTTCATTGTCTTCTTGTTGAGATCCTGGTAGTCAATGCACATCCTTAGTGTGCCATCCTTCTTCTTCACCAATACGACAGAAGAAACAAATGGGCTAGTACTGGGCCGGATGTCTCCCAGTGCTAAGAGCTCATGAATGGCTCTCTCAATCTCATCCCTGTAGGCTTTGGGATGCCTATAGGGTGTGGTGATCACAACCTGAATACCCCTGCTCCAGTTCAATGGTATGCTCAAACCCATGGTCCGGTGGCTGTCCTGGTGGTATATCCCCAAAAGCCATGGAATACTTGTCCAAAATCAACTACACATCTGGTTGAATTGTCTGCCCTGTGGCCCCTGCCTCTGAAATATGCAGCTCTACTGCCCACTATATGTCTCCCTTCCGGAAGTCTGCCTCCATCCGGTGTGCTGAAATTGTCTATGGAGGATGTGAGCATGCCTCAGATCATCACATGCTTACCGCTCTTTTTGTCCATCCACTCCATCTCCAAAGTCTCTCAATCTATGGTGACCTTCCCCAGCATGATCAACCACTGCACTCCCAGCACCACGTTGGTGTCTGGAATGTCGACCACAAAAAAATTATCTATCATGGTGTAGGGTCCCCATGGTCACTGCTAATGCCAAAAGTATCTAGCAAACTGCATTGTTCTAGCACCTAGTACTAGTACTGAGAAGCCATCAAAGCTCTTTGTCTGTATGCCCCTCCTCTCTACCAGGTGGGCATCAATAAAGTTGTGAGTGGCCCCACCATCGACTAGAACTGAAACACGTTGTCCCTTAACGGTGCCCCAGACACGCAGTGTCAAATTCTTTGGAACCCCTCGCAAAGATGCAAGGACTCCTCCTGTAGGTGCAAACGCTGCTCCTCTTGCTCCTAGGGGAGGAGGTGGTGGATGATCCCCTCTCTGCACTACAGCGATGGCCTCTCCCTCTATCCCCTTCCTTGCGGCACATCGATGACCCGGTGCCCATGGATCTTGGCATGTGAAGCATAGCTTCCTCCGTCTCAAGTCTCTCCGAGTATCATCGTCTAAAGGCTGTTGGCCTTGGTTCCCCTTCGGCGGTGGAACTCTCATGTCCTTCCCCTTTGGCTAAAATGTCGGTCTATGGGGGAAAGGAGCTTTGGTCTTGGGAAAAGCATCCTGCAAATCTCTCGTCCTCCTAACTGCATCCTGAAGTGTAGCAGGCCTTGTGGATCTAACTAGCCCACGCATAGGTTCTTCCAACCCATCAATGAACATGTAAATCCTCCTAGCTAAGGACAAGTCGAGTACCATCACTGAAAGTCTCAAGAACTCGGAAATGTAAGTTTCCCAGTTCCTGGTCTGCTTGAGTTTGGTCAACTCAAAAAAATGCTCTTTTAAATGCCTCCGGTCAAACCGCTCCACCAATCTCCATGTAAAATCAGCAAACGTTGTCACTGTTGAGTGACCCAGTGTGGCCATCCCATGGAACCACCAATCATGGGCCTCTCCCTCAAGGTGCAGTGCTGCCACCCTGATGGCATCCCCCTCTGCCATCTGATTAAGATAAAAATAAATTTCCAGCTTCTCCACCCGAGCTTTCGCTGAACATTTTCATGACCCGTCAAAAGTTGGCAAGAAAAACCTGCCCACGATACGTTGCAACTTACCTCCCTAAGTGTACCCATCACCTCTGTTCTAGTTGCAGGATCTATTGTCCTTTTTGAGCTGGCAAAAGTCGTGGAAAGTGAGAGCTTCACCAAACTCTCACCCATAACCGATACTCCACAAAATAGTCTCCCAAATGAACCACCTCCGACTCCTGGGGTCCTCCCGTTCTAGTGTTTGTAGTCAAGAATGTGGGCATCGTGGAACGTGGGGGAGTGTGTGGTACTACCTGTTGCACTGTGATGTGCTCTTGTATGTGATGGGAAGTGTCAAATCCCTCATCAATGAGAAAACCCCTTGGGGTTTCACGCTGTCTGGTATCCGCGGCAAACTTCTGACCCATCTCCTCTATCCTCCTCGAGAGCTCCTGCACAGATTTCAGGAGGTGATTTCCGTACTCCTTTCCGTCATCTCTTTCTTCAGCCATAGGTTCTTCCTCCTCTGCGTCCACCACTAGAACGTAGTCCCCTTCTCCAAATATTGCCTCGAGTCTCCACTCTCGGCTCTTGGACCACTTTGTCCGGTAAGTGATGTATTCCTTTCCTCTGGGTGTCATACACTGATCTACTCCACAGGATGTGCCAAGTCTATGAGCTGTGATACCACTGTAATATTCCGAATAGGAAATAAACAATAATAGAAAGGAACATAAACAATAACTACATCAGATAGAGAGACATCATGAAAAACATTGCGAACATGGAGAAAAGCTGAGCCATTTTATTATAATCTGAAAGATGAAAATGTGTATAAAGGTGAACAGAATGATGGCACCTTGGCTTGCTCAAGGAAAACTGAAAATACTCTTAGAATCCCACGGTGAATGGCTGCTCTCTCTATGACTGCGTAACTCCGTGATCTGCTGCTGCTGCTGCCTCTGTCTGGAATGGAGCTGCTCTTTGGGGTTGTTCCCCTGCTCAGAAAAATATGAAACTCCGAATATGAGCTCTCCTCCAAAATCCCAGAAAAACCTAGGAAGGAATTCCAGAAAGGCTGACCTCGGAATTTGACCCCCCTTGGGAAAATCACGCACTCCAGGTGAGTATGCTGGCCCTAATCTGTCAAACTGAAAAGGATGGCCTCCTCCTACTGCAAAAGATGATTTGTGAATGGTTGATCCCTTCACACTACTCCCGAGCTGAAATCCCTGATCTCCCTTCTCTCCCGGTGTTGTCTCCTCCCAAGACTGCGTAATCCCCGAGTGTGACTGCATTGCCTTAGTGACTGCGTGCTCCTGGCTGAAAGGTACTACGTACTCTGGTTTGAAAAACAATGGTGGGTCTCCTCACCTGAGTGGGCACTGGAATTCCCCCAAGGCTGAGGTTGGGATCTCCGCTCGGAGACACCCGTGTGCTGAACAGCACCTGCAGACTTTGCTAAATAGCGTAAGCATCCTCAATGTCTGATAGACAGAAAATCAGAAGATGCATAATAGAATGACTGAATGGTTAGCCTCTCCCTCCTTTTAGGCTTGAGAGCCTAGCTCTCCCTTGGGCCTCACTCAATTGCGTTGTCCCCTCATGGCCACACTGTCCCCAATAGACTGCGTTGTCCTAGCCCACGCTGCCTCCACGCTGTCCCTCTCCATGCACTGTCACTTGGCTCCCCTGGGTGTAATATTCCCTTTTTGGTGTCACCTATGACAGGGCTAGGGTGGACTTCCAGAGATAGGAGCAGACCGGTTACAGGTACAGGTTGGTGTCATTAGTGGGGCCAGGGAATTTTTGAGGAGTTTTAAGGAGTTTCCATGGTGTCTGGTGGCATTTGCTTGATATATTCCATCATCCGAGCAGTTTGGCTTTCGTTCCGGTGCATTTCGACAACTTTCGGAAATTTGAGTTATTTTTGGGCTTAAGTCTGCTGATTACGCTCAAGGTGGCATTCCGGGAGGAATTCATGATGGAACACCTTAGTGTAATAGCTCATTGGAACCGGGACGAGGATACCTACATGGTGGGATGGTTGGACACGGGTTTCAGTGACCGGAGGAGGCGTGGTATGATTTACCCTTTTCTGCATTAAAAATGAATATTTTAATAAGAGGGAAAAGTGCTCCATGAATAAAATAATGCTCTAGAAGGCCCTAAGAGTTCTATAAAATAAAGGGAGGAGGCCATTGAGAGATATCTTTGGGATCATATCATTTTCTTGTATGAGAGGTTTGAGACGTGGTTCTCTACTTCATCCGTAGCCTCGGGACGGAAACCCTCGGGTGATTTGTGAGTGTTGGACAGAAACCCAACTCTCTTGAGGAGACTTCATTCAGAAGTTTCGCAGAGCTTCAGAGATATTGGAGTGAGGATCATTTAGATCTTCAACAAGTGCTTCAGTGGATTTAGTAGTAGCTGTTGCCGGAGGGAGAGTGCAACAATTCGATTTTGGAGGTCGCCGCAGTGTAGCAGTGCAGCAGATTATCTTGGTGACCAGTTTTACATCTTAGTTCTTTTTGGGTCAGATCTATATGTAACCCTCATTATTATTTATAATAAAAGCTGAGATTCTTCCTATTCTATGTGGTATCGGATTGCAGTGTTTCATGTCTTTTTATTTTACATGGAAATCTTTTGTTGAGTGAATGTTTATTTTACGGCAAAATGTGGAGTTCAGTATTTTCTGCAATTTTAGTTAAAATATCCCTTTCGGGATATTACACTGGGCCCCATGCTGAAATCCGAATTTGTCTAAGTGACTTTAGGGAGTTATTTTATCCTATGTTTGGGTTATGGGTCCCATCACCCCTTTATTTCATGACTAAACATTAAAAAGGCAAAATCTGAGCAAAATTAATATTTCCAATTAGCTGTTGCTAATTGGGAATATTACAAAATTCCACTTTGGCTTGACCCCTTTTCTCTTCCTGATCCTTGTAGAATTCTATAAATTCCATCAAAAGTCTGTGAACTTATTCAATAACCACTTTGTTTGGTTTTTTCTTAGATTTATTAGAGCTTGATGCCTCCTGGAATGAAGATAAAAACTTGTACTAGGCTATAAAGCCTTCTAACCATTCCCTCACATCATAGGCATATGGTAGGGTTTCCTTCTCTTCCCTTGGGTGGCCTCTAGGCTTCTTACTTGCATCTTCCATCGAAATCACTCTTTTGGACTTCTTCCTATTTCCCCTTGCCTAATTATGGCTTGCTCTACTTCTCCTTTTCTCTGCACTCTTAGTTTTCTTCATAGATTGGAAGGGAAGCTTCCATGATCCCTGGCTTAGGCCAAACAACCGATGTGTCCAGACCCTTCCTTCCACTTTGCATTCCAACTTAGTGTTGATCAAGGTTGTCATTGATGTCAATATGGCATTGTTGAGATGGAAAATATTTTTGTGATACATGAATAACCCTAACCTCACTATGCAAACCCTAAGAGGGTCCCCTAAGCATGAAGATTGAATCATAATATCAAACCCTAGCTATATACCTATCTATATGATGGCTGCCCTAGATTTTTTATAATGAATGAAGGAACCCTTACCATGAATGCATAATCATGACAAACTCTAGGCTCATATGCATAAATCAATGAAGCCTTGTATGCCCATGAAGATGCCCTAATCCTAATGAAGAACACATGTAAAAGACACCCCGCATAAACTTGAAGGCCTAAGTCTATGAAGAAAGACCCCTAGCACTGTTAAAAGCATAAAATCCTAAAATAATGATGACAATTCACAAAATACAATTTTATTGAAGGAAAAACGACCTCATTGAAGAATGAAATTGACACCAACTTGTAGAGGATATTTTTTCCTTTTCTAACGAGCTATTACACGCCTCCTAACTCCTTTTAGTCTGTAAGAAAATGATTTTCTAAGATGAAATATTATATTTTATGCTTGCCAACCTAAGTCGACTTGTGTAGGCTTGGCATGTCGTCCAAGGGATGTGTCTTTTCATTTATAGGTCAAATATAGTATAAATAGGAGTTAAAACATTTCATTCTAGCATCAAACTTCGATGAAAATTACAAATATAGAAGACAAGAGGACATACAAAAAAGGAAGAGACCGAGGACAACTTTTAAGATCATTGTTTGGGCTATTTTTTGTTAAGGTCATTATTATAGCCGGATTTGTGGAGAAAGTTGTGAAAAGTCAGCTCGGTCACCATTTGAAAAGGCACAGACTTGTGTTTCAGATTGCACCACACCACAGAACTCAGACTTGTGTTTCAGATTGCACCACACCACAGAACTCAGACATGTGTTGCAGCCAAGGAACCAACCCTCAGATCTTTGTTTCAGATTGCAAACCAGTGAAATATAGTCTCAAACTTGTGGAACTAAGGAACCAACCTTCAGATCTCTGTTTCAGATTTCAAACAAGTGAGATTTAGGGTCAGACCTATAACACTTTGAAGGCTTGGACTTATAGCACTGTGAGCTCGGGCTTGTGATCATTTTCCTCGGATCTATGACATAAGTGCAGGAACATTAGTTGTTCAGATAGCTGACTTGTGGAGAAATAAGGATTGTTGAACCTGCAAAATTACCTTGGATCAACATTCAGTTCTACGTTAACACTTGTTAGACAATATCTCAGACAACTGCCCTAACATCTCGGAACAATGAATTGGCCTCCAAGAACAAGTGATTGAGGCTCAGAAGACTATTTAGGAAACCTTGGAGTCTTGGTGTATTAACTCAGTTTGAGAACCCTCGGACTTTCCTGCAGATGTGTCTTGGACAGCTACCTTTGGAGGCTGGGACAGTGACATAAAAATTTCTGACCTGAACACAAAAACTCTTTCCCTATCTTGAATCCTTGTCCAATCTACTACAGAACTTGTGTTATTACATAACACAAGTCTTGAAGGCAATCCTAGAGACTGATGTAGAAGCATATTGGTCAGTTATCTTGTGAAGCAAATCTATAGACACCTCCAAGCAAGCATCCTTGAAGAAAATCCTTGGAGCCTTGCCAAGCCTGTTTGGAGTCACACCTTGAAGTTGTTATTGAAGAATAATTAAAGAAGCCTTTGAAGATTTGTTATTGAAGAATAATTAAAGAAGCCTTTAAAGATTTGATTGAAGACACCCTTGGAGAGTTCTTGGTGCAGAACTTGGACAACTTATTGAAGGTCTTGGAGCTATTTGGGAGACCATGATGCAATGTTGATGTCATCATGAGGTGACCTTGAAGAATTTTGTTTGGGTAACATGAAGAGCAGTGGTGACACCTTCATGAGAAGACAAAGTTATCATTGATAAGTTGACTGCCTTGGAGATCATTTGATGGCAGCACTTAAAGTGAAGATATTTTCAAGGCTCGTTACAGAAGATATTGGGAGTCGTGAAGAAGCATTAAAAATTATCTTGACGAATTGAAGTTGTGGGTCCCTAGAGGATAGGAGTCCTCAAGAAGACCAAGTGAAAGCCTATACCAGTGAGAGGGTTGGAGCCCTAGAGGTTGGAGCCTGGTGGATTGAAGATTGGTGTCTTCATCTAGGATTGGAGCCCTAATTATTATTGTACTTGATTTATTGTAAAGAAGACAATTGGAGTCCTCTTTATTGATAAAAAGTATTTATTCTTATTGTTCATTTTGTGTTTATCTAAGTGATATTAACTCGTAAAGTAACAATTAAAAAGAAATGGCTCAAGGCTTTGTCTGGAAATCAGTGATTACTGAAATCACAATGAAAGAAGAATCCAAGGAATATAATGCAAGAGCGAGAAAAGAGAACTTGAGTGGGCTAACAGATGCTATAAAGGCCAAAGTGGAAAAGTGTTCATCGACAAAAGGTATGTGGGACAAACTTCAAGATCTTCACTCAAAAGGATCATTAACCATGACCTCTAGTCAAGAAGATGATGGAAAGAAAGAAGGAAATCCATAACCCATTAACGAAGCTGAAAATAAGAGAGAAGACATCAAGACCAAAGAAGACCTAGAAGATGAATAAAATGAAGAGGACTTCACAGAAGATCTCATGGCAAAACTTGTAGCTGCCCTAGAAGAAATAAACAGTTTGAAAAAGGAAAATGAGGAGCTCAAGAAGCAAGCACGAGATGGTGACCATGACCTATTCAAGCTTCAAGTACAAGAAAGATATGAGGAGCTCGCCAAGCTTAAGGAGTTCATCAAAACAAGAAAAGGGATCATGAAGAAGTCATATCCATGACAAATCAATTGGATAAAGCAAAGAAAAAGGAAGACACTTTGTCAAGCCATCTTGAACAAACTTACAGCGAAAATTGGTCAATACAAGGAAGAGGTCTTCTCCCTTAAATCTCAACTAGGAGAAGCAAAGAAACAAGCACAAGGAGCTAAAAAGGTGATGGAGTTTTGACCCTCCTAGAAGGACAAGCCGATGAAGCAGAAAAGGAAAGAAATGCCATGATATGCCAACTAGAAGAAAAGAATGAAGAGATATTCAAATTAAAATTAGATATCACCTCACTTAAGGGCCAATCATGCGAAGCAACAAGAATGAAGGAAGAAATGGAAAACCATCTAGCAAAGAAGGATGAAGAATGCAAGATGATGAAAGAATAAATTGATCTCCTAAGAAAAGAAGTTGATCATTTGAACAAGAGTCTAAAGATCTCTCAAACCCTTGATGACATCCTAAGTCATCAAACATCTTTCCTCGATAAATCAAGTCTTGGTTATGTAGGTGAACCCTTAAATAGAAATGACGCAAACCCTAATGCTTCTAACAACAAGGATGTGGAGAAGCTTGCAAGTAATGTTGATGCCTCAATTCTAGCAAAGACAAGGAAAAGAGTCGAGATGACATTGGAAGAAACCATACTCCAAGAAGATATGCAGATGGTGTCAAGAATACAAGATGCAATGGATATCATCAAAGAATCCCAAGGAAAAAACACTTCAGAAGTACATCGCGACAATCTCCATTCAGAATATGCATTCTTCCATCAGTGATCAAAATCACTCTTTTCATATTCATTTTAGGTATCCCATTCAAAAAAATTTAATTATTCCATTAGGTCATGTAAAAAATTGATTCACTGATGGTAGCCCTAGTCTCAAAATCTCACTCTCCCTCACAAATTCTCATTTGTTGGTCCACCTTCATGTCTTGCTGAGCATAAAAACACTTTTGAAAAGCTCATTTCACTGTCTTATCTCAGTCAAAGTCAACTATGGAGTCAGGCCATTCAAGGTCCCATTAGGTCATTAGGTTTCATTTTTCAAGGTCCAAAAATGCACCATGTCATCTCAATAAGGTCAGCAAAAGGTGTGAGAGTGATTCAATAAACATTTCATTATCAGCTGCAGAGCATTATCAACATGTAAATATGATATTTTAAAGTTGTAATTATGGTTTCCAGTATGATTTTCATACTCAAATGTAATTATTTCCAAAAAACAAAGTTTTTATTTATTTCATTTTTTATGTAATTTTATGCTTCTTATATGTAATAAGTAACTGCCCTAAAAGTTGTCAACTCCAACTTCCATGCCAAACTGAATATCACCACTAAATCAAAGTGACAAGTGTCAAACTCCAGCAACTTCATCTTGCAAAGAAGAAAAAGTCGAAGAAAAAGCATATTCAACATGCTTTCAAAAAGTGAGAAAAAAACATGGGAAAAGTGGGTTTTTGGATCTAAATCGAAAATCACTCAAGTATTTAAGACTCCTAGACATCAAATTCAAATTAATTTCCCTCTTATTTCATCGAGCAAACAACTAAGGAGAGCGAAATTTGTGATTTTCTGAGCAAAATTGAGAAAAACAGAGCAGAAGGGTGCTTATCCTCTTAGCGTTGCGCTTATCCTCTTAGTGTTGCGCTTATCCTCTTAATGCTATGCATATGCTCTTGGCGCTGCGCTTATCCTCTTAGCACTGCGCGTATGACCAGAAAGGATCAGAAACTCATCAAATTTGCAAAAAATCGCCCCCAGACTTCAGCAATCATTCTTCACACTTCCAATCAAGCAAGTGACTTTTACATCATTCTCCTCTTCATCAAGGTCATTTTGAATGTGTGAGTTGGTTAAAAGCAGATTTGGTGTCTTCTTGAATGTGAAACCCTAGTTTTTCTCCCTTGCACTCATAATTCCCAAAATCCCATTTCCCTTACACTCAATACCATCCCTACATTGTTAAAATCCATTCCCAAATCCCTATTATCATAATCCCTATCCCTAAGCTACTAATTCCCAAAACCCTAAGCCTAGGTGCTATTTTGACCTAGGCTCCTAAATCCCAATTCCCATCACTCTTTCACTCCTTTTCCCTTCCCCATTCTTCATATCCCTAAACACTATTTCCCATAAAATTCCCTTTCCCCATATCCTATCCCCAAATTAACCTTCCACACTATCACCTACTTCCCTAGGGTTTGAACACAAACACAACATGGCAGCAGAAGGAGAACATAACAGATCACATAGTGAGGAAGAGGAAACTAGAGGGTAGGAGACCACATAAAGGGGGTAGGATAATCAGACATGAACCTGTCAGCACTAGGGAAATTTTTGCTTCTCCAATGATAGTGACATGCTTCAAACATGTTGGTTGTTATGATTTCTGTGAACAAATTCAGAGGGTTCAGCATCATTCCATGTTAACTAGGCTCTTCATATCTAAACTCCATAACAACCAGGTTACCCTAGCTGGTGTCACCTTTACTGTCTCAATTGCCATCATTTCAGCTGCCACAGGGATCCCAAATGCTAGGAAAAGGTAGTTCAAAAAGAGTGATTTGGAAAATCAACACTTTGAGCCCTTTTTAAAACCTAGATACAAGAATGAGAAAAAGAGGATGTTTCCTTTTTCCTACCTCCTGGACAGATTTGCACCCATGATGAAGATAATCATGAAGTACTTTACATGTGAAGGTAGATTCTCAAGGCTATATACCTATCACATCCGGCTCCTAATGCATTTCACTAGGGTAAGGATGCTCAATATACCTTACTACCTTTTCCGGAGTGTTGAAAAGATGGCTATTATTGCTCAGAAAAGGGAGTATGAACACCAAATGAAAAGTATTTTCCATCATTCCCTTATCAAAATCATTCTCAATGAGCTCAACATTGCATGGGATACCTTCATAGTCCATGATATCTTCAAAGATCCTCCTACTCAGCATGCTCAAAATCTGCCTTCATCATCTCAGCCATCCACTTCCATCCCTCCATCTCAGCCTACTGTACATTCACCATCATCATATCAGTCCTCTTTATCTACTTCACCACCATTATCATCATCCCACACTGAGACTGAATCCCCTATCAGAAACGAGATTTATGAGGCAGAGAAGGCTAGTATGGTTGAGGTCGAACCATTGTCAAAAACCTACCAGAGAGGCCACAGGCATGTGTTTGCTCCACACATAGTGGGAGGGGCCATGTCTTCTACATTAGCAAAACAGGTGGACAAGGGTAAAGGAAAGTTGATTGAGACAAAAACTCAGCCAGAGGTGAAACATGATGAAAACCTCCATGAGACTGAGCATGAGTTTGAGTTGGTTGACCTAGGTGATGATGATGACAGCCAGATCATTAACATGGCCATCAAAGGTAAGGATGCAAAAATTAGAGACCTCCAAACCAACCTTGCTAGAGCCAAATATGTTATAAACTTTCTTGAGCAAGAGAATGAACAATTGAAAACCAAACAGTTCATTGATGAGGTGAAATATTACACTGCTCAAAGAGAGGCTCAAAAGACCAAAGTCATGCTAGATGAAACACTGGAGAAGTATGGCTTACATGATGAAGAAGAAGAATAGGTATCAAGGCAGAGACCTAGAACTAGTGGGGCTGAAAAGAGCTTTAGCTCTAAAGAGACAAAGGGAAGCTGAGCTTGCTGATCAGCTAACCCTAAATGAGCAGCTTACTATAGAGATCAATAAGAATAGGGAGCCATGGCTTGATAGAGAAGCTACTAGCAAAGGAAAATAAGGATAAAGGAGGAAAGTCAAACATTAGGCACGGAAGGAGAAAATTGCATTGGCCAAGCTCAAAAGAGCCAATGCCAAAATTGAAGCTCTCACTCATCAAAAGGAGAAGGACAGGTTGGAAATACTTGTTGAGGCTTCACTCCAAGCCTAGCCACCTCATCAGCACCCTTTCCACAAATTTTGAGGCAAGTTGCAAAATTTTTGTCGAAGTTGTACATTACTGTGTTATTCTGCAAATGCAAATATCAAAAAAATGGTCATAAGCGCAGCGCCCTTGGCGTTGCGCTTATGTCTGGGGCACATTTTGAGAGAAATAAAACCACCATGAGACTTGTAATGACATATACATCTAGAAAACCCACTTTTCCAAGCTTGATTTGCAGTTTCAGGAGGTTAAAAGGCAAAAAACCACCAAAAAAACTGTAATATTCCTAATTAGCACTGCTAATTGGAATATTTCATTTTTGTTTAATTTTGCCGCTTTAGCTAAAAATAATAAATAAAGTGAGAAATAAGGGGGGTCATCTCACTTTATAAAATAAAGTGCTTTCCTAGTTGATGGACGTTGTAACTTAAAGGGGTGGCCATGGGGGTCCACACGCACATGAGGAGGCCTCACGCTGACCCAAGGGTGACTGCGCAGGGCAAGGAGGGTGAAGGACGTAGTTAGGGTTTTTGGAGGGAGCTAGCACTATATAAGGTGGGGTTTTCACTCCATTTGATATTGTTGATATGATATTGATATTGAGAGCTAGACTTCTGTCTACTTCAGCACGCCGGTTGTTTAGTCGGTCTGCAGCACTGTTTAGTGCAAACTGAGTGTCTCCGGTCGGAGATCTCACCCTTGGCTCCGGGGGACTTCGAGTGCCTGCTCGAGCAAGGTTTTTCCTTCAGTTTCAGTGGTGATTTGCGGTGGTTTTATGGTGGACGTTTTGCAGAGGAGTTGCCCCTTGAGTGAGTATTTGTGATCTGGAGAAAGAGACAACGATTTCGATTGAGGAGGGCCATCGATCTTTGTTGAAGCGACTTGTTGGGTGGTTGTTGCCGGTGGTTTGGCGATTTTCCGGCTTGGAGGGTGCTATTTCATGGGAGGAGGTTTGCGGGGAGGATTCGACTAGCTCCCAGCGTTTTCTTGGGCTTCTGCGCTGTCACTGGGAGAGACAGCGTTTTCTCTGGAGAGGGTTTGTTTGGTGCATTTTCGGAGGTGGAGCATTTGCTTCACGATTTCTGGGTTTTGTCCGGAGGGTTGAGATCAGCTAGCCTTCCAGTTTTCAGCTCATTCCAGTGAGGGGATCAGCCCCTAGTTCCAGTATATTGCAGCAGCAGTTTTCTACGGCAGTTTCTCCAGCCAGCTAGGACGCAGTCTCTATTGCAGCCATTTCTTATTCTGAGAGGGTCTCCACTTGCCTAGTGCAAGGATAGGTGCACTCATTCTGATTATCTTTGTACCCATATACATGTATTCTCAGATTAATAAAATGGCTTAGTGTTCTGGCATTTTATGTGTATTTGTTCCATATTCTGGTTCCGGCATTTTGTTCTATATATCTGCTTGTTTGTATTTCTGTGTATTACTGTCTATTTCCCGTTGGGGATATTACAGTGGTATCAGAGCATAGTTCTGGCTCAGCCTGTGGTGCTAACAGTCTATGACGCCCGGGGATAATCCCTACATCGATCGGAGGAGACGCAGAGGCGTTGAGGGTAGGTGGAAGTTTCCCTTCGGGGGAAGTGATTCTGATCAGGAGCCACCTGAGACAGATTCAGAGGCGGAGCAGCCTGTGAGGGGCACAGAGCAGCGGGGCCCGATGGCAGACACAGAGAGGAAACTAGATGCACTCCTCCATCACGTGCAGGAGATATCACAGAGGCTCACGGCCGTAGAGGTAGGACAGAGAGAACCCCCTAGGGTTTTCCAGGTCGGTGAGGGATCGGGTATGTCTCACCACGTACCAGTGCATGATGCTATCCCCATTGTGACGACTCAGGCACCCACACGATCCACTATGCCCACTTTCTTGCCAGAGGACACAGGGGCAGAAGTACAGGGAGGTGCACGGAGGGATATTCCAGCACCCACGCGACCCACCATGCCTACCTTCCTGGCAGAGGACGCGGAGACAGCAGCACAGCGAGAGATGGATCCGGCTCGGATGGCTGGCATTATTGCAGAGTATCAGGCTTTCGGACAGGCCTTCATGGATTCTCTCACCTTCGAGGGCTATCTCCAGGTCCAGTATGGCATTAGACCCCGTGATCATCACCGGGGGCACAGGCACCACCGTGATGACCACCGCGCAGCGAGCAGATTTCATTTGCCCACGTTCGATGGCTCATCGAGCAGTTCGGCAAAGTCTTGGGTGGAGAAGCTGGACATCTATTTCCAACTTAACCCGATGTCGCAGTTAGAGGCCATTAAGGTGGCTACATTGCATCTGGATGGTGAGGCCCAAGACTGGTGGTTCCATGGGATGACGACACTCGAGCATTCTGCAGTGACGACATATGCCGAGTTTACCCGGAGGGTGGTAGAGCGCTTTGACAGGAGGGATCCGGAGCAGCACTTTGTTGAGCTGACAAAGCTCAAACAGACTGGGAGTGCAAAGACATACATTTCAGACTTCTTGAGGGTTTCGGTGATGGTACCTGATTTATCTGCGGCTCGGATGGTTTACATGTTTGTGGAGGGGTTGTCAGAGCCACTTCGTGGCCTAGTCCGGTCGAACAGACCGGCTACCCTTCAGGATGCCATCAGCAGGACTCGGGACTTACAGGATGTCTTACCCAGGACTCGGACACCTTATCCCCAGAGACAGGCCTTCCGGCCTAAGGGTAAGGACACGAGGGCTCCGCCTCCCAAGGCGAATCCTGGACGAGGGCAGTTTGATGATGAGGCCAGGAGAGAGCTGAGGAGGAAGCGGTTGTGCTTCACTTGCCAGGAGCCTTGGGCACCGGGACACAGGTGTGCGGCAGGGAAGGCACATTTCATTGAGGTCTTCTCCGAGAGCAGTGGAGAAAAGGATGATGGGGATGATGTGGAGGCAGGAGATTGTTATGCAGTACAGAGTACCTTACCACCTCCACCACCCGCGACAGGTGGGGCATCGTTTGCACCCACTGAGGGAGCTCTAGCCGCATTGCGGGGAGTTCCCAAGTACTTGACACTGCGCGTACGAGGGACAGTGCGCGGGCAGCGGGTTTCAGTCTTAGTTGATAGTGGGGCCACCCACAATTTTATTGATGCCCAGATGGTTGAGCGGAGAGGCATACAGACAGAGGGCTTTGATGGGTTTTCTGTCTTGGTCCCAGGTGATCAGACCATGGCATGTGCTCGATATGTTCCGGAGTTATCAGTGACGATGGGCACTTATACATTGACAGATCACTTCTTTGTGGTGGACATTCCGGACACCAACCTGATATTGGGAGTTCGGTGGCTTATTACTCTAGGGAAGGTCACGATAGATTGGAAGGCCCTAGAGATGGAGTGGGATGATCCCAAGACGGGGAAGCATGAGAAGATACGGGGGCAGCACACATACCCACCTCAGACGGTGTCAGCACACAGCATGGAGGCGACTTTCCGCAAGGGAGATATAGAGTGGGCGGTAGAGTTGCGGGCTTCAGAGGCAGTGGATACAGGGCAGACAGTGCATCCTGATCTACAGTCTATTCTCGACAGGTATGCAGTGGTTTTCGGGGATATTCCACCAGGGCAGCCACCGGATCGGGGGTTTGAGCACACAATAGAGCTTGAGCAGGGGATACAGGCCGTGATTACCACACCGTATAGGCATCCCAAGGCCTATCGGGACGAGATAGAGCGGGCTATCCAGGAGTTGCTGGCCCTTGGTCACATTCGGCCCAGCACGAGTCCTTTCGCTTCTTCTGTAGTGTTGGTGAAGAAGAAGGACGACACATTGCGCATGTGCATTGACTACAGGGCTCTGAATAAGAAGACCCTGAAGAACAGGTACCCCATCCCCAGGATCGATGAGCTGATGGATGAGTTGAGAGGAGCACGGTTCTTCTCGAAGATTGACTTGAGATCCGGGTACCATCAGATACGCGTGAGGGAACAAGACATTCCCAAGACCGCTTTTAGGTGTCACTATGGGCACTTTGAGTTTCTGGTCATGCCATTTGGGCTGACCAATGCACCTGCTACCTTCCAGTCATGCATGAACCACATTTTCAGGGGTCATCTGAGAAAGTTTGTGCTGGTTTTCTTTGATGACATACTTATATACAGCAGGACTTGGGAGGAGCACCTCCAGCATATTGAGACAGTCTTGCACATCTTGGAGGAGCAGCAGTTCTATGCCAAGCTCTCCAAGTGCAAGTTCGGGTTGACAGAGATGCTGTATCTGGGACACATTATACGGGTGGACGGGGTGAGAGTCCACGAGGAGAAGATCAGGGCCATTAGAGATTGGCCAGAGCCGCGGAATGTGACGGAGCTTCGAGGATTCATTGGTATTTGCACATACTACAGGAAGTTCGTCAAAGGCTTCTCTCAGCTTGCTGCACCTCTCACAGATTTGACGAGGAAGGGGGCATTCAGTTGGTCGGACACGGCACATCGAGCTTTTGACAAGCTCAAGGAGGTAATGAGTAGTTGTCCTGTATTAGCGTTGCCAGATTTTACGCAGCCCTTTGTCCTAGAGTGTGATGCATCCGGAGAGGGGATTGGTGCAGTTTTGATGCAGGACGGTCATCCGATTGCTTTTGAGAGCCGAAAGCTCCTTCCACACGAGAGGTTGTATCCCATATACGACAAGGAGATGCTGGCCATCATGCATGCATTGGCCAAATTCCGGCAGTACCTGGTGGGTGGCAGATTCAGGGTGAGGATAGATCATAACAGTCTGAGGTACTTTTTGGAGCAGAAGCAATTGCAGGAGAGACAACAGAAGTGGATCAGCAAGATCCAGGCCTACGACTTTGACATAGAGTATGTCAAAGGGAAGAATAACGTGGTAGCTGATGCCCTTTCTCGTAGACCGGCCACGTTATCACTCATGAGCTTGGACGCTGATTGGAGGGCTCGATTGTTGGTTGAGTACTCCAAGGATAGGTTTGCATGCGAGGTTCTGGATGGGCAGATAGCAGATGACAGGTACAGGGTGGTCGATGAGATCATCTATTACAGGGACAGGATCTTCTTGACTGAGGGGTCTCAGCTCAAGAAGAAGATACTCCAGGCTTCACATGATTCACCATTGGCGGGCCATCAGGGGTTCACCAAGACATACAGGGCTATTCGGGAGAGGTTCTCATGGAAGGGCCTGAAGGAGGACGTACTCCAGCATGTCAGGGAGTGCGATGTTTGCCAGCGAAACAAGGGAGAGATGAGCCATCTTGCAGGGCTGTTGCAGCCTCTTCCCATTCCGGAGGGGAAATGGGAGAGCATATCGATGGACTTCATCACGGGGTTGCCCACAGTGCAGGGCAAGGATTGCATCTTCGTAGTCGTTGACCGGCTGACGAAGTATGCCCATTTTTTCGCCATATCCGCACATCACACAACAGCGCAGGTGGCTGAGCTGTTCTTCAGGGAGATTTTCAGATTACATGGTCTACCCAAGACCATCGTCAGTGACAGGGACAACCGCTTCATGGGCGGATTCTGGCAGGAGCTCTTCCGATTAGTGGGGACCGAGTTGACACCGAGCACTAGCTATCACCCCCAGACGGACGGGCAGACAGAGATAGTTAACAAGTGGCTGGAAGGCTACTTGCGTAACTACGTCAGTGGGCAGCAGAGGGCATGGCTGAAGTGCCTGCATTTGGGCGAGTACTGCTACAACACAACGCACCATATGTCTATTGGTATGTCACCTTTCTATGCTTTATATGGATATCATTCCTTATCTTTTGTGGACATGATGTTTGGTGTTAGCAGGGCTCCGAGAGCCAAGTTATGGATCCAAGAGAGCCAAGATATCCTCCGAGCTCTCAAGGACAACATAGCCACAACACAGAATCAGCAGAAGTTGTATGCTGATAAGGGTCGGGTGGAGAGACACTTTGAGGTAGGAGACTTGGTCTACCTACAGCTACAGCCATACCGACAGTCTTCGCTCAAGCAGAAGGGGGCGGAGAAGCTGAAGCCCCGCTTTTATGGGCCATACAGGGTGATACGCAGGATCGGGCAGGTTGCGTATGAGTTGGAGCTGCCCCAAGGCAGCAAGATTCATAACATCTTTCATGTATCATGCCTGAAAAATGCACTGGGCCAGCAGGTGACAGTCACAGAGGAGCTACCACCTACGGATGATGAGGGGCATCTGGTGTTGCAGCCGGAGGCTATTTTTGACACTAGGGAGAGGCAGCTGCGGAGCAGGAAGATCAGGGAGTTCTTGGTGAGATGGAAGAACTTGCCGGATGAGGATGCCACTTGGGAGGATGAGAGGATCTTGCAGCATCCATCACTTCAGTTGCTTGAGGACAAGCAACGTTCTGCCGGGGGAGGCTGTAATATTCCTAATTAGCATTGCTAATTGGAATATTTCATTTTTGTTTAATTTTGCCGCTTTAGCTAAAAATAATAAATAAAGTGAGAAATAAGGGGGGTCATCTCACTTTATAAAATAAAGTGCTTTCCTAGTTGATGGACGTTGTAACTTAAAGGGGTGGCCTTGGGGGTCCACACGCACATGAGGAGGCCTCACGCTGACCCAAGGGTGACTGCGCAGGTCAAGGAGGGTGAAGGACGCAGTTAGGGTTTTTGGAGGGAGCTAGCACTATATAAGGTATGGTTTTCACTCTATTTGATATTGTTGATATGATATTGATATTCTAGACTTCTATCTACTTCAGCACGCCGGTTGTTTAGTCGGTCTGCAGCACTGTTTAGTGCAAACTGAGTGTCTCCGGTTGGAGATCTCGCCCTTGGCTCCGGGGGACTTCGAGTGCCTGCTCGAGCAAGGTTTTTCCTTCAGTTCCAGTTGGTGATTTGCAGTGGTTTTCTGGTGGACGTTTTGCAGAGGAGCTACCCTTTTGAGTGACTGCGCAGTCTAGGAGAGAGGACGCAGTTTCAGTTGAGGAGGACGCAGTCTTTGTTGAGCAGCTTGTTGGGTGGTTATTTAGCAGTGGTTTCAGCGTTTTCCAGCTTGGAGGAGATTGCTATTTCATCCGGAGGTTTGCAGGAGGATTCAGCCCCTTTTTCCCAGCGTTTTCTTGGGCTTCTGCGCTGTTCCTGGGAGAGACAACGTTTTCTCTGGAGGGGGTTTATTTGGTGGATTTTCGGAGGTGGAGCATTTGCTTCACGATTTCTGGGTTTTGTCCGGAAGGTTGAGTTCAGCTAGCCTTCCAGTTTCCGGCTCATTCCGGTGAGGGGATCAGCCCCTAGTTCCAGTACATTGCAGCAGCAGTTTTCTACGGCAGTTTCTCCAGTCAGCTAGGACGCAGTTCTTGTTGTAGCCATTTCTTATTCTGAGAGGGTCTCCACTTGCCTAGGGCAAGGATAGGTGCACTCATTCTGATTATCTTTGTACCCATATACATGTATTCTCAGATTAATAAAATGGCTTAGTGTTCTGGCATTTTATGTGTATTTGTTCCATATTCTGGTTCCGACATTTTGTTCTATATATCTGCTTGTTTGTATTTCTGTGTATTACTGTTTATTTCCCATTGGGGATATTACAAAAACATGTTTCTGCCCCTGTTTTTGCCTAGGCGTTGTGCTTATACCAGCCTTGGGAGATTGCATTTTTGAAGGGTCAAATTAGCACCATTTTCAGAACTGGAAGCATATTCAAAAAGAGGACAGGATAAGCTTTCCAACAAGCTATCCTGGGCCCAATTTGAACAACGGGAAGGCCTCCAAAAGTGGCCTTGAACATGGAGGGCGCTTATGACACAGCAAGGGTGCTTATGCCAGTTTACTCATTTTTTTGGTTTTTCACTGTAATTTTTGGTTTTATCTCAAGAACTTATTTTACTATCAATGTAATTCATCAAAGTAAATGTAATTATGTAAATGATAAGTTACCTAGGGGTAGATTCATTAGGTAAACTTATCCTTTAGTCAAAGATGAATCAGTTTGAACGTAATGAGGAGTGAGTCACTTGGACCATCCTACACTTCAGCTATCAGTTTAGATTTTTGTGGATTCCTTCCTCACCTCATGGATTCGACCCCCGAGGATGAGTGAAGGTTGTTTTGATGTCTATATCTTCCCTTTCTTCACCCTTAGCAAGGGTTGGAATCAGTTTGGATGTTAGCTTTGAAATCAAGGAACTATTGTACTCAGTTTGGCCATTAATACAAGTGGAGTTGCAACTATTTTTCGAGATACTTGTGGTATGATGTTTATCATTGTTTTCTTCTTCAGTATCGTATGTTAAATGTATTGTTTCCATGTTTCATCACATCTCTATGGTATGATATTTTTCTAGTTTGATATTCAGAAAACATGCTTGCTCATGCTCTGTTTAGGGTTAGTTATCATAATTTGTTCATTTTCCTCTGTTTAGGAAGAATACATCTCCCATGCTCTTCCTAGCTTCTCATCAGTCCTAAAATCCATCTCATCACAATCATCTAAAAGTGCTAAGCCTTATGCCTACCTTGCCCCGTTGAATCTCTGCAACCCTACCTCATTTGCCCTGACCTAGCTTTCCTTGACCTAATTTCTTCATCCAGTGATTCCCTAACCAAAATAAAATTCAAAACAACCCCCTGCACCCAATATCTAGCCTAAAACCCTAATTTGTCCAGCCCTCTTGGCTGTGAACTTTTTGGAGAGAGCCCTCTCCGACTTGATAGGGCTAGCTATCAAGTCAAAAGCTTGGTCTATGGTTACCTCTGTTGGGATTCCTTCTTTAGCCTTAGGAATATGGCGGAGTGATAACAGGTACCAAAGTATATATATATATATTTTTTTTATTTCTATTCTTGTACAAATTTTGGGGATATGGCAAGGGATTGTAGGGAATACCACAAGGACAAATATAATGGTCCCTATCAACTCCCTAGAAGCAACTTTGCAAGAAGAAGTCATGATTCCTCATTCATGAACAAGATGGAGTGCTTAAAATGTCATAACATTGGACATATGGCTCGTGATTGTAACTTGACTTGGGTCCCTAAACAAGCTAAAACCATGACTACCAAGCCAGAAAAGAAAGTTGCACAAGTATGGAGAAGAAAGCAAATTGGATCAGAAAGTCTCTTGAACACTCAAAACATCAACTCGTGTTGTTGATCTGATGAGTGCATCTTTGGCAAATATGATATTCCAAGTTTGATGATGAAATTCTGCCAAGAAGAAGACCATGCATATTGTTAGGGGGAACTTGTGATTCTTGAATATTCTTGTAGAATCTATCCGAGAAGAGCCCTATGAAACCCTTGATGAGTCACACATGGACAATCTTGATAGATCATCTCTCGAGAATAACTCCATTGAAGAAAATATGATATTGTGAAGATGTCTTCCAAGGCAACAATCCTTCTTGTCTTGAGCAAAAAAAAAAGAGCTAAAAGAATGTATGCAGGCAGAGTTGGTTTATCATCTACCTCATCCATTTCCATGAAGGCATACAGAGGCTTAGGAAGAGCAAGTACATTAAATAAGAGCACCATGACAGGGGGAGCAACATATCTATCATGAAGAACTATCATTGATGAAGAAAATACGATGGAGCAGCATGTCAAGAAGCACCTTGATAGGGGGAGTACTTGGACACCCCATTTTCCATTGATGTCAAAGGGAGAGAAATTGTTGAAAGGGCAGGAATATTACCATCAATGACAAAGGGGGAGACTACTGGTCAAGGTTGTCATTAATGTCAATATGGCATTGTTGAGAGGGAAAATACTCTTGTGATACATGAATAACCCTAACCTCATTATGCAAACCATGAGAGGGTCCCCTAAACATGAAGATTGAATCATAATATCAAACCCTAGCTGTATCCCTATCTATATGATGGCTGCCCTAGATTGTTGATAATGAATGAAGGAACCCTTACCATGAATGCATAATCATGACAAACTCTAGGCTCATATATGCATAAATAAATGAAGCCCTAGATTCCCATGAAGATTCCCTAATCCTAATCAGTGTTGCACGATCCTTTCCCCCCCCCCCCAAGGATCCAAGATCGGAACCGCGTCCCATACCAATCCTTGGGAGATCCTCCGAAGAAACCGCGGATCCGAAAATCAAATCGACAGTTCTGCCATTTTGAGGCAATTCCTGAAAATCTGGAACCACACAAGCCCGATCCGCGAATCCAGAAAAGGATCCGTTGGGAATCCGTGGAGGTTTGGGCACGGATCCGCACGGATCGCCAATGGATCCAGAGGGAGAAGGGGGGTTCCGCGGGGTTCTAAGTTTTTTTAAAAAGATTTCTTTGACTTAAGTTGGGATGGGGCTTCTCGGACACTCCCAAGGTGCTCCCTTGATGCTCCTTAGATGCTTCCTAGATGCCCCGTCATGGTAATGTTAAATTTATCTTTCATTTACATCCTTTTACTTAAATTTTTAACATTACCATGAAATATTCAGGATGTTTGAGAGTGGTTCCAACCCCATCGGGCTTCATATGGAAAAAAATAGAATTTCGTATCCTATTCAAAATTCAATAGACCTAATAGTTTTAAGGAATTCAGGATCAATGAGATTGAGGTTTTTCATTAGATTATATCATGTATGAGGGTATGTGATTGGCATTTAATCAAGAGCACGAAGCCCTCTATGTGCTCATGTACCCTAGTGTTGGTGGTGTTAATTGTTGAACTCCTTTGTCATGGCCTTAGCAAAAAATTACCTTTCAATCAGGTCAAAATCATTGATCAAGCATGTTAAGATTTTTCCACCATATTTTAAGGCTTGGATTAGGTAGTTTGATTAAAATTGGGAAATGTTGACTAATATCCCTGGACAATTGAGGTAGAGGCAAAGGCGAGACGAGGAAAATAATCTAGATTCTAGATGGTTGATGCTCGAATAATTAACCATTAATGTACAAAGGATGCCATATCTATCTTGATTTGTAAACAAATATGCATGTTTTCATATCTTCTACAACTAGTTTGGTATTTTGGATGTTTTTTTTTTAATATAAATGCAAAAAAATATAAATATAAATATATATATATATATATATAGTATACGGTTCCGAGACACTTTGCTTCCTAGATTTTTGGGAAATGACGCTTCTGCGTATCCGCTTCCAAAAAAACGTCCCCGCTTCGTGCAACATTGATCCTAATGAAGAACACATGTAAAGGACATCCCTAGCATTGTCCAAAGCATAAAATCCTAAAATAATGATGACAATTCACAAAATACAATTTTCTTGATGGAAAAATGACCTCATTGAAGAATGAAATTGACACCAGCTTGTAGAGGATATTTTTCCCTTTCTAACGAGCTATTACATGCCTCCTAGCTCCTTTTAGTTTGTGAGAAAATGATTTTCTAAGATGAAATATTATATTTTATGCTATCTGACCTAAGCCGACTTGTGTAGGCTTGACATGTTGTCCCAGGGATGTGTCTTTTCATTTATAGGTCAAATCTAGTATAAATATATGTTAAAAAATTTCATTCTAGCATCAAACTTCGATGAAAATTACAAAGATACAAGACAAGAGGACAGACAGAAAAGGAAGAGCTCGAGTGTAATATCCCAAATGGGAAATAAACAGTAATATAAAGCACACAACAAGGTACACAACAACTAAAGATAAATCACGAGACAAAATACATAATATGGAGAACGCTAAGCCATTTTATTAATACTGAGAAATAAGGAAAGTACAAAGGCGATCAGAATGATAGCACCTGGACTTGCTTAGGGCAAGTGTAGAAATACTCTCAGAACAATGTATGGAATGAAATTGCTCTCTCTATCAATTGCGTAATCTCCAAGCTGCTGGAAAATGCTGCCGTGCTGCTGCAACTGCTGGAATGGAATGAGTCTTTGGGGCTGTTCCCCAACTCGGAAAACGCTGAAAATCTGGGAATGGCCTCCTCTCCCAAAACCCAGAAAATCCCAGAGAGCTTTTCGAGAAGGGCGGACCCCGGAAAATACCTCCTTTGAGGCACTACGCTATCCCTCAAGGGAAAACGTTGACCCTAAAGGCAACACTGCAAAAAATGGCCTCTCCCTCTGCAAAATGTCTCCAATAGGTAAGGGCTGATCCCTTCCCTAATCCTCCGGTCTGAATCCACCCAAATCACCTCAATCCGAAACTCTCCCCAACTAGAACTGCATCCTCCCTCTGCAAGACTGTGCTGTCCCTCCAAGGAATGCTCCTCAATGACTGAAGCTCTGATCTCTCCCAAATATCTCCGATAGGCAAGGGCTGGCCCCTTGCTCACTTCTCCGACCCGAATCCTCCAAGATGGCACCAGTCCGAAGCTTTCCCAAAATGAACTACGTCCTCCCTCTCAAAACTGCACAGTCCCTAGATGCTCTGCTCCACAATGAAGGCAACCACAAATCCTCTTGCAAAAATGATGGTAGAATACCTCACCCGAGCAAGTATTCGAAGTCTCCCGGGGCTGAGGGTGGGATCTCTGCATGGAGACACCTGGTGTACTGAACAGTACGTGCAGACTAGCTAAACAGCAAGCGTGCTCAATGTCTAGAGACAATCTCCAAAATGCATAATCATCAATCATGAGAAAAATGAGGTAGCCTCTCCTCTTTTTATCTTGGGTGAGCCTCCCTCTCTCCTTGGCCCCACCATGCTAACGTTGTCCCTCTTTGGCCCACGCTACCAACTCATCTGCGCTGGCTGGGCCCACGTTGTCTAAGTGTGTCCCCCTCCCTATGTTGTCACATGGCCCCCTTGGCCCACCTTGACCATAACGTTATATTTCCTAGGGGACTTTAAGGAGTGTGCTTTATCCTAAGTGAGTCACTCTCCCACTTTATTTATATTTTAACTATATAAGGCAAAATTAATCAAAATTAATATTTCCAATTAGTTGTTGCTAATTGGGAATATTATAGTCCTCCCCGCCAAAAATTACTTGTCCTCAAGCAATGCCTGAACAAGCCTCCTCTCTAGCTGATGCTCCCCACCATCACTGTAAAATGTGCCTGGGTCCCAGATATGCCACTGAATCTTCCCTGTCTCTGTATCACCCTGATATGGAGGGATCTCTCAATGCCGGGATCCCAAGCCATCCTGTCCAACATGAAGCTCCAACTGCTCCACCCACCATCTTGCCATGCTAATGAAGTCCCCCACTTCATCAGTGATTCGCTAAAGCCTGATGGAAGATATAGATAATCTCTCCAGGTAGTATACAACTCACCCATAGAAGTTATCGAGCTGTGTAGAGTTGTAATGCTCAAGTCCCATGCTAAGCTCGAAGAGGTACCACCATGCTGATGCTGCGCTACTATGATCATGAGATACTCCCTGTCATGCGCAGACTGTATCCCCCTCTCCTGAGACCTAGTGGCAGGAGATCTATTAGAGAAAATCTCATCCGACCCAGGAATCGCCATGATGCCAATACCTACCCCTCCGAATGCAGCTCTGAATCTATGCAGAAACAGAGAAAGTTTGCCTTGCAACAATGCACTAGATCACTCTCTGTCCTGACTCCGACCATCATGAGATAGAATGGGCTATCAATCAACTGAATCTCTGAATCACATAGTCGAACCTGCTGCACCATAGCTCTGACAACTGCAGGAATCCCTTCGTGCCTCATCTTTAGTCCCTGCTCGTGACCAATATAGAGGGTCCATATATCATGGGAAAATATGGTGCATGCTAACCTGCCCTGTGTCGGCCACTGTGTAGTACCGATGACCGCTGGAAGCCATATGTGACAAATAGCCACCCCTTGAATGCAATCAATAGATAGATATCTGATACTCGCAATCGACTCAAGGTATGTGGATCCCTCCTGTCCCTCCCAACCATCTCCACTGGATCTGCCATCCACCCTCTCGATAATGTGTCGATACATTGTCTGGAGCCCAGACACATACTGGGATGCTACCACTGCTGAACCCAGTATCCTCTGCTCATGCATGGTCTCGACATACCCTGGGAAAAGAGTGACGCATGTCTCCCTCATGACCCGCTCCCCAAGCATAGGCTCAGCGATGACTGATGTGCCACCCCTGCAGAGGATCATCTCATCCCCTGACCTGTGGCTGTCAACTAGCGCACCGACCCAGTGCCACTGCTGAGAAGTCTTTCCCCTAGTGTGCTGCATGTCATCCAAATATCCTGGGTGAGCCTCGCGTACCCCGCTGCTCATGCCCAAAGTGCCAAAGGACAACAACAAAATCGACTGTGCCCGTGAGTGATGTAGAAGAGGGTCAAGTGCGTGAGTCACCACAGATACCGTCAAGTATCGCTCATCTGTCTCCCCATCGATCCTGGGTGAACTACCCCCAAAGGTAAGCCCGGTGTCCCTGTCCGTGAGTCTCCCTGGAGGCAATACTCTAAGACCCTGCTGTGCAGCACCATACACCCTCTCATACCACCGATCATCCATATACTCCTCGACATGCCACTGCACACTGAGGCATAACCCTGTACACTGTTGGATACCCCCTACTACTGTTGTACCACCCTGTATCGTCTCGTGCCTTGTCTGTGTCAAGGCATCGGTCACTCCTCGCGTGTCCTCAATGTGATGTAGGACACTCCTACTCCACAATGCAGTCCCACACACTACGGTACCCACCCTGTATCGTCTCGTGCCTTGTCTGTGTCAAGGCATCGGTCACTCCTAGCGTGTCCTCAATGTGATGTAGGACACTCCTACTCCACAATGCAGTCCCACACACTACGGTACACCACCATGCAACTCCATGTCCACCGGTAGTCCACTGCTCCATGCTAGAGGCTCCCACACATCCTTGGATGTGATCACCTAGAGTTGTGTCTCTACATGTCGGACCACCCCCAATCGGTATCATCACCTCCACTGTCGCATCGCTATACCCACCGACGAATGGATCATCACTCCAAACCCTCCCCGAGGGGTCCGAGAAGTGAATCTCCCTATGTGTCAGTAGTGATACCACCACTGCTCGGCTCTGCTGTGACCTCTGTGCCCCACACAAAGGTGAAGAACCCTTGGCTCCATACAAGGCATCATCTGGTGGCCTGCCAATGCCACCTCCTCCGACAAGCTCCTGCCAAGGTATGTTGATCACCCTGTGACCCCGCGTATGTGTGTCATACCAAGACAACCTAGGGAGTCTGCCCATAAACTGGTTGGCCACTGGAGCTGACCGAAACTCCCCTAGAGAATGCGCATTTTCAACTTCTAGGCCAACTGTACCCTCCAAGACATAGTCAACCGACCTGCCTGGGAAATGACAGGTAGTCCCGCCTAGATCCCAATGCCAGTTTGGGGTTCCTGTATTCCCAGCACCTTGAAACTCCTGCTGAACTACTCCCGGGTCCACCACTATTTCCATAACCCACTCCACCGGGTACCAACTCAAAATCTCTCACCATCCAACCTCAACATGTGGATGTTGCACCTTGTGCAACTCCGATCATCTCATCCCGCTAACCAAGTCAACGTATGAGATCTGACTAGGTGGCTTCGCCTCTCTCTCTCCAATGGAAAGAGGTGACCCAACAATGCTGCTAGCCCCATCTATGCATGCCTGAAGGGGGCTGCTCTGACACTCCAATGTGCCCTCTAGCTGTACCATTAGGGAATCCAACTGTTCCCCAATGTGGGCCAACTTGGCCGCTGACTCGGCACAAACCACTCTCATGCCCTCTAGCTCCTCGTTCTGTAACAAAATAGCCTCTCGCACTGATGTGGCCTTCCCTTTCAAAACTAGAAGGTCGGCTCGAAGCTGATGACACCGTTGTGTGCAACCATCGTCCAATACCTCTATATCTCCTAGTGCCTCATCAAAGGTGGATACATCTCCTGGCACCTCACCCATCTGTCGTGCGCTGCTACCACTCGAAGACTCTGACACTACCTCGGTCATCACCTCAATGGATGGCACTGCTGGGGTAAGCTCTACTCTCTCTACTAAGATGTCAACTGATATGGTCAAAGAAGTCTCCAACACAAGTGACCCCTGCGTCATATTGGGTGTATCCACATGCTCCCCATGATCCTGTGTGCCCTCATCCTCAAGTACAAGGTAGCCATTTTGATGGCTTCCCCCTCCGTTATTCGGTCAAGCTGGAAAGAGGTATCCAGCTTTTCCACCCGATCTCGAACCGTGCAATCAGTGGATCCATCATACGTGGGAAATGGTGTCCTCCCAGTGGTATGCTGCAACTCTGAACTCTGCGTGCTAGACCCCCCACTGTTCCTTCCTCCTTCATCCTGCCTGAGCTGACAGTAATCTCTGAAGGGCAAAGCCGCTCTGAAGTTTTCCCCCATGGACTTCCATTCGCGGAAATAATCTCCAAAGGGTATATGATCATGCCGCCTACCTTTCTCACTCGGTACTGGAGGTAAGAATGTAGGCATCGTGATCCTGGTTGGCCTACTGAAGGCTGGTGGGTGAGTGGCTGGTAAAGGGTGGTCACACTATTGTGAAACCCCCAAAGTCTCCCCAACTAGGGATTCCTGATGGATGCTCTCATTCTTATTCTGTTGTTTGAGTCTTTCCAACATTCCCTTCTGTCCTTTGGCTAAATCATTTAGGGCCTTAAAAATGTTACCAAAGGTTGCTTCCCCTTTTCTCTTTGACTCCCCCATATTTGCCACCTCTGCTGCCTTTGGTGGGTAAGATTCTGCCTACCCTCTTTGTTCATAGAAAAATATCCCCACGGCTGAGCCAAGAATGAAGCTCTGATACCACTGTAATATCCCAAATGGAAATAAACAGTAATATAAAGCACATAAACAAGAAACTACAGCAACTAGAGAGGCATCACATAAAGCAAACACAATATGGAGAACATTGAGCCATTTTATTAAGTACTGAAAGATAAAATGAATACAAAGGTGATCAGAATGATGACACCTTGGCTTGCACTAGGCAAGCGTAGAAATACTCTCAGAACAATGTATGGAATGGTTGCTCTCTCTATCAACTGCGTAATCTCCAAGCTGCTGGAAAATGTTGCCGTGCTGCTGCAACTGCTGGAATGGAATGAGTCTTTGGGGTTGTTCCCCAACTTGGAAAATGCTGAAAATCTGGGAATGGCCTCCTCTCCCAAAACCCAGAAAAGCCCAGAGAGCTTTTCGAGAAGGGCTGACCTCGGAAAATACCTCCTTTGAGGCACTACGCTATCTCTCAACGGAAAACGCTGACCCTGAAGGCAACACTGCAAAATATGGCCTCTCCCTCTGCAAAATGTCTCCAATAGGTAAGGGTTGATCCCTTCCCTAATCCTCCGGTCTGAATCCACCCAAATCACCTCAATCCGGAACTCTCCCCAACTAGAACTGCGTCCTCCCTCTGCAAGACTGCGTTGTCCCTCCAAGGAATGCTCCTCAATGACTAAAGCTCTGATCTCTCCCAAATATCTCCGATAGGCAAGGGCTGGTCCCTTGCTCACTTCTCCGGCCCGAATCCTCCAAGATGGCACCAATCCAGAGCTTCCCCAAAATGAACTCTGTCCTCCCTCTCAAGACTGCACAGTCCCTAGATGCTCTGCTCCACAATGAAGGCCACCACAAATCCTCCTGCAAAAATGATGGTAGAATACCTCACCCGAGCAAGCACTCGAAGTCTCCCGGGGCTGAGGGTGGGATCTCCGCATGGAGACACCCGGTGTACTGAACAGTACATGCAGACTAGCTAAACAGCAAGCGTGCTCAATGTCTAGGGACAATCTCCAAAATGCATAATCATCAATCATGAGAGAAATGAGGTAGCCTCTCCTCTTTTTTATCTTGGGTGAGCCTCCCTCTCTCCTTGGCCCCACCATGCTAACGCTGTCCCTCTTTGGCCCACGCTACCAACTCATCTGCGTTGGCTGGGCCCACGCTATCTAAGTGTGTCCCCCTCCCTACGTTGTCACATGGCCCCCTTTGGCCCACCTTGACCATAACGTTATATTTCCTAGGCGACTTTAAGGAGTGTGCTTTATCCTAAGTGAGTCACTCGCCCACTTTATTTATATTTTAACTATACAAGGCAAAATTAAGCAAAATTAATATTTCCAATTAGCTGCTGCTAATTGGGAATATTACATCGAGGAGGACTTTTATGATCATTGTTTGGGCTATTTTTTGTTAAGGTCATTAAAGCCGAATCTGTGGAGATAGTTGTGAATAGTCAACTCGATTACCATTTGAAACATCACAGACTTGTGTTTCGGATTGCACAACACCACAGAATTCAGACCTATGTTGCAGCCAAGGAACCAACCCTCGGATCTCTGTTTCAGGTAGTAGACTAGTGAAATATAGTCTCAGATCTGTGGAACCAAGGAACCAACCCTCATATCTCTATTTCAGATTGCAGAGAAGTGAAAGTTAGGCTCGGACCTGTAACACTTTGAAGGCTTGGACCTATAGCACTGTGAGCTTGGACTTGTGATCATGTGCCTCGGACCTGTGACATAAGTGCAGGAACATAAGTAGTTTGGATAGTTGAATTGTGGACGGTGTCCAATAAGTGCACATAGATCCAATATATCCTTACACCTACAACATGAAAACAAGTCAATCATAACAGTATCTCTACAATAGCACCAAACACATTCCGCAACAACATAACTATTCTAGCCTAGCCAGTGAACAACCAAGTAAGTAACCAATATTTGTAGCCTTAGGAGACTACTTATACAATTATAGCTTAGTGTTTATTCTTTATTATGTTAAATCCCTAATCTAACTAACTTAGTCAGCTTGATTAGTATAATCCATTACATGATATAATTACTAGCTAAACTAGGCCATAAATCAGGGGATCTTGTCCTCTCCCTTACAATTGAGCGATTTTCATTCCTCTCCCTCTCCCTTATGATCGAGCAACCTTACAACACCTTATGGTCAAGCAATGAATTCCTCTCCCTTATGGTCGAATGATTTTCATTCCTCTACCTTAAGGTCGAGTGATTTTCATTCCTCTACCTTATGGTCAAGCAATGAATTCCTTGATATTCTCTTAGTCAGTGAAAGCTTCACCCTGCACTATAGCTTGGTAGGGATGACAACCACTGGCTTAATAGCAGCACGAGGTCAGGATGCTTATTAGCCCAACAACTAGCTAACGGGGATCTAGTGCAATAGCAGCACGAGGTCCGGTTGAAAGCTTATAAGACCACGAACTATCATGAGGTCTATGTAACAGATGGAAACAACTTGCTTGGCCAGATGGAGACTACTTCTTCTTTAGGGAACTTACTTTCTCTATCTTATATCAACGAGCATCCAAGTTTAGGATTTGTTGTAGGTGTTTGGCTATTTGCATAATAAATGTGCATCCTCTGTTGTTGGATCACTGCACGAAGGTAATAGTATCAACCCGTCTAGTTGAAGCACCGGACGGATAGGAGTTGCTTCACGGGGTTCTTCAACAAAATCTATACTGTCCTTAGGAGATGTTTCAGCCAAAGTGTCTGAAAGGAAATAATTTTCTTAGTTTTCAGGATATATTTATACTTGCTCTCAAGTTTCCAACATGATTATATTAAGTGATAAAGCCCCTTTCCAAGCTGACCATATTAATTTGACAGATGATGCTCCAAAAAGAGTGTTGGGGAACCTGCCAAATGGGATTGACCAACTTACCCCACCATTCTATATCACCCTTAGGCTCCAAGACTTACACCTACATAACTGCCTATATGACTTTGGAGCCTCTCACTCTTTGATGCCCCTTGCTTTAATGGAAAAACGAGGATTGGACATTGCCTTGTAAATATATTTATTCCTTTTATTTCAAAAGAGTGCAATGATTGGGTATTATTAAAGACTTGGTTGTGGTAATGGTGCATATTCCCAGGAAATTTGTGTTGATGGATGTGGTTATTGCAAATGTCCCTCCTACATATGGTGTGCTTTTATCTATACATTGGGGGACATCTATGGGAAGTAGTATCCAGTTTTACCTTTCATATGTTACCATTCCAGTCTTTCGAGGGAAACCCACATATTGTATTGGGAGCCTAAAATGACTTATTAGGCCTTTTCTCCTCATCCATGAGCCTTTTTCTGCTTAGAAATCTGGCTTATGGACCTTACATTTTGATGGGGCGTGTAGTAGTGGGTAGTGGGGCTGGTCTGTTACTAAGATATCCCAAGGGGCAGGAATTTCCTCATGGTTTCAACCTGGAATTTGACTGCTCTCTCTTATCAGAGAATCATTCAATCGATATAACATGCCTTATTGGACTTAATACACACGTTCGGAGTCTGACTCCGCCCTTACTTAGATGTAACACGCACTATCGGAACTTAGCCCTCATTGCACTATTGGACCCTAAACCTTCTGTAGATCGCCTTCTTCTTTCATAAAAGTTATTGGGGTTCCTATCGCACTTAGCATTCACTTACTTATTCGACCTTAGCCTTACTTTCCTGAATGTATACCCAAAAATGATCAAAGGAATACTACCCTGGGGTAAAATATATCACTGACGCACCTTGACTTCCCACTTTCGGTCTGTCGTCCTCCTCATTATAGTCCTCCTTGTTGATCTGTCGTCCACCTCATTATAGTACTTCTAACTCCAGCTGACACTGCAATAGCTTTGGGTGGGTACATCAACCCATTTCTTCCAAAACCTACAAGGGAAGGGCGACGGGAAGAACCTACTAGGGATTTGCTCACCTTATCTAACCCCAACCAAGGAACATCGGGATCATGCAAAATATGAACCCCACTCCCAGAAGCCTCGCTAATCAGGCCAAAAGGTTCGTCAACAACATGCGCATCGGATGTGCTCTAGCTCCAAAATTTTGTGGAGGAGCTAGAACACATGAGATCTCCAAGACCTAGAAATCATTTGGAGAAATTCCACCCGGAGTGAAAATTTATTCAAATAATTAATTATTTTTAATGGAGCTTAATTTAAAACTTAGGGAATTAAAATAATTAAAGTGAATTAATTTAAATGTGGGTGAGAAGCTTCTAAGTGATGATCGAGGATCAAGTCTATTTTAATCTTAGCCGTTGATTAAGGATTAGATTCGTTGATTTCTCAACAGGAAAAGTATAAAGGAAGGCTTGAGGGTTAGTTGGAGAACACACATAGTGAGTGAATTTGGAGAATGAATTCTTCTAACGGAGCAGTGCTCAGACAAAGATAAGATCTGAGTGATTCAGCAGCAGTGAGGGGTAGAAGCAGTTATTGGTCGGAGGACCAAGAGTGCATAGCAGAGCAAGGGCACCAGAGACAACAGAGGAAGTAGTGCAGCGATCAAGAGAGGTGACGCAAGCCCACGCAGGGGCAGCGCAAGGCTTCTGAGAGATAGTATGAGATTTGCTGGATATTGGGGTTTTTGAGTCGGGAGGGCTGAAAATCGATTTTCTGAGAGGAAAATTGGTGCAAAGAAGAGGTGACACAGTCCTTAGCCATCCCCATGCAGGCCTACACATCTACTGCACAGAGGCAGCGTAAAGGGAGCTGGGGTTCCGCCAGTTCTGATCTGGATCAGCCGGGACTTGCAGTGTGAGGTAAAACTCACTATTTTTTCTGCTGGGAGTTTTCTTTGTTGGGTAAGCCGGATTTGGAACTCTAGTTGTACTCAGAAAATTGTTGCTATTAAAACCCTCAGATCTGCTTCACCAATTTTCCCGCATTGGTTTTTTCCGAGGATGTTAGTCCAATAATAAGTGTGTCCTTTGTGTGATTGTCTCATTTATTTTTCAGTACTTGATCTGTATATTGGTATAGCCTGCATAGTATTTACTGAATAATTTTGTAAATAAACTTGTTAATTGAAGAACACAAGTAGGAAATGAAAATCAGTTAAGTGCAGTAGGATTTTTGTTTGTTAAATTCAGAAATTTTCACATGGTATCAGAGCGATTGTAGATCAAGGAGGACTGAAGCCATCACCAAAAGGATAGAAGAAAATCTGCAACGGGAAAGCAGCTGTCCCGAGAGACAGCGTAGTCCTAGGTCGGAGAGGCAGAGGAAGGGCGACACGGTCACCTGGGAAGGCTCACGCAGAGCCTGCATCAACCTGCTAGTGTGACACTATAGCTGCAGAAGGCAGCGCAGTGCTTGCTGGGCCAACACAGAGGCTATTGAGTCTCATTTTTCCGGTTGACGTGGCTGGAGGTGCAGTGCTATTAGGCAGATAAATCGTTCTTGCGGACAAGAAGGATCTCCCTAGTATCACAAGGATAGCTAGAAACAAATAGGACAAATGTAAACTACTTTCTCTAGATTATGTATGATTTAGAATTTTCTATGATGAAGAAAGGACCTACCTGTGATCCAATGCTAGTTGTATTCTTCTTTCCTGTCGCTCCAAAGAAGTCACCTCTTAAGACCTGCAATCAAAGACATTAAAGAGAATCAAAATCACCTACAAAATATACTAATTCATAAATCATAAATCTATCTTAATGATCAAGGAATTTAAGAAATAAGTCATTCAAGTAAATACATAAACAATTTAGTGAGAAAATAGGATCCACTTGTATTATCTTTAAATAAAAGAAGAAACCTTTCAACCGCGTTCACCTTGATGTCGTACAGGTCCTTCCGAGGTTCGGAACAAGCGTTTTCCTTTGATCTGACACGCCCTTCCACTCTTTGAACCAGCCTAAATACGAGTGTGTAATCGTTCTCACATGGGTAATGGCTAGCAAAAAGAGTATGTTTCTTCAGTAATTCTCTTCTCTAATGTAGTATGAAGTACAAATAAAGTACTTTTTTACATATCAGTATCTACCCTTGAGACTGAACCATGGCTTCAATTTATAGCAAAAGGGAAGTGGTTTCAGTTCCAAAAAGGAAGGGATAATTCCTCTCATGAAGGGATTAAGCTCCAAATACCAAGGGATAGGCTCCTTTAATGAAGGGATAAAGGTACATGAATGGAGGGAGTGAAGCTTCGACCAGATAACGCCCTCTAGAAGCTTCTAGTTGGGAGAATATTCGACTAGCTGGGCTTCTAGAACTTACTTTTTCTTCCATTTTAGCTTTTACAGGGGTCCGCAGTTTTAATACACAAAACGTGCGGTAGATACCGCAGTTTTTCTTTACAAAAGGTGTGGTACCACAAGTAATGGCTAGGAAAAGTGCCAAACTAGGGTTTTTATGATCTTTATGAGCTTTTCTTGAAATCCAAGACTTGACTTAGGAACTTTAGGGTTTTAGACCTCTAAGGGAGCATTATATAGGTAATGATGAACCCATATAGACAGTAAAATGTCATGGTGACAAAATAATGTGTAACAAGTGCATATTTTCATCTGAAGTTGCTGGTGGGGCACTGATTTTGTTGGTGCAGAAGAGTGTCTAGTGGGGCAGAAGCAAAGTAGAGGGAATCAATTCCTCAGAAGATTTCTTGCCAAGAAATCTAGATCCAGTGTTGAGCAGCAACAAAGAGGAACCAGAGAGGAGTGCTTCAACATTTGTTGGCAGAAGGATTTCCGTGAAGGAAATCGAAATTCAGAGGGAGCTTGTTCCTTAGAGGGTTTCTAGCGCCAAAGAAATCCAGATCTAAGTTTTAATGGGGCAACAACGAAAGAGGGAGAAAGGAACTTGTTCGATACTTAGTTGAGCAAAGATGGTCATGAATGCACTGAGGGATCAGGACAAGTTGGATGGAGCATCCAACTTTGTCATCTCGAAGGCCAAGATCCTGGCAGTTTTGGATGAACATCGCATCAAGGATCATGCCTTGAACACAATTGTTGTTCCGGTAGATGTTGATCCTCTCAAGAAGTACGAGGAGGCTCAAGCGAAAGCAAAGCGCATGATCATGGATGGTGTCAAAGATAATGTGATCCCACACATTTCTGAGAAGAACACAGCAAGGGAAATTTGGGCGATCTTGACCACTTTGTACGAGGGATATTCCATCCAATGGAAGATGTTGCTTGAGAACCAACTGAGATTATCTCAGATGCAGAAGGGAGAAGAGATCGATCCCTTCCCTATAAGATTGCAAGGGATTCGAGATCAGCTAGCTTCCGTAGCGGCTACACCAGATGTTGGTTTTATGGTCAAGACTACCCTGAATGCAGTCACTGAAGACTGGGAAACCTTTGTCCAAAGAATTTTGGGCAGGGCTGCTCTTCCAAGATGGGAGGAGATGTGGGCAGATCTTCGACAAGAAGAGATCAGACGGTGGACCAAGGCAGGAAGCGGCGGTAAACGGATCAAAGTCAAGAAGGAGGAAGAGGATGATGCGACTCTCGCATCTAAGGGACAACAAGGGAAGCATAGAAGGAAGAAAAAGGACCTCTCGAAGGTGAGATGCTTCAAATGTGGAGAAATGGGACATTTTGCCATGCAGTGCCCTCCGAAGAAGAAGGGCAAGGAAGAATCTGACTCGAAGGCTGCTCCAGGTCGGGCGAATGAGGAGGATGACAATGGATATGCCATGAGTGCTCATGCACCTAATAAATCGGGCGATATGGAGCTATAGATTTAAGCTACAGTGAGAGGGCAGGATCCTTGAAGTGCCCAAAGTTCAAACTCTTGCATCATATACGGCTATGGGAACCCTTAATGACAGTAGCATAATTATGGGAGTCATTTGGTGCAAGGGATGATGGAGCAACAGTGGCAGAGCTAGAGCGCCAAAGTTTGAAGCACTAAAGAGCAGACGTAGTAGCAGCAGCGCAGCGCAAAGCAGCAACAATGCAGTAGCATCACAAGGTCAACGCAGATTAGAAGCAGAGGAAGCTTTAGCATCGAGGTGCATCCAGACTGACTAGTATGTCAGGATCTGGCATGTCTTTCAGTTGCTTAACTCTCAACAACTTAGTTGCAGTGCCGTAGTTAGCAGTGGAAGTACTATGGGCAGTGTGATGCAACATATTGAGAGGGAGTTGTAGCACAAATGTAGCAGTGATAGTGGCAGAGTCATGGGCAGCAGTACAGATTGCAGCAGCGCAATGGATGAGGGGCAGCAGGCCGAGCTAAAGCAGCACAGAGGACCGATGCCATGGATCAGGGTAATGTTTCTAGTGAGAATTATTCCTAGAGCACATTCCTCGCTAAGAGGGATTGTTGATTTTTTGGGTAGCATCGGATGTGCTCTAGCTCCGAAATTTTGTGGAGGGGCTAGAACACATGATATCTCCAAGACCCAGAAATCATTTGGAGAAATTTCGCCCGAAGTGAAAAGTTATTCAAATAATTAATTATTTTTAATGGAGCCTAAGTTAAAACTTAGGGAATTAATATTTTTAAAGTGAATTAATTTAAATGTGGGTGAGAAGCTTCTAAGTGACGACGATCAATTATGTTCTAATCTTAACCGTTGATTAAGGATTAGATCACAGTCGTTGTTTCTCAACAGGAAAATTATAATGGAAGGCTTGAGGGTCTGTTGGAGAACACATACAGTGAGTGAATCTGGAGATCGAATTCTTTTGACGGAGCAGTGCTCGAACAAAGATAAGATCTGAGTGATTCAGCAACATTGAGGGGCAAAAGTAGTTATTGGTCGGAAGACCAACAGTACATAGTACAGCAAGGGCAGCAAAGAAAGCAGAGGAAGCAACGCAGCCACCAGGAGAGGCGACGCAGTCCCAGAGGGGGTGACGTAGGCCCACGCAGGGGCAACGTAGAGCTTCTGAGAGACAGTCCGAGATTTGCTGGAGATTGGGGTTTCTGAGCCAAGAGGGCTAATCCTCGATTTTCTGAGAGGCAGATCAACGCAGAGAAGAGGTGACGCTGTCCTCAGCCATCCCCACGCAAGCGTACACATCTACTGCACAGAGGCAGCGCACATGGAGCTGGGGTTTCGCCAGTTCTGATCTGGATCAGTCGGGACTTGCAGTGTGAGGTAAAACTCACTATTTTAACTGTCTGCCAGGATTTTTCTCTGTTGGGTGAGCCGGATTTGGCACCCTAGGTGTACTCAAAAAATTGTTGCTTAATAATAAAAACCCTCATATTTGCTGCACCGGTTTTCCCGCATTGGTTTTTTTCCGGAGATGTTAGTCCAAAAATAAGTGTGCTCTTTGTGTGATTGTCTCATTTATTTTTCAGTACTTGATCTGTATATTGGTGTAGGATGCAGAGCATTTGCATTAGTATTTACTGAAAATTTCTGTAAATAAAATTTTTAATTGAAGAACATAAGTAGAAAATGCAAATCAGTTAACTGCAGTAGGATTTCTATCTGTTAGATTCAAAAAAATTCACAATTACAATCTTCCCTTTTTCCGGGCAATTCATCATATTCGCTCTCGTTACAAACAGTAGAACTAAGCAACTAACAGGTCAATCTGTCTGTCACTAGCACAAGCAAGGGGGCCTATCATCATTCATTAGTAGGAGACCGTTGATCATATCTATATCTAGCAACTAATATACCACTCCTAATAAAGCAGAAGCACAACCACGAACAACAAAAGCAATTTATCAAGATCGAGAGATAGGTATAGATTGGTATGCATAGGACAGAGCACCCATACAACAACTCATAAGAAGGAAGGGGACATAAGGCAAGAGCAAGGAGGACAGATCCAATTGATTATGTTTCTCATGTTCTAAAGTTACCACCTCGCCCAACATCTTTTCCGAGTCGCTAGCCTAGGAAAGACATAGAACCTAGCACTTTATCCAGTTGCCTGAGCAGAGCTAACAACACCAAAAGCAAGGGTAGTAGGAATAAATTCAGCAAGAGAGGCATCATAGAGGCTAACGAATGAGATACAACACCTTGGCACTATATAATAATGAAGGGAAGGGATTTGAATCAATTCTTCTTTCATTTTGCGATGGGTTGTTGTGTTGCGGCGCAGCACTTAATTAGTTACGGGAGGAAGCAACACCCTGGGGAGGGGAGGAAGAACACTTACAACAACTAATGAAATGAAAAGAGATGCAACATGTGGGTGGAAGAAGGCACTGTGTTGTGTTGTGTCTGCTATTATATCATATTATACCTTGAGCGTAGTGAAGCCTTCACTTAGAGCATCTCTTTTTCACTAATATAATTTGCAGTGTCTCAATTTGGAAGTATTAGAATCTATACCTAGCATTGAACTACGTAGAGCCAAAACTTTTGACCTATCACCAACTTCAATGATTCACTTTGAATGAAACAGTACCGAGCAGAGCTTAGCGAAGACCTATGCCTCTAGGATCTTGCTCTGGTGATGGGTTATTTTTCCATACCTTTATTGGAATGTACGGTAGCTTCAGAAAGGTGACCGATGCGTCCCACTTAGTGATTAGTGAATATAAGAAGGGTTTATTCATCACTCAACAATTACTCACCCCTATTGAACCCCTACTGATGACTTTATATGAGGGGCTTGACCAAAACTAAGAAATCACAGAATGGAACATCCTAATCTTTGTTTCGATCTCTCCGGTAGCTAAAGTAGATGCGTCGATTGCTACAGATACAGTAGCCCCTATCCCACTTAGTTTACTAGAACCATTTTCCATCGATTCAGTAGGGCATTTACCTTTATTCGAACATTACTGCATTATATGAAGCATTTGAAGTTGATTCAATTCTAGAAGCAGATGCAAAGCAAGTAGTTACAAAGGCAGTTGATGAACCAATTGATCTAGGACCAGTGAATTATCTCGTGGAGGTATCAGTAGGGGGCAAGAGCTACGGTAAAGGCAATGGGCTCCCTAATAGGCTTTACGATTGGCTTAGGATCTTCCTAAGTCTCTATTGCCTACCTGTGACCTGCCCCGACAGAGAGAAATTGACCACCTACAATCCACCTCATAGGAAAGGAATTTACCATGCTGCAACCAGTTCTCATAGGGAAGCGAACCATTGCTCAGTTTACCTATAGTTGCGTCTGGTTTCCAGAGTAAAATGCTCCATGTCACGAGTGTGTCTAGTTTCCATAGTTAAAATCCCTTTGTGTATAGCTTCCCTAGTTCAATGCTCAATCGTGTGTCTGGTTCCCTCTAGGTAAGTTCTCCATTTCGGTGCCTCCTCATTCCATCCAAGCAAGATTGGATTTCTATCTATATAGATAGATCATACCAATAGATATAGATGGATATATAGATAGATATGTTTCTTCCCAACTGAATAGGACTATAGGAGGGACTACTAGGGATGGGTAGGATGGGAGAGTCAGGGAAATAATGAAAAATACAAGGAGATGCAAGTGCGATTTTCGAGATGCGAGTGTGATATTCGAGGTGCCTGTGGCGAATGGGCATGCTTCTAATATAATTATAAAAGTAGATGCTTTGGCGGGAGAAGAGAGAGATTATTGGAATAGTAGGGCAGCCTACCCTTTCAGAACTAGGAACTAGAACTAGAACTGGTTATTAAAAGGTAGACATATAAGTTAGTAAATGAAAATTGATGAAAATTACCCCAAATCGAAATTGAGAAACAAACAGTCAATTTTATAGGCTTATTAGATGCTCCCCCGCTGATTTCCTAAACCTAGTAGCAATGCCAGTGATTTACCTAGCAGTGGCAGCCAAGAGCATCCAATCCTAGAGTAACATCTAGCAGCCTTGACTAGTAGCAACCATCAGCAGCAGTCGTTCCAGTAGTGTTGGATCCAACAATAGACCCAACAATAATGCCAACACCACCAATGCCAATAGTGGAAGCACCAGTAGCACCTAGTTGCAGTAGGAGATTCTCCTGGAGAAAGAGGAAGTTGTTGACGTTAGTGAAATAAATAAAGTCCCAAGCATAGAGATGGCTAGTTCTAAAGTGAGTGGTTGTCCTAGCACCAGCACTAGAAAGAAAAAGGATATACCTGATGGCAAGCAGGCAAGGGTAGGTAAAAATGTCTAATTAGACTAATTGAATTCAAGAAACAAAACTAGTAAGGAGCTCGCTCTTTCCTAGTAGCTCATAATAGCGTAAATCTTTGTGGACGTGGCAGAGTTACTTGTACAACATTTATTAGCCATACTTAGGCCTGGTTCAACCTACAAACTTTGATCAACCTCCTTAGAAAAGAAAGCTCCTAGGTTGTATAAGACCTATCATTGCTAGTCTCCTCTCTATGTGCAAGTCTCCTCTCTATGTGCACTCCAATCCTTTGTAACCTTACAAGCTCCTCCTGTGCTTCTGATACCATTTCAAATTATTGGATAACCTGCACACAAGAATATAGTTGCAAAAAAGAAAGCAAAAATTGCCAGCTTGAAACCAAAAGGAATGAAGAGAGAATCAATGAAATTGTATTCCATAATGAATGAATAAATAATTTACATATGAAATACACTCAATGAGAGAGCTAATGCACTTAGTAAAGCATTAGTAAACAACCACCTAGTCTTTAGTTAACTGCCACCTAGTCTTAGTTGATTGAACATGCACTTAGTTAAGTGGACTAAAACTCATGCATGCAAAGTTAATGCGCTCTCCTAGCCTCATACACAAGAATTTCACCCTCCTGGGGATGATTCCAAAGTTGGCATGCATGAGTGGAATGTTGGGCTAGGGCTAGGGCTAGTGGTAGTGGTGCATGCAGAACTGGACTCCACTAGATTAACTCAAGTGCAACTGAAGTATGACTCAAGAATAGGTGAGCCCTTTTGTAGGGGAATAATATACTCATCCAAGGGAGACCATGTGCACCCTCATACATGAACTATAGAACATAGGAAAAATAGTGTACTACGTATCTATGCATGTACTCTAAAATTTTTCCCCTTTTGGAATGTCACACGTTTCCATGAATGTTAGTGCAAATATAGAAGTCGTCCATAAACATGGCGAATGAGTCTTCCAAAGTCTCAGTAAATTGCATGGTGCTCCCTCAAGGTGGAACATGGTCTCTTGAAAGTTGATGCAAATTTTAGGGTTTCCCCTCAAGGTGGCGCTAAATCGCAAGAAAGTCTGTGCAAATTTGAGATCTTCCCCTCAACATGGTGCACTACTTCAAGAAAGTGACTAATTTGGAGGCACTCCCTTCAAAGGGTGTAATACTCCTTGAACGTTAGTGCAAATTATCATCTCTCCCCGCAATATGGCGCACTAACTCATTAAATTGAGTGTATGGTTAATATTCCCTCAAGGGGCGCTAGACTCTTGGAATATTGGTGCAAATTCTGGGTTACCCCCTCAACATGGCGCATTAGTCTTCCAAAGCCAGTGCAAATTGCAAGGAATTCCCTCAAGATGGTGCACCTCCTCTTAAAAGTCTGTTCAAATCCAAAAAAAAATCCTTCATCATTTTGCAACAAGTCAAGAAAGTGGGTGCCAATGAAGTCTTTCCCCTCACCACAAGCACAAGTCTTTAATAAAGTTGTTGCAAATCTTGGATACTCCCCTCAACATGGCACATATTCTCCCAAAGTGATGAAAAATTGAGCAATCATCCTTCACATGGTGCAAGGCCACTTCAAAGTGATGTGAAAATTGGTCTCCTCCCCTCAACATGGTGTTGAGATTTTGTGTATTTGGGGTAGCATCAGTTGTGCTCTAGCTCCCAAATTTTGTGGAGGGACTAGAGTACACTTGATCTACAAGACTCGGAAAGGGATTTGGGGAATTTCATCTGGTTTGGGAGATATTTAATTAATTATTTATTTTAATGTGTTTCCTAAGTCTAAACTTAGGAAAATGAAATAATTAAAGTTTATTAAATTAAACATGTGATGAAATTGTCTAAAGTCACACGGATCAAACTTCCTTTTAATCATAGCCATTGATTCAAGATCTGATCATGGTCATTGGTTTCCCAATGAGAAAAGTATAAAGGAAAGGCTTGGGGTCATTTGTAAAGATACACAGAGGCAGAGCACTGAAGCTAAGCTGAGATTCTAGGGCGGGTTTGCTAAGAATTCTCAGCAGTGTTTCAGCTGCAGAGAGGGGAATTTAGGCCATGGGGATGATATGATTCCAGGGTCTAGAATCAACAAGAGTTAGAGATCAGCTCGGAGAGGCAGCGCAGAGAAGCAGGAGAGCAGCAGCAAAGAGGGAAACAACTGTGCTACGCAGGTGCTGTGCAATCCCTCCCAGGATAGCTTGATTTAGATGGAAGCCCTCAGGGGTTACGCAGAGACCCTAAGGGGCAACGTAAGGACTGCGTCACCCAGTGTGGGGTAACGCAACCCTTTCCAAGCCAGCGATGAGGGATGCAGGGGCTTCAGAGGTTAACACAGGGGCTTCAGGGGCAGTGTTGGGGTTTCTAGGGACTAATTTTGGCTGAGTATTGTAAATCTCGTTTGAGGGTGTGGATCAGTGATTATTTTGGCTTCATAACACATAGTGAGTTGCAGATCTATTATTTCTCTATTGGGTTTTCCAGATCTGGAACCCATATTTGTTGTATTCAGAAAATTCTTAATAATAAAACCCTCCAGCAGCCAGCAGACCAATTTTCCCACATTGGGTTTTTCCAGGGACTATTTGTCCAAAAAATCACTGTGTCACTTTGTCTATGTGTGCATGTACTTTTTCTAGATCTGGATTGGTGAAAGTTTGTTATGTGTTTTGCCTCGATATTAATCTGAATTTATTTAGTTCATAACTTAATTAAGTAGGAGGAGAATAACCAAATTTAACAGTAAGATTTTTGCATAAGTATAAGATTCAGAAATGTTCACATGGTATCAGAGCGTGGACCCAGGTTCGATTCCCCCGAGTTGCGTTTAAAGGGGGGTGTTGATTCCCCCGAGCTGTGTTTGAGGGGGGGTGTTGGAGTAATCACCGCACCTCTATGGACTCCGTAATTCCCACCCTGGGGATCCTAGTTACCGGTTTGGAAGTTTACCAACACTTGCGGGTTTTGGTGTAACGGAAAACCTCACATGGTATGAGAGCAATTATAGATCTAGGAGGGTCACCAACAGAAGACTGAAGGTTGTAGCTGTACGAAGCAGCAGGAAAAGCAGCAGAAAGACAAATCTGAAGGGACAACGTAGTTTTCAAAGGCAGAATCACGCAGAGGGCAGGGTGACGTAATCTAACGTTGTCTCCTAGCAAGCCCACGCATTTATTGTGTAGAGGCAACGCAGAAACAACGCTGGATTGGTCTGAAGCTAGCCAGTGTGACGCATATATGAATCTGTCAAATCCAGAAAATACTGAAGCTTAGCTGCAGAAATTCAGAAGGTACTGGTGTGGTTAAATTTCTGAAGTTTTCAGATTTTTAGCCTAAGCACAAGTGACAAAGAGCGGGAGGAGATCAGCTTCTCAAAAAGTTTCTAGTCAAAGAAACTTGCAGATTGATCAGAGGATCAAAGAGAGTTGAATCATTGTTGATTTGGCAGATTTCCAAGGAGGGAAATCAGTTGTCAGAGGGATCAGAAGGTGCCTGTTTCGCCGAGGGCCTTAGATCTAGTTCTCTAGCAAAGAGAAAGGGAAGTTCCGACACACTTTTGAGCAAATGGCTCCTCATGGACTGCATGATTAGGACAGATTGGATGGCCTCTCCAACTTTTCAGTTTGGAAGGCTAGGATCTTGATAGTCCTTGAGGCATATAATCTAAGAGACCATGCAGAGCAAACTCTGGCCACACCGACCGCTGCAGATCTCCTATGGAAGCATAATGAATCTGCTGGGCATGCCAAGTGGCTAATCATGGACGGAATTAAGGACCATATTGTACCACACATAGCTGAGAAGAAGACAACTAATGAGATGTGGAAGGCCTTAACTTCCCTATATGAGGGAAAATCTGTCCAAAGGAAGATGTTGTTGGAGACTCAGATGAGGTCATTCATGATGACCAAGGGAGAAGACATGGAGCATTTCCTCTTCAGATTGCAGTAGATCAGAGATCAGTTGACTGCAACGGGTGCTAAGGTGGAAGAAGAAGTGATGGTTAGGATTGCTCTCAATGCAGTCACAGATGAGTGGGAAACGTTTGTCCAAAGTATATTGGAAAGAGCGGACCTCCCAAAATGGGACAGCTTGTGGCCATTTCTGCGTCAAGAAGAACTTTGTAGATTCACCAAGAAGCAGTACAGCACGAGATCGAGCAAAGTGAAGAAGGAAGATGATGAAGATGCAGCGTTGGCATCAAAGAGGCAGCAGGGAAAGAAGAAGAAGGATCTGTCAAATATCAAGTGCTTCCAGTGTGGTGAATTGGGACATTTTTCCAGCAATTGTCCTCAGAAGAAAAAGGACAAGGAAGCTTCTTCTTCCAACGCTGTTGTGGCAGATGACGGGTCAGAAGATGATGCAGCCCTGAGCACTCGTGAATCACGAAAGTGGGGCGACATGGATCTGTAGAGAAGCTACAGAGTGGTGGCGGGATCCTTGAGCAGCTCATCTCTTGGATCAAATGCAAGCTACGACAGCCTTAAGACAGTAGCGGGACAAGTGAAGCAGTGGCTGCATAGATCACGAATGAAGCAGAGGCAAATCTGAAGGCTGGAAGGAGCAACGTAGTGCAGATGCAACAACAGTGTAGAGGCAGCAACAGCGTAGGGGCTGATGTGACTTCAGCAATGCAGAGCAGAGTTGTAGCAGTGTGGAGGCTTTAGAAGGATAGCACAACACAGCAACAACGTGAGGAATTTCAGCACAAGGAGCTGATGTGACTTCAACAGTGTAGAGGGAGTCTGCTTACGTAGTGCAGAGTTGTTTCTGTGCATCATCCTTCAGATGCCAGCACATATCAAAAACCTATGGAGATTCAATGATGAGGATGCAGCCCAACTGACTTGTCTATCAAAGATTGGGCAATAGATTCAGTTGTTTCTCTCAACAGCTGAAGTTGCATTGCAACAGATCAGCAGTGGCAGTGTTATGAGCAGCACAAATGCATCAAATTGAGAGGGAGTTGCAATACAAATGTTGCAGTGGCAGTGGCAGAGTCATGGGCAACAATACAGAATGGCAGCAGCAGTGCAGAGTTGAGTGCCAGCAGGCCAAGCATCAGCAGCACAAAACCAGTGCCCAAAATCTTGTAATGCAGCACAAAACCAGTGCCCACTCCTGATGCTAAGAGGGAGTGTTGAGATTTTGTGTATTGTGGGGTAGCATCAATTGTGCTCTAGCTCCCAAATTTTGTGGAGGGACTATAGTACACTTGATCTACAAGACCCAAAAAGGGATTTTGGAAATTTCATCTGGTTTGGGAGATATTTAATTAATTATTTATTTTAATGTATTTCCTAAGTCTAAAACTTAGGAAAATGAAATAATTAAAGTTAATTAAATTAAATATGTGATGAAAGTGTCTTAAGTCACACAGATCAAGCATTCTTTTAATCTTAGTCATTGATTCAAGATCTGACTGATCATGGTCGTTGATTAAAGGAAAGGCTTGGGGTCATTTGTAAAGATACACAGAGGCAGAGCATTGAAGCTAAGCTGAGATTCTAGGGCGGGTTTGCAAAGAATTCCCACAAGTGTTTCAGCTGCAGAGGGGGGAATTTAGGCCAAGGGGATGATCTGATCCCAGGGTCTAGAATCAGCAAGAGGCAGAGATCAGCTCAGAGAGGCAGTGCATAGAAGCAAGAGAGCAGCAGCAGAGAGGGCAACAACTGTGCTACGCAGGTGATGTGCAGTCCCTCCCAGGACATCGTGATTTAGCTAGAAGCCCTCACTGTTACGGAGAGACCCTAAGGTGTAGCGTAAGCACTACGTCACCCAGTGTGGTGTAACGCAGCCCTTTCCAAGCCAACTCTGAGGGACGCAGGGGCTTCAGAGGCTGACACAGGGGCTTCAGGGGCTGCCCTGGGTTTCTAGGACCTAATTTTGGCTGAGTCTTGTAAATCCCGTTTGAGGGTGTGGATCAGCCATTATTTTGGCTTTAGAACAACCAGTGGATGCAGATCTATTATTTCTCTATCGAGTTTTCCATATCTAGAACCCAAATTTGTTGTATTTAGAAAGTTCTTAATAATAAAACCCTCCAGCAGCCAGCAAACCGGTTTTCCCGCATTGGATTTTTTCGAGACTATTTGTCCAGAAAATCACTATGTCACTTTGTTTATGTGTGCATGTACTTTTTCTAGATCTAGATTGGTGAAAGTTTGTTATGTGTTTTTCTTCGATATTAATCTGAATTTATTCAGTAAATAACTTAATTAAGTAGGAGGAGCATAACCTGATTTAACAGTAAGATTTCTGCATAAGTATAAGATTAAAAAAATTTCACACATGGCGCATCTTCTCCCAAAAGTGATGGAAAATTGAGTGATCATCCTTCACATGGTGCAAGGTCACTTCAAAGTGATGTGAAACTTGGTCTCCTCCCCTCAACATGGCGCATATTCTACCAAAAGTGATGGAAAACTTGGTATCTTCCCCTCATATAGTGCAATATGTAATATCCCAAATGGGAAAATGACGGTAATATAAAGCAACAATAGACAAAAACTACAGCAAATTAAATCACACCATTAACACATGAAAACTGAAGCCAAAAACATGATCTGAGCCATTTTATTAATGCTGGAAATGAGTACAATAATAGTGTTGGAATAGGTGCACCTAGGCCTGCTCAAGGCAAGCTAAAATCTATCTCAAACCAAGCTGGAATGACCCTCTGGAAATGGATTTGCGTGGCTCTGGTGTTGCACTGCTCTGCCTAGAAACATTGCTAATGCAAATTTGGACTGCTAGTTGGCCTGCTTCTAGTGCTCAAAAAATTCCAGGACTTGGACACTTGACTCTACTCAAGAAACCCACAAAAACCTGTGAAGGAATTGTGGAATGGTTGACTTCGGAAAATTGCCCCTGTTGGGCTTGACCCACTTCGCTGCTGGCTGAAGCTTCACACTTGAAGAAACCACTGCAAAACTACCCCAAATGATGAGTAATCACCCTGTTAGGAAGCACCCAACTTCCCCACCAAATCACAGCTGCAAACTCCCTCTGTTCTTTCCTCCCCGAATAACCTTCCCACTAGACTACGTCCTCCACGTAGTCCCTGGAGTGATAACGTTCTCCCTGCAATCATGGTTGTGAAATGCTCCTCCAAAATGGTGAATCTCCTCTCCTAAGTAGGCACTCGAAGTCCCCCAAGGCAAAGGTTGAGATCTTCACCTGAAAATCTTGTCTACTAAACAACACTGCAGACTTAGCACCCAGCACAAGCGTCCTATGTCAAACTGACAATCAGAAAGGTAAGTTAATGAATGAATGCCAAAATGAGCTTCATGCTTCCTATTTATCCAATGTTGCCCCAAATGATGAGCAATCACCCTGTTAGGAAGCACTCAGCCTCCCCACCAAATCTCAGTTGCAAACTCCCTCTCTTCTCTCCTCCCCAAACAACCTTCCCACTGGACTGTGTCCCCACTGCGCAGTCACTACGTCCTCCACGCAGTGTCTTGAGTGATAACGCTCTCCCTACAATCATGGTTGTGAAATTCTCCTCCAAAATGGTGAATCGCCTCTCCTGAGTAGGCACTCGAAGTTCACCTGAAAATCTCGTGTTCTAAACAACACTGCAGACTTGGCACCCAACACAAGCGTGCTATGTCAAAATGACAATCAGAAAGGTAAGTGAATGAATGAATGCCAGAATGAGGCTCATGCTTCCTATTTATCCAATGCTGCCCAACGTTCTCTTAGGTCCCAACTCATGCCTCTAGCCTCCAATACGCTCCAATGACTGCGCTACTTCCATGTGCGCCGCAATTTCTCCTCATTGGGCCCCATCCTCCACTACTGCCACAATATTTCACTTCAACCTAATTTCTAAAGGCCTATAGTTGCCTAAGTTTATTTGTGGGTCCCCAAATCCACATTTCCTAAGTCAAAACTATGATATTATCAAAATAGGCCAGAATTAATATTCTGGTTAGCAGAATTGCTAAATAGGAATATTACAATCCTCCCTGCCAAAAATTGCTTGTCCTCAAGCAATCCCTGAACAAGCATCCTCTCTAGCTGACGCTCCCCACTGCCACTGCAAAAAGGTGCCAGGGTCCCAGATGCGCCATTGAATCATCCCTGACCTCTGCATCGCCCTGATATGAAGGAATCCCTTAATACCAGGATCCCAAGCCATCCTGTCCAACATGAAGCTCCCCTTGCTCCACTCATTATCCTGCCACCCATAAGTATTGGAAGCCCTCTGCACACCATCAATGAGTAGGGAATCATGATAATATGGCACTATGCCCAACTCCTCATGAAGTTTCCCTACCAAGTAATCCATCTCATGCACTCCAAGAGTAAACCCTCGAAGATACCACCTAATCTCTTCCAGAGATAGCGTCTCGCTTGCATGAGCTCCTCCAAATATCGTCTTGCTGACTAACCTACCATGCTAATGAAGTCCCCCACTCCATCAGTGACTCACTAAATCCCAATGGAAGATCTACATGATCCCCCCCTGTATTATCCAGCTCATCCCTAAAAGTGATCGAGCTGTGTAGAGATGTAATGCTTGGGTCCCCTGCCAAACTCAGAGTGGTGCCATCATGCTGACACTATGCTATTCTTATTATGACATACTCCCCTCCGTATGCAAACTGTAACCTCCACTCCTGAGGCCTAGTGGCGGGAGATCTGTGAGAAACAAGCTCATCCTACCCAAGCATCGCCATGATGCCAATATATACCCCTCCGAATGTAACTCTGAACCTATGCAGCAACAGAGAAAGCCTGACTCACCATCTAATGAAGGCCTCTGTGTACCCCCATGTGCCAACCCAATAGTGAACTAGATCACCATCTGTCATGACTCCGACCATCACGAGATAAAATGATCTACAATCAACTGAAACTCTGCATCCCATAGTCGGACCTGTTGCACCATAGCTCTGACAACTACTGGAATCCCTCCATGCCTCATCTCTAGTCCCTGAATGTGACCAATATAGAGGGTCCATATATCATGGGCTAATCTAATGCGTGCTAAGCTGCCCTATGTCTGCCAGTGTGTAGTAAAAATGACGGCTAGAAGCCACATGTGACAAATAGCTACCCCCTGAATGCAACCAATAGATGGATATTTGATACTTGCAATCGACTCAATGTATGTGGATCCCTCCTGTTCCTGCCAACCATCTTCACTGAGTCTGTCATCCGCCCTCTCGATAATGTGCCGATACAATGTCTGGAGCCCAGACACATACTAGGATGCTACCTCGGTTGTACCCAATATCCTCTGCTCATGCATGGTCCCAACATGACCTCAGAAAAGAGTGACACATGTCTGCCTCGTGACCTGCTCCCCAAGCGTAGGCTCAGTGATGACTGATATGCCACCCCTGCAAATGATCATCTCATCCCCCAACTTGTGGCTGTCAACTAGCGCACCAACCCAATGCCACTGTTGATAAGTCTCTCCCCTAGTGTGTTGAGTGTCATCCAAATATCTTGAGTGGGCTTTGCGTACCCCGCTGCTCATGCCCAGAGTGCCAATGGACAACAACAAAATCGACTGTGCCCGTAAGTGATGTAGAAGAGGGTCAGGCATGTGAGTCCCCACGGATACCGTCGAGTATTACTCATCTGTGTATCCTTTGGTCTTGGGTGAACTACCCCCAAGGTATGCCTGATGTCTCCGTCCATGAGTCTCCCTGGAGGCAATACTCTAAGACCCTTGTTGTGCAGCACCAAGGTATGCCTGATGTCTCCGTCCATGAGTCACCCTGGAGGCAATACTCTAAGACCCTTGTTGTGCAACACCATACACCCCCTGTAGTCTATGCACATCCTCCATGTCGCATCCTTCTTTGGAAACAACACAATAGGTGAACCACCCCGTATGCCACCGATCATCCATGTACTCCTCGGCATACCACTTTACACTGCGACCTACCCCTGTACACCGCTGGATACCCCCTGCTACTGTTGTACCACCCTCTACTATTTTGTGCCTTGTTTGTGTCAAGGCACCAATCACTCCTCGCGTGTACTCAATGTGATGTAAGGCACTCCTACTCCAAATTGCAATCCAACACACTATGGTGCACCACCATGCACCTCCATGTCCATCGGTAGTCCACTACTCAATGCTAGATGCTCCCACACATCCTTGGATGTGATGTCCTAGAGTTGTGTCTCTACATGTCGGCCCACCCCCAATCGATATCATCACCTCCACCATCGCATCACTATACTTGTCGATGAATGGATCATCACTCCAAACCCTCCATGAGGGATCCGAGAAGTGAATCTCCCTATGTGTCAGTAGTGATGCCACCACTGCTCTGCTCCTCTGCGACCTCTGTGCCCCACACAAAGGTGAAGAATCCCCAGGTCCATACAAGGCACTGTCTGGTGGCCCTTCTAATGCCACCTCCAACAAGCTCCTGCCAGAGTATGTTGATCACCCCGTGACCCTGTGTACAAAGGTCGTACCAAGACAACACAAGAAGTTTGTCCATAAATTGGTTGTCCACTGGAGTTGACCGAGACTCCCTTAACGAATGTGCACGCTCAACTGCTAGGCCAAATGTACCCTCCAAGGCATAGTCAACCGGCATGCCTGGGAAATGATAGGTAGTCCAACCCAGATCCCAATACCAGTCGGGGATTCCTGTATTCTCAATGCCCGGAAACTCCTACTGAACTACACCTAGGTCCACCACCATCTCCATAACCCACTCCACCGGGTACCAACTCAAAATATCTCACCATCCAACCCCAACATGCGGATGCTGCACCGTGTGCAACTCTGATCATCTCATCCCGCTATCCATGTCAACATATTAGATCTGACTAGGTGACTTCGTCTCTCTCTCTCTCTGTAATATTCCTAATTAGCACTGCTAATTGGAATATTTCATTTTTGTATAGTTTTGCCGCCTTTAGTTAAATTAATAAATAAAGTGAGAATTAAGGGGTCAACTCACTTAATAAAATAAAGTGCTTTCCTAGTTGATGAACGTTGTGACTTAAAGGAGTGGCCTTGGGGGTCCACACACACATGAGGGAAGGCCTCACGCTGACCCTAAGGTAACTGCGCAGGTCAAGGAGGAGAGCAAGGATGCAGTTAGGGTTTTGAGGGAGCTAGCACTATAAAAGGTGGGGTTTTCACTCCATTTGGCATTGTTGATATGATATTGATATTGAGAGCTAGACTTCTGTCTACTTCAGCACGCCGGTTGTTTAGTCGGTCTGCAACACTGTTTAGTGCGAACTGAGTGTCTCCGGTCGGAGATCTCGCCCTTGGCTCCGGGGGACTTCGAGTGCCTGCTCGAGCAAGGTATTTCCTTCAGTTTCTGTAGGTGATTTGCAGTGGATTTTGGGTGGACGTTTGTAGAGGAGCTGGCCCCTTGGAGTGACTGCGCAGTCCAGGAGAGAGGACCCAGTTTCAGCAGGGAGGACGCAGTCATTGTTGTGCAGCGTTGTTGTGAGGTGATTTGGTGGTGGTTTCAGCGCCTTTCAGCATTGGGAGGTTGTTGTTTCAGCCAGAGGTTTTGCAGGAGAGTTTTGGGCCCCTTTTCCAGCGTATTTCTTGGGCTTCTGCGTTGTTCCTGGGAAAGACAGCGTTTTCACTGAGGAGGGTTTATTTGGTGGATTTTCAGAGGTGGAGCACTTGCTTCACGGTTTCTGGGTTTTGTCCGGAGGGTTGAGTACAGCTAGCCTTCCGATTTTCAGCTCGTTCCAGTGTGGGGATCAGCCCCTAGTTCCAGTACATTGCAGCAGCAGTTTTCTACGGCAGTTTTCTCCGGCAGCTAGGACGCAGTCTCTGTTGTAGCCATTTCTTATTCTGAGAGGGTCTCCACTTGCCTAGAGCAAGGATAGGTGCACTCATTCTGATTATCTCTTGTACCCGTATACATGTATTCTCAGATTAATAAAATGGCTTAGCGTTCTGGTATTTTATGTGTATTTGTTCCATATTCTAGTTCCGGCATTTTGTTCTATATAGCTACTTGTTGTTTTGCTGTGTATTACTGTTTATTTCCCGTTGGGGATATTACAGTGGTATCAGAGCATAGTTCTGGCTCAGCCTGTGGTGCTAGCAGTCTATGACGCCCGGGGATAATCCCTACCTTGATCAGGGGAGACACAGGGACGTTGAGAGTAGGTGGAAGTTTCCCTTCGGAGGGGGGGATTCTGATCAGGAGCCACCTAAGACAGATTCAGAGCAGGAGCAGCCTGTGAGGGACACAGAGCAGCGGAACCCGATGGCAGACGAGGAGAGGAGATGGGATGCGCTCCTCCATCACATGCAGGAGATGACACGGAGACTCACGGCCATAGAGGTCAGACAGAGAGAACCTCCCAGGGTTTTCCAGATCGGTGAGGGATCGGGTATGTCTCACCACGTGCCAGTGCATGATGCTATCCCCATTGTGGCATCTCATGCACCCACGCGATCCACTATGCCCACATTCTTGCCAGAGGACGCAGGGGCAGGAGTACAGGGAGGTGCACAGAGGGATATTCCCGCACCCACGCGATCCACCATGCCTACCTTCTTGGCAGAGGACGCAGGGACAGCAGTACAGCGAGAGATAGATCCGGCTCGGATGGCTGGCCTTTTTGCAGAGTACCAGGCTTACGGACAGGCGTTCATGGACTCTCTCACCTTCAGAGACTATCTCCATGTCCAGTATGGCATTAGGCCCCGTGATCATCACCAAGGGCATAGGCACCACCGTGATGACCACCGCGCAGCTAGTAGATTTCATTTGCCCACGTTTGATGGCTCATCAAACAGTTCGGCAAAGTCTTGGGTGGAGAAGCTGGACATCTATTTCCAGCTTAACCCGATGTCGCAGTCAGAAGCCATTAAGGTGGCAACATTACATCTGGACGGTGAGGCCCAGGACTGGTGGTTCCATGGGATGACGACACTCGGACATTCTGCAGTGACGACATATGCCGAGTTTACCCGGAGGGTGGTAGAGCGCTTTGACAGGAGGGATCCGGAGCAGCACTTTGTTGAGCTGACAAAGCTCAAACAGACTGGGAGTGCAGAGACATATATTTCAGACTTCTTGAGGGTTTCAGTGATGGTACCTGATTTATCTGCAGCTCGGATGGTTTACATGTTTGTGGAGGGGCTGTCAGAGCCACTTCGTGGCCTAGTCCGGTCGAACAAACCGGCTACCCTTCAGGATGCCATCAGCAGGACTTGGGACTTACAGGATGTCTTACCCAGGACTCGGCCACCTTATCCCCAGAGACAGGCTTTCCAGCCTAAGGGTAAGGACACGAGGGCTCTGCCTCCCAAGGCGAATCCTGGACGAGGGCAGTTTGATGATGAGGCCAGGAGAGAGCCGAGGAGGAAGCGGTTGTGCTTCACTTGCCAGGAGCCATGGGCACCGGGACACATATGTGCGGCAGGGAAGGCACATTTCATAGAGATCTTCTCCGAGAGCCAGTGGAGAAGAGGATGAGGAGGATGACGTGGAGGCAGGAGACAACTATGCAGCGCAGGGTACCTTACCACCTCCACCACCCGCCGCAGGTGGGGCATCGTTTGCACCCACTGGGGGCGCTCTAGCCGCATTGCGGGGAGTCCCCAAGTATTTGACGCTGCACGTACGAGGGACGGTGCGCGGGCAGCGGGTTTCAGTCTTAGTTGACAGTGGGGCCACCCACAACTTTATTGATGCCCAGATGGTTGAGCGGAGAGGCATCCAGACCGAGGGTTTTGATGGGTTTTCCGTCTTGGTCCCAGGAGATCAGACTATGGCATGTGCTCGGTATCTTCCTGAGTTATCAGTGACGATGGGCACTTACACATTGACAGACCACTTCTTTGTGGTGGACATTCCGGACACCAACCTGATATTGGGTGTTCAGTGGCTTATTACTCTAGGGAAAGTCACGACAGATTGGAAGGCCCTAGAGATGGAGTGGGATGATCCCAAGACGGGGAGGCATGAGAAGATACGGGGACAGCACGCATACCCACCCCAAACAGTGTCAGCACACAGGATGGAGGCGACCTTCCGCAAGGGAGACATAGAGTGGGCGGTAGAGTTGCGGGCTTCAGAGGCAGTGGATACAGGGCAGGCAGTGCATCCTGAGCTACAGTCTATTCTCGATAGGTATGCAGCGGTTTTCGGGGATATTCCACCAGGGCAGCCGCCGGATCGGGGGTTTGAGCATACGATCGAGCTTGAGCAGGGGATACAGGCCGTGATTACCACACCGTATAGGCATCCCAAAGCCTATCGGGACGAGATAGAGCCGGCTATCCAGGAGTTGCTGGCCCTTGGTCACATTCGGCCCAGCACGAGTCCTTTCGCTTCTTCTGTAGTGTTGGTGAAGAAGAAGGACGGCACATTGCGCATGTGCATTGACTACAGGGCTCTGAATAAGAAGACCCCGAAGAATAGGTACCCCATCCCCAGGATCGATGAGCTGATGGATGAGTTGAGAGGAGCGCGGTTCTTCTCAAAGATTGACTTGAGATCCGGGTACCATCAGATACGCGTGAGGGAACAGGACATTCCCAAGACCGCTTTCAGGTGTCACTATGGGCACTTTGAGTTTCTGGTCATGCCATTTGGGCTGACCAACTTACCTGCTACCTTCCAGTCATGCATGAACCACATTTTCAGGGGTCATCTGAGAAAGTTTGTGCTGGTTTTCTTTGATGACATACTTATATACAGCAGGACTTGGGAGGAGCACCTCCAGCATATTGAGACAGTCTTGCACATCTTGGAGGAGTAGCAGTTCTATGCCAAGCTCTCCAAGTGTGAGTTCGGGTTGACAGAGATGCTATATCTGGGGCACATTATAGGAGTGGACGGGGTGAGAGTCCACGAGGAGAAGATCAGGGCCATCAGGGATTGGCCAGAGCCGCGGAATGTGACGGAGCTTCGGGGATTTATCGGTATTTGCACATACTACAGGAAGTTCGTCAAGGGCTTCTCTCAGCTTGCTGCACCCCTCACAGACTTGACGAGGAAGGGGACATTCAGTTGGTCGGACACAGCCCAGCAAGCTTTTGACAAGCTCAAGGAGGTGATGAGCAGTTGTCCGGTATTGGCGTTGCCAGATTTTACACAGCCCTTTGTCCTAGAGTGTGATGCATCAGGAGAGGGGATTGGTGCAGTTTTGATGCAGGGCGGTCACCCGATTGCTTTTGAGAGCCGGAAGCTCCTTCCACACGAGAGGTTGTATCCCATATACGACAAGGAGATGTTGGCCATCATGCATGCATTGGCCAAGTACCGGCAGTACCTGGTGGGCAGCAAATTTAGGGTGAGGACAGATCATAACAGCCTGAGGTACTTTTTGGAGCAGAAGCAGTTGCAGGAGAGGCAGCAGAAGTGGATCAGCAAGATCCAAGCCTATGACTTTGACATCGAGTATGTCAAGGGCAAGAATAACGTGGTGGCTGATGCCCTTTCTCGTAGACCAGCCACGTTATCACTTATGAGCTTGGACGCTGATTGGAGGGCTCGACTGCTGGTTGAGTACTCCAAGGATAGGTTTGCATGTGAGGTTCTGGATGGGCAGGTAGCAGATGACCGGTACAGGGTGGTCGATGAGATCATCTATTACAGGGACAGGATCTTCTTGACTGAGGGATCTCAGCTCAAGAAGAAGATACTCTAGGCTTCACGCGATTCACCATTGGCAGGCCATCAGGGGTTCACCAAGACATACAGGGCTATTCGGGAGAGGTTCTCATGGAAGGGCCTCAAGGAGGACGTACTCCAGCATGTCAGGGAGTGCGATGTTTGCCAGAGGAACAAGGGGGAGATGAGCCATCCTGCAGGGTTGTTGCAGCCTCTTCCCATTCCGGAGGGGAAATGGGAGAGCATCTCGATGGATTTCATCACAGGGTTGCCCATGGTGCAGGGCAAGGACTGCATCTTCATAGTCATTGACCGGCTGACGAAGTATGCCCATTTTTTCGCCATATCCGCACGTCACACAGCAGCGCAGGTGGCTGAGCTGTTCTTCAGGGAGATTTTCAGATTGCATGGTCTACCCAAGACCATCGTCAGTGACAGGGACAGCCGCTTCATGGGCGGATTCTGGCAGGAGCTCTTCCGACTAGTGGGGACCGAGTTGACACCGAGCACTAGTTATCACCCCCAGACGGACGGGCAGACCGAGATAGTTAACAAGTGGTTGGAGGGCTACTTGCGTAACTACGTCAGTGGACAGCAGAGGGCATGGCTGAAGTGGCTGCATTTGGGCGAGTACTGCTACAACACGACGCATCATATGTCTATTGGTATGTCACCTTTTTATGCTTTGTATGGATATCATTCCTTATCTTTTGTGGACATGATGTTTGGTGTTAGCAGGGCTCCAAGAGCCAAGTTATGGATCCAAGAGAGCCAAGATATCCTCCGAGCTCTCAAGGACAACATAGCCACAACACAGAATCAGCAGAAGTTGTATGCTGATAAGGGTCGGGTGGAGAGACACTTTGAGGTAGGAGACTTGGTCTACCTACGACTACAGCCATACCGACAGTCTTCGCTTAAGCAGAAGGGGGCTGAGAAGCTTAAGCCCCGCTTTTATGGGCCATACAGGGTGATACGCAGGATTGGGCAGGTTGCATATGAGTTTGAGCTGCCCCAAGGCAGCAAGATTCATAACATTTTTCATGTATCATGCCTGAAAAAGGCATTGGGCCAGCAGGTGACAGTCACAGAGGAGCTACCACCCACGGATGATGAGGGGCATCTGGTGTTGCAGCCGGAGGCTATTATTGACACTAGGGAGAGGCAGCTGCGGAGCAGGAAGATCAGGGAGTTCTTGGTGAGGTGGAAGAACTTGCCGGATGAGGATGCCACTTGGGAGGATGAGAGGATCTTGCAACATCCATCACTTCAGTTGCTTGAGGACAAGCAACGTTCTGCCGGGGGAGACTGTAATATTCCTAATTAGCACTGCTAATTGGAATATTTCATTTTTGTATAGTTTTGTCGCCTTTAGTTAAATTAATAAATAAAGTGAGAATTAAGGGGTCAACTCACTTAATAAAATAAAGTGCTTTCCTAGTTGATGAACGTTGTGACTTAAAGGAGTGGCCTTGGGGGTCCACACACACATGAGGGAAGGCCTCACGCTGACCCTAAGGTAACTGCGCAGGTCAAGGAGGAGATCAAGGACGCAGTTAGGGTTTTTGAGGGAGCTAGCACTATAAAAGGTGGGGTTTTCACTCCATTTGGCATTATTGATATGTTATTGATATTGAGAGCTAGACTTTTGTCTACTTCAGCACGCCGGTTGTTTAGTCGGTCTGCAGCACTGTTTAGTGCGAACTGAGTGTCTCCGGTCGGAGATCTCACCCTTGGCTCCGGGGGACTTCGAGTGCCTGCTCGAGCAAGGTTTTTCCTTCAGTTTCAGTTGGTGATTTGCAGTGGATTTCTGGTGGACGTTTTGCAGAGGAGCTGCCCCTTGAGTGACTGCGCAGTCTAGGAGAGAGGACGCAAAAGCACGAGGGAGACGCAACCATTGTTGTGCAAAGATTGTTAACAGATGATCTGACTCACAAAGAGTCCACTCCCAAAGACTGGGAGGTTGGTGTTTCAGCCGGAGGTTTTGCAGAGAGGTTGGGCCCCCTTTTCCGCCGGCTGGGCTTCACATTGCCTCTGAGAGAGCGTTTCTTAATAGGGTTATTGGTGGGATTTTCAGGTGGAGCACTTGTTTACGATTGGCTTTGTCCTGAGGGTTGAGCACAGCTCTAGCCTTCCGATTTTCACTTCTATTCCAAGCAGTGGGGATCACTAGTTCCAAGCATTATCATGAAGAGCAGCTACTAGCTTTCAGCAGCTAGGACGCGCCTCGTTGTAGCCATTTCTACTCGGGAGAGGGTCTCCACTTGCCTAGAGCAAGGATAGGTGCACTCATTCTGATTATCTCTTGTACCCATATACATGTATTCTCAGATTAATAAAATGGCTTAGCGTTCTGGTATTTTATGTGTATTTGTTCCAAATTCTAGTTCCGACATTTTGTTCTTTTTAGCTGCTTGTTATTTTGCTGTATATTACTGTTTATTTCCCGTTGGGTGTAATATTCCCAATTAGCCTTGCTAATTGGAATATTTCATTTTTTGCTTTATTTTGCCGTTCTAGCTAGACATAATAAATAAAGTGAGAAATAAGAGGGGACACCTCACTTTAGTCACCTCACTTTATAATAAAGTGTTCTTTTCCTAGTAGATTGACGTTGTAACTTAAAAGAGGGGGCCTTGGGGGTCCACATGAGTATGATGGGGGAGGCATCAGGCTGACCCAAGGTAAACTGCGCAGGTCAAAGGAGAGTTAAGTTTTGGAGGGAGTTTGGCATTATAAAAGGAGAGGTTCTCACCTCATTTGGGGGCATGCATATTTTGATATTGATATTGAGAGCTAGACTTTTGTCTGCTTCAGCACGCCGGTTGTTTAGTCGGTCTGCAGCACTGTTTAGTGCACGAGTGTCTCCGGTCGGAGATCTCACCCTTAGCCTCGTGGGACTTCGAGTGCCTGCCCTGGTAAGGTTTTTCTGGTTTCACCCTTAGCTTCGGGGGACTTCGAGTGCCCGCCCTAGTAAGGTTTGTCCTGAGTATACTTTTCAGTTCCAGTAGCAGCAGCAGCAGTTTCTGAAGCATATCTCAGGAGGAGAAAGCCCTCTTGTGGCTGCGCAGAGCAAGAGAAGGAAGGACGCTGATTCTTGAAGGAGAAGGACGCTGTCTCATCTGGAGAGAGGACGCTGATCCTTTCAGGAGAGGAAGGACGCTGTCCAAGGAGGACGCAGTGTTGGTTTGGCAGAGAAAACACTGTTTAGGGAGGCAGAAGGACGCTGTCTAGCCCTAGAGTGAGGACGCTGTCCATTTCTGAAGGTAAGGGTTGCAGATCTGAAGGCTTATTGTTAGATCCAGCTTTGGGAAGGATAGATCTTGCAGATCTAGTCTTGTATGTTGCAGATCTGGGGGTTTAGCACTAGATTCAGCTTGAGGAGTGACAGATCTGAGGAGATATTGATAGATCTAGTCCAGATCTGAAGGGATAACACCAGATCTAGCCCTAGAGGCTGTAGATCTGAGGAGATAGTTCCAGATCTAGCATAGATCTGAGGGTTTGGCAGCAGATCTGGTATTGGAGGACGCAGATCAGGAAGGGAAGGACGCAGATTTGATTGGAGGCTTCAGATCCATCAGGTGGGACGCAGATCTGAGGAGCAAACTATTGTGAGAGGAGCTCAACAACGTTTTCCAGTATTCTGTAGCAGGTTCATCTGTCTGGAGGGTTGAGGGATTGGTGCTTCACCTGTTTCTGCGCTGTCACTAGCAGAGACAGCGTTTTCCATTTGTGAGGGTTTGCAGTTTGAGATCAGCCCCAGTACCAGCGCAGTTCATCTTCAGTCTTCAGAGCAGCTAGGACGCTGTCCTTGTTGCAGCCATTTTCTTGTATGGGAGGGTCATCACTTGCCTAGGGCAAGGATAGGTGCACTGATTCTGATTTACTCCTCTCTATGTACTTTCTGATTAATAAAATGGCTCGGTTTCTGGTATTACATGTGTCATGATTCAGTGATCTGGTTCAGTATTGTATTTTCTATATCTGTCTGGCATATTTCTGTTTATTACTGGTTATTTCCCCTTGGGGATATTACAGTGGTATCAGAGCATAATTCTGGCTCAGCCTGTGGTCTATGACATCAGAAAAGAAATCATACAGAGCAATAGCAGTTGCAATTCCAGAAAAGCAGTTGGAAAAAGGGCCAAAATAAAAAGGGTCAAATTTTGAAGTTTGGAATTAGGAAAAACGTTTTCTGGGTTTTTCTGGGTTTTGGGCGAGGATCACTTTCCCAAATTCCTGGAATTGTCTGAATAGTTTTCAGTGGATAAATCGGAGGTCGAAGTTAAGCAACAGTATGGTTTTGCAGCAGCCGTGCAATTTCTGAGGAACCTGTAGACACATAGCAGAAAGAGCTGATGGCAGGTGATGTGGATCAGAGGAGATTTAGGGAGACAAAACAGCGGAATCCAATGGAGGACATGTTTAAGAGGTTGGCGGAGAAGTTGACGGAAAAGATGACTGAGAAGATGGATACATTCATGCAGGATGTAACCAAAAAGATTTCGGAGAAGGATCCCCCTAGGGTTTTCCAGGTAGGGGAAGGATCGGGAGTGTCTCGCTACATACCAGACGCTATTCCCATTGTGACAGCGCAGAGACCCTATATGCCCACATTCACACCCGAGGACACAGAGACAGGAGCACGGAGAGGTGCACAGAGGGATAATCTAGCTCAACATGCGGCTATGTTTGCAGATTGGCGGAGCATGGGACAGGAATTCAGGGATGCTTTCCCTTTTGATCAATATATCCAGTTCCGATGTGGTATCAAACCCCCTGAGCAGCACCAGCACAAAGGGGACGGATACCACCGTGATGACCACCGCACAGCTAGTAGAGATTATGTTCAGCTCCAGCGTGATAGTAGACCTCACAACTTTCACAGAGGGAACAAACACTCACATGATAGGGGCTTACAGCGCACGGTGGACAGATTCCATCTACCGACATTTGACGGGTCATCCAGGCACTCAGAAAAAGTTTGGGTGGACAAGTTGGATGCCTCTTTCCAGCTTGACTGAGTATCGGAGAGGGAAACCATTAAAATGGTTACCTCGCACTTGGAGGATGAGGGCACACAGGATTGCAAGGAGCCTGAGGTTACACCTAGTGTGACACAGGACTCACCATCATTGGAGACCTCCTTGACCGTGCCGGTTGATATCATAGTGGAGGTAGAGCCTACCCCGGTAGAGCCATCCACTGAGGTGATGGCCCCGGAAGCTGATGTCCAGAAGTCTTCGAGTGGTAGCGGCTTCTCAGATGGGTGAGGTATCGGGAGATATATCCATTGCAGGTAGGGCACTAGGAGAATGCGAGAGGTATTGGATGATGGTCGCCAGACGACGGAGTGTCATCGGCTTCGAGACGGACTTTCGAGTTCTGAGGGAGAAGGCCGTGTCAGTTAGAGAGACCATTTTGTTGCAGGACCAGGAGCTGGAGGGTATGAGAGTGACTTGTGCCAAGTCGGCGGCCAAGTTGGTCCACATTGGGGAACAGCTGGATTCCCTGATGGTACAACCCGAGAGCACATTGCAGCGTCAGATCATTCCCCTTCAGGTATGCATGGATGGGACTAGCAGAGTTGTTGGGTCATCTCTTCCCATTGGAGAGAGAGAGGCAGAGCCACCTAGTCAGATCTCATATGTTGACTTGGATAGCAGTATGAGACGATCAGAGTTGCACAGGGTACAGCATGCATATGTTGAGGTTGGATGGAGAGAGATTTTGAGTTGGTACTCGGTGGAGGAGTGGAGCGGGCTATGGAGCACAATGATTTGGTTTATCTCACGGAAGCGAGATAGAATATGGAGGACATCTTCGGATGGATAACATCTCTCATGCTTGTGTTGGACATCCCTTGAGCCACACACATCGTGATGGGAGGTTTTTGCCTACCACCTATTTGAGTCTTGATAGGGTCTCATTGATCCTTGAGAAGTTTATATTCCAAAACCCCATGAAGTGCAAAATCAGAAATTTGATTTGGGAGGATGGTAGCCCTCATGGGAGGAGTGACAGGATGAGGAGGAGGAGGCATCCACAAGCGATTGAGTGGATGGGGATGATGAGCAAGGAGCTAGGAGGCTACTTGCAGATCTGTGCTACCAGGCAGCAGGAGGCTTGGCTGCGTTGGTTACTCTTGAAAGAGTTTGGCCATCTCTTGGCAAACACTCTTCCTAAGAGTCGGAGGGTGGAGGAAAGATGGCTGGATACTTGCATCATGGAGCAGCATCGAGTATGTATGCATGGTGTTGCTATGATACTCGCTATGTCTTCATCACATGAGTTGTATGATGGAAGTATGGGGAGGCAGCAAATTGTTTGGTTGCCTGGTTTGTTTCTGGGAGAGCGAGGGCAGATTTGCTCTCACACTTTGCATGATGTTGCGGGAAGAGGGGATGGCACTGTCTCCTTGATCTTTGATGATGACGGGGAAGCACTTCCATCTTGGGGAGTATTCCACACTTGTTGCAGCAGTATTAGAGGAGTCTTTGACAAGGAGCATGTCAAAGAGCAGAGTCTTGTATTGACAGGAGCTTATTTGCATGAGCTCCCAGCGTTGTCACCTTGGAGCAGGACATTATGGATGAAGTGTGCGCAGCAGAGATATGGTGGATCTATAACCCATAGGTCCCAGGATCACTTCATATTTGGTGCACAAAGAGGAGGTAATGATAATAGAGACATCTATGGCATATTCTTCTTGACTTGGGTTTCCAAGCATGAGGAGGCTTATCTTCTTGCAGCACATGGTTCATTCTTCTTCATAGCATGCCTAGACACTATGGAGGACTCATCTATGGATCCATGTACCATCTTACTTCCAGCATTCGGCCAGATTTGTATAGGAGGCTTGATTATGAGGGAGACACATGAGCTGAATGTGCCTTTGAGTATTTTCTGCACTACATGTTCTAATAGGAGCATGGGAGGAGGCATGGCCACCACTACTACATATGTGTTTTCTTTTGAGATGGGCCATGAGATTGATATTCATCCATTGTACAACTATGGGCAAGTGTTTGGTCTTATGTTGTTGTCATATTCAGACATTTACTATCCATTAGTAGATGTGATGGATCTTGTACATTGCTTGCCATGTGATTTTCTGAGGTTGCAGTGGATGAGACTGCGCTGTATCCTTGTGAGGGATTGTTTGCATCATATATCCTCATGTGACACCTTCAGCAAACATCTCATTAGGATGATCCATGATGACCATGTCATATTCTTCATGGATGGTTTGTGTTGGGCCAGCTTGTTCTCCATTGATAGAGGAACCTTCTATGGTGGATTGTTTTTCACTTTGCCATTGGAGGGCAATGATTTTGCAACCCAGGATCAGCATAGACTCTACACTTGTCATGAGTGGAGAGAGGGACAGCATGGGGTAAGCTATGATGCTTGCCAAGTTCATATTTTCAGCCCACCTTCATTACCAGAGCTTGAGGTGGAAGGAGATTTTCAGGAGTTGCCTTGTTGGGAGGTGGCTCATTTTGTCTGGGTGATTGCTTGGAGATGGAGGATCCACAGGAGGGAGATATTCCTCATTATATTTTCGACTCCATGCCTTGATTGGAGAGAGGTAACGAGTTGGTTCACAATTGATGGGCCAGCTTACACAGTCATAGATGCTGAGCAGCAGCGGTCAGGGTCTTCAGTCATAACCAGAGGCAGTGAGCAGTCCGAGCCATGGGACTTGGGCTATTATTGGCCATGGTGGCGATGGGATCCGGGAAGACTATTGATTGGTTGGTACCATGAGAGGCCAGTTTGGGATATCCCTTCATATCAGGGTGATGCAGGAGACAGAGAGGTTTCAGTGGGACCCAGGCACATTTTGCAGTATCGGCAGGGAGCATCAGCTAGGGAGTAGGCTTGTTCAAGCATTGCTTGAGAACAAGCAATTTTTGCCGGATGAGGATGCCACTCGGGAGAGCGAGCAGACTTTACAGCATCCATCACTTCAGTTGCTTGAGGACAAGCAGCGTTTTGCCGGGGGAGACTGTAATATTCCCAATTAGCCTTGCTAATTGGAATATTTCATTTTTTGCTTTATTTTGCCGTTCTAGCTAGACATAATAAATAAAGTGAGAAATAAGAGGGGACACCTCACTTTAGTCACCTCACTTTATAATAAAGTGTCCTTTTCCTAGTAGATTGACGTTGTAACTTAAGAGAGGGGGCCTTGGGGGTCCACATGAGTATGATGGGGGAGGCATCAGGCTTACCCAAGGTAAACTGCGCAGGTCAAAGGAGAGTTAAGTTTTGGAGGGAGTTTGGCATTATAAAAGGAGAGGTTATCACCTCATTTGATCATTCATGATTTGATATTCTTATTGATAGCTAGACTTTGTCTGCTTCAGCACGCCGGTTGTTTAGTCGGTCTGCAGCACTGTTTAGTGCACGAGTGTCTCCGGTTGGAGATCTCACCCTTAGCCTCGGGGGACTTCGAGTGCCTGCCCTGGTAAGGTTTTTCTGGTTTCACCCTTAGCTTCGGGGGACTTCGAGTGCCCGCCCTAGTAAGGTTTGTCCTGAGTATACTTTTCAGTTCCAGTAGCAGTAGCAGCAGTTTCTGAAGCATATCTGAGGAGGAGAAAAGCCCTCTTGTGGCTGCGCAGAGCAAGAGAAGGAAGGACGCTGATTCTTGAAGGAGAAGGACGCTGTCTCATCTGGAGAGAGGACGCCGATCCTTTCAGGAGAGGAAGGACGCTGTTCAAGGAGGACGCAGTTCTGGTCTGGCAGAGAAAACGCTGTTTAGGGAGGCAGAAGGACGCTGTCTAGCCCTAGAGTGAGGACGCTGTCCATTTCTGGAGGTAAGGGTTGCAGATCTGAAGGCTTATTGTTAGATCCTGCTTTGGGAAGGATAGATCTTGCAGATCTAGTCTTGTATGTTGCAGATCTAGTCTTGTATGTTGCAGATCTGGAGGTTTAGCACTAGATCCAGCCTGAGGAGTGACAGATCTGAGGAGATATTGATAGATCTAGTCCAGATCTGAAGGGATAACACCAGATCTAGCCCTAGAGGCTGTAGATCTGAGGAGATAGTTCCAGATCTAGCATAGATCTGAAGGTTTGGCCGTAGATCTGGTATTGGAGGACGCAGATCAGGAAGGGAAGGACGCAGATTTGATTGGAGGCTTCAAATCCATCAGGTGGGACGCAGATCTGAGGAGCAAACTATTGTGAGAGGAGCTCAACAGCGTTTTCCAGTATTCTGTAGCAGGTTCATCTGTCTGGAGGGTTGAGGGATTTGAAGCCTTCGCCTGGCAGCCAAGGCCGTCACTAGCGGTAGGACAAATGGTTTCCATTTTTGAGTGGCTCATAGTTTGAGCACACCCAAGCATCGCCGCAGCTCATCTTTCGGGGCCAGAGCAGCCTAGACGCTCGTCTCGTTGCCCATTTTCTTTGTATGGGGAGGGTCATCACTTGCCTAGTAAGGCGATAGGTGCACCGATTCTCGATTTACACATCTCTATGTACTCTGACATAAAATATTAGCTTTCGTATTACATGTGTCTCGTATTCAAATTGATCCGGTCTGGGCAGATATTTTCTATATCCTGGTCTGCATATTTCGTTTATTATCGGTTATTTCCTCGGGGATATTACATATCGTATACATTCGGGGCCTGCCCGTGGTAGGTGACATCGAAAAGAGATCATACGCCAAGCAACAGCGCTTGCACCTGCAAACGCAGTTGGAAAAAGGGCCAAAATAAAAAAGGTCAAATTTTGAAGTTTGGAATTAGGAAAAACGTTTTCTGGGTTTTTCTGGGTTTTGGGCGAGGATCACTTTCCCAAATTCCTGGAATTGTCTGAATAGTTTTCAGTGGATAAATCGGAGGTCGAAGTTAAGCAACAGTATGGTTTTGCAGCAGCCGTGCAATTTCTGAGGAACCTGTAGACACATAGCAGAAAGAGCTGATGGCAGGTGATGTGGATCAGAGGAGATTTAGGGAGACAAAACAGCGGAATCCAATGGAGGACATGTTTAAGAGGTTGGCGGAGAAGTTGACGGAAAAGATGACTGAGAAGATGGATACATTCATGCAGGATGTAACCAAAAAGATTTCGGAGAAGGATCCCCCTAGGGTTTTCCAGGTAGGGGAAGGATCGGGAGTGTCTCGCTACATACCAGACGCTATTCCCATTGTGACAGCGCAGAGACCCTATATGCCCACATTCACACCCGAGGACACAGAGACAGGAGCACGGAGAGGTGCACAGAGGGATAATCTAGCTCAACATGCGGCTATGTTTGCAGATTGGCGGAACATGGGACAGGAATTCAGGGATGCTTTCCCTTTTGATCAATATATCCAGTTCCGATGTGGTATCAAACCCCCTGAGCAGCACCAGCACAAAGGGCACGGATACCACCGTGATGACCACCGCACAGCTAGTAGAGATTATGTTCAGCCCCAGCATGATAGTAGACCTCACGACTTTCACAGAGGGAACAAGCCCTCACATGATCAGGGCTTACAGCGCACATAGGACAGATTCCATCTACCGACATTTGACGGGTCATCCAGGCGCTCAGGAAGAGCTTGGGTGGACAAGTTGGATACCTCTTTCCAGCTTGACCGAGTATCGGAGAGGAAAACCATTAAAATGGTTACCTCGCACGTGGAGGATGAGGACACGCAGGATTGCAGGGAGTTCGAGGATACACCTAGTGTGACACAGGACTCACCATCATTAGAGCCCTCCTTGACCGTGCCGGTTGATATCGTAGTGGAGGAGATAGAGCCCACCCCGGTAGAGCCATCCATTGAGGTGATGACTGGAGCCGTGTCCGAGTCTTCGAGTGGTAGCAGCACACAGATGGGTGAGGTATCAGGAGATATATCCATTACCGATGAGGCACTAGGAGATACAGAGGTATTGGATGATGGTCGCAGACAGCAGTGTCATCGGCTTCGGACGAACTTTCAAGTTCTGAGGGAGAAGGCCGCGTCAGTTAGAGAGACCATTTTGTTGCAGGACCAGGAGCTGGAGGGTATGAGAGTGACTTGTGCCAAGTCGGCGGCCAAGTTGGTCCACATTGGGGAACAACTGGATTCCCTGATGGTACAACCCGAGAGCACATTGCAGCATCAGATCATTCCCCGTCAGGTATGCATGGATGGGACTAGCAGAGTTGTTGGGTCATCTCTTCCCATTGGAGAGAGAGAGGCAGAGCCACCTAGTCAGATCTCAGATGTTGACTTGGATAGTGGTATGAGACGATCAGAGTTGTACAGGATACAGCATCCATATGTTGAGATTGGATGGAGAGAGATTTTGAGTTGGTACTCGGTGGAGCGGGCTATGGAGCACAATGATTTGGTTCCCTTCTCACGAGAGCAGATAGAATATGGAGGACATCTTCGGATGGATAACATCTCTCATGCTTGTGTTGGACATCCCTTGAGCCACACACATCGTGATGGGAGGTTTTTGCCTACCACGTATTTGAGTCTTGATAGGGTCTCATTGATCCTTGAGAAGTTTATATTCCAAAATCCCATGAAGTGCAAAATCAGAAATTTGATTTGGGAGGATGGTAGCCCTCATGGGAGGAGTGACAGGATGAGGAGGAGGAGGCATCCACAAGCGATTGAGTGGATGGGGATGATGAGCAAGGAGCTAGGAGGCTACTTGCATATCTGTGCTACCAGGCAGCAGGAGGCTTGGCTGCGCTGGTTACTCTTGAAAGAGTTTGGCCATCTCTTGGCAAACACTCTTCCTAAGAGTCGGAGGGTGGAGGAAAGATGGCTGGATACTTGCATCATTGAGCAGCATGGAGTATGTATACATGGTGTTGCTATGATACTTGTTATGTTTTCATCACATGAGTTGTATGATAGAAGTATGGGGAGGCAGCAAATTGTTTGGTTGCTTGGTTTGTTTCTGGGAGAGCAAGGGCAGATCTGCTCTCACACCTTGCATGATGTTGCAGGAAGAGGGGATGGCACTATCTCCTTGATCTTTGATGATGACGGGGAAGCACTTCCATCTTGGGGAGTATTCCACACTTATTGCTGCAGTATTAGAGGAGTCTTTGACAGGGAGCATGTCAAAGGACAGAGTCTTGTATTGACAGGAGCTTATTTGCATAAGCCCCCAGCGTTGTCACCTTGGAGCAGGACATTATGGATGAAGTGTGCGCAGCAGAGATATGGTGGATCTATAACCCATAGGTCCCAGAATCACTTCATATTTGGTGCACAAAGAGGAGGTAATGATGATAGAGACATCTATGGCATATTCTTCTTGACTTGGGTTTCCAAGCATGAGGAGGCTTATCTTCTTGCAGCACATGGTTCATTCTTCTTCATAGCATGCCTAGACACTATGGAGGACTCATCTATGGATCCATGTACCATCTTACTTCCAGCATTTGGCCAGATTTGTGTAGGGGGCTTGATTATGAGGGAGACACATGAGCTGAATGTGCCTTTGAGTATTTTCTGCACTACATGTTCTAATAGGAGCATGGAAGGAGGCATGGCCACCACTACTACATATGTGTTCTCTTTTGAGATGGGCCATGAGATTGATATTCATCCATTGTATAGCTATGGGCAAGTGTTTGGTCTTATGTTGTTGTCATATTCAGACATTTACTATCCATTAGTAGATGTGATGGATCTTGTACATTGCTTGCCATGTGATTTTCTGAGGTTGCAGTGGATGAGACTGCGCTGTATCCTTGTGAGGGATTGTTTGCATTATGTATCCTCATGTAACACCTTCAGCAAACATCTCATTAGGATGATCCATGAAGCACATGTCCTATTCTTCATGGATGAATTGTTTTGGGCTAGCCTGTTTTTCACTTTGCCATTGGAGGGCAATGATTTTGCAGCCCAGGATCAGCATAGACTCTACACTTGTCATGAGTGGAGAGAAGGACAGCATGGGGTAAGCTATGATGCTTGCCAAGTTCATATTTTCAGCCCACCTTCATTACCAGAGCTTGAGGTGGAAGGAGATTTTCAGGAGTTGCCTTGTTGGGAGGTGGCTCATTTTGTCCGGGTGATTGCTTGGAGATGGAGGATCCACAGGAGGGAGATATTCCTCATTATATTTTCGACTCCATGCCTTGATTGGAGAGAGGTGACGAGTTGGTTCACAGTTGATGGGCCAGCTTACACAGTCATAGATGCAGAGCAGCAGCGGTCATGGTCTTTAGTCGTAGCCAGAGGCAGTGAGCAGTCCGAGTCATGGGACTTGGGCGATTATTGGCCACAGCGGCGATGGGATCCGGGAGGACTATTGATTGGCTGGTACCATGAGAGGCCAGTTTGGGATCCTGGCATTGAGATATCCCTTCATATCGGGGTGATGCAGGAGGCAGAGAGGTTTCAGTGGAACCCAGGCACATTTTGCAGTATTGGCAGGGAGCATCAGCTAGAGAGTAGGCTTGTTCAAGCATTGCTTGAGAACAAGCAATTTTTACCGGATGTGGGTGCCACATGGGAGAGCGAGCAGACTTTACAGCATCCATCACTTCAGTTGCTTGAGGACAAGCAACGTTTTGCCGGGGGAGACTGTAATATTCCCAATTAGCCTTGCTAATTGGAATATTTCATTTTTTGCTTTATTTTGCCGTTCTAGCTAGACATAATAAATAAAGTGAGAAATAAGAGGGGACACCTCACTTTATAATAAAGTGTTCTTTTCCTAGTAGATTGACGTTGTAACTTAAGAGAGGGGGCCTTGGGGGTCCACATGAGTATGATGGGGGAGGCATCAGGCTGACCCAAAGTAAACTGCGCAGGTCAAAGGAGAGTTAAGTTTTGGAGGGAGTTTAGCATTATAAAAGGAGGGGTTCTCACCTCATTTGGACATGCATATTTTGATATTGATATTGAGAGCTAGACTTTTGTCTGCTTCAGCACGCCGGTTGTTTAGTCGGTCTGCAGCACTGTTTAGTGCACGAGTGTCTCCGGTCTGAGATCTCACCCTTAGCCTCGGGGGACTTCGAGTGCCTGCCCTGGTAAGGTTATTTCTGGTTTCACCCTTAGCTTCGGGGGACTTCGAGTGCCCGCCCTAGTAAGGTTTGTTCTGAGTACACTTTTCAGTTCCAGTCACAAAGCAGCAGCGGTTTCTGAAGCAAATCTGAGGAGGAGAAAGCCCTCTTGTGGCTGCGCAGAGCAAGAGAAGGAAGGACGCTGATTCTTGAAGGAGAAGGACGCTGTCTCATCTGGAAAGAGGACGCTGATCCTTTCAGGAGAGGAAGGACGCTGTCCAAGGAGGACGCAGTTCTGGTTTGGCAGAGAAAACGCTGTTCAGGGAGGCAGGAGGACGCTGTCTAGCCCTAGAGTGAGGACGCTGTCCATTTCTGAAGGTAAGGGTTGCAGATCTGAAGGCTTATTGTTAGATCCAGCTTTGGGGAGGATAGATCTTGCAGATCTAGTCTTGTATGTTGCAGATCTAGTCTTGTATGTTGCAGATCTGGAGGTTTAGCACTAGATCCAGCTTGAGGAGTGACAGATCTGAGGAGATATTGGCAGATCTAGCCTAGATCTGAAGAGATAACATCAGATCCAGCCTTGGAGGTTGCAGATCTGAAGAGATATTGTCAGATCCAGCATAGATCTGAAGGTTTGGCAGCAGATCTGGTATTGGAGGACGCAGATCAGGAAGGGAAGGACGCAGATTTGATTGGAGGCTTCAGATCCATCAGGTGGGACGCAGATCTGAGGAGCAGACTATTGTGAGAGGAGCTCAACCGCGTTTTCCAGTATCCTGTAGCAGGTTCATCTGTCTGGAGGGTTGAGGGACTTGTGCTTCACCTGTTTCTGCGCTGTCACTAGCAGAGACAGCGTTTTCCATTTGTGAGGGTTTGCAGCTTGAGATCAGCCCCAGTACCAGCGCAGTTCATCTTCAGTCTTCAGAGCAGCTAGGACGCTGTCCTTGTTGCAGCCATTTTCTGGTATGGGAGGGTCATCACTTGCCTAGGGCAAGGATAGGTGCACTGATTCTGATTTACTCCTCTCTATGTACTTTCTGATTAATAAAATGGCTCAGTTTCTGGTATTACATGTGTCATGATTCAGTGATCTGGTTCAGTATTGTATTTTCTATATCTGTCTGACATATTTCTGTTTATTACTGGTTATTTCCCTTTGGGGATATTACATTCCCTCTACTTTGCTTCTGCCCCACTAGACATTGTTCTGCACCAACAGAATCAGCGTCCCACCAGCAACTCTAGATAGAATCTATATTGCACCTCTAGCCACGGCAACCAGAAAAATGAGACTCAATAGCCTTTGCGCTGGCCCAACAATCACTGTGTTGCCTTCTGCAGCTACAGCATCACCCCAACAGGCTGACCCAGGCTCTATGTGAGCCTTCCTTGTTGACTACATCATCCATCCTCTGCCTCTCTGGCCCAGAATTGCGTTGTCTCTCGGGATAGCTGCTTTCTTGTAGCAGATTTTTCTCTGTCCTTTCGTTGATGGCTTCAGTCCTCCTTGATCTGCAATTGCTCTAATACCATGTCAAAATTTCTGAATCTAACAATAGAAATCCTACTACAGTTAACTGATTTGCATTTCCTACTTGTGTTCTTCAATTTACAAGTTATTTACAGAATTCTGCAGTAAATATTAATGCAAATACACTGCATCCTACACCAATATACAGATCAAGTACTGAAAAATAAGATGAGACAATCACACAAAGGACACACTTATTTTTGGACTAAACGTCCCCAGAAAAACCTAATGCGGGAAAACCAGTGTAGCAGATATGAGGGTTTTATTATTAAGCAGATTTCTGAATACAACTAGGGTGCCAAATTCGACTCACCCAACAGAGTAAAAAAATCCCGGTAGAAGTACCTCTATCCAGAGAGAGATATTTTGGTTGATCTAGCAACAAAATGATCAAACCCTACAGGTGACTGTGCTGTCGTCTATGTTGCAAAACAGCAGTTGGTCCCAGTTGTGCGCCGAGACTGCATCACCCCCTCTAGTAGTTGTGTCACCCTCCTCATGAGCCTTCGCAACTCAGAAATCGATATGCTGAACTGATGCCCGATCTACCTCATAGAAACCCCGGCACTGCCTCTTCAGTGACTGCGTCACCTCTCTCAGGCTCTGCTTCACCCTCCCAGGTGCTACGTTGTCTCTCCTTGGTGCTGTGTTGCCTCTCTGCAATGTATTTTCAAAACAGCAGTTGGTCCCAGTTGTGCGCCGAGACTGCATCACCCCCTCTAGTAGTTGTGTCACCCTCCTCATGAGCCTTCGCAACTCAGAAATCGATATGCTAAACTGATGCCCGATCTACCTCATAGAAACCCCGGCGCTGCCTCTTCAGTGACTGCGTCACCTCTCTCAGGCTCTACTTCACCCTCACAGGTGCTACGTTGTCTCTCCTTGGTGCTGTGTTGCCTTGGACTAAAGTCCCACTACCGAACTGCCCCTCTCTGCACTAGAACTCACTTTGAAATTCTTAGCAAACCGCGCCCCAGAATTTCGACTTAGCTCAAGTGTTGCTCTCCATGTGTGTGTGTTCTCCAAATGACCCTCAAGCCTTCCTTTATACTTTTCCTATTGAGAGATCAACGGTCGTGATCAAGTCTTTAATCAACGGCTAAGATTAAAACAGACTTGATCCTCGTCACTTAGAAGCTTCTCACCCACATTTACATTAATTCACTTTAATTATTTTAATTTCCTATGTTTTAACTTAGGCTCCATTAAAAGTAATTAATTATTTGAATAAAATGCACTCCAGGCAGAATTTTTCCAAAATATTTCTGGGTCTTGGAGATCTCATGTGTTCTAGTCCTGCCACAAAATTTCGGAGCTAGAGCACATCCGATGCTACCCAAAAATCAACACTAACTGGCTCCACACACTCCCTACTAGAGTAAGTAGATTTGCTCCTGGCTATTCCTTCTCTGCTGTGCTAAATTGAATTCCTAGGCTAGGAATTCTCTGAGGAAGAAATTCCCTCAATATGTGCCTTATTTCCTCTTCTAGAGTTTTTCTATCCCAGCAACTGCTGCAAAAAACTGCGTTCCAGTTGAAGAATTGCTCTGCGTTGAACCTGTTGCGCTGCTCTCTATGCCTCTGACAAGATCTCGATCTGGAAAATTTACTCTCTATCGACTCACTCAAAGAAGTAACTTTCCATGAAAATCAGCCACCCTGGCCAATGGACTATGCAATCCCTCTGGGGTTCGATCTGCTGCTTACGCAGTCTTTCGAACTCCCTCTTGTACTCAACGTTGGGCTCTTCCTACTTCACCTTCCCTCTGATACCATGTGAAAATTCCACAATGGGAATCCCTACTCCAGCAATATGATGTTATTTCTTCTACTTGTTAATTCTAAATCAATTTATTTATGGTGTTACACAGTAAACATCGAAATAAATACTACTACGGCCTTCTCAACATAAAAAATACTATAAAAAACAAGTATTGAGCAAGAAGGAAATAAACTTAATGCGGGAAAACTGATGCAGTAGCAGAGGGTTTTAATTCTTATGCAGTAGTTTCTAAATACAAATCTTTGGATGCCCAAACTGGCAATCCGATACAGAGAATAAACTGGCAAAAGGATAGTGAGAAATTATCTCACACTGTCACTGGCGATCTAGCATTGATCCAGCCTTTGAATGGCTAGCCCCACACTGCCTTTGCGCAGTCATTGCGCTAGCTCTGTGTCACAGCCTCTAGGGACTGCGTCACCCCTCTAGCTGATCGATCTACTAAACTAGATGCTCAGATCTCTGACCCTTCAGTCTCACACCCTGGCTCAAGGCACTAGATCTAGACTGCTCCTCAGCAAAACTGCAGATCTCCTCAGAGGCTTTGCGCTACTTCAACGTAGCTCTGCGCTGCGCAGCATGGCACTGCGCAGCCCCTTCTGGATCTCTCTCTACCTCCTCTACAATGTATTCACCGAATCAGGAAAAACTTCCTCCGGCAAGCTATCCCTGCCCCTCACTGCACGAAATCAACTCGATCTACCTCCCGCAACTGCTGTGCTACTCTCTTGAGAATTCGATCTCTAGATCTCTCACTCGATGTCGTTTCCAAATGCCCATTAAGCTCCCTCTTATAATCTCTCCTTGACATATCAACGGCCAAGATTAAAACATAATCAAAGGCTAAGATTAACTAGGAGTTGATTCGTGTCTTTATCTAGAATATTCACACTCGATAAAATTAATACACTTTAATTAATCACATTTCCTAAGTTTAAGCTTAGGAATACATTAAAAATGATTAATTATTTTAATTAAATCCTCTCTGAGTGGAATTTCCCAAAACGCGTTCTAGGTATTGTGAAATGCATGTGTCTTAGCCTCTCTGCAAAATCTCAAGGCTAGAGCACATCAAATGCTACAAAAATCAATAGGGTTTGGACTCTGGAGACATATCCAGGTGGAGGAGGTTCTTCCAGAAATACCTCTCCTGCAAAGAGAAGTGTTGAGCTTTGTAGCTTAGAAGGTACTTATAGTCGTGTGTCTTGACTAGAAGGGCCTTGATTTTCCTCGTTAGGAGCTTGCATTCGACATGTAGAGTGTGCAAATGAGTTTCACGCATGTTGATGGTTGCGTGTGACATGCATGACATGTGCATGTATGGCAAACTAAATTTATGACTCGTACTTGAGTTAAAGTAAAGAAAGCTAAAGATAGGATAGTTAACTAAAGTAATGTCACTTATCTTTAGTTAACTTGACAAGCTAATTTGATCATCAAGCTTAGCTTAGGAAAGTTATAAATTGCACCTAAAGTGAGGAGCTAAGACACGACAGTAGCACAAGATTGAGAGAGGCTTCTCACTGAGCGTGTGTTGGGTCATAGAGAGTGCAATGAGGCTGGTAATTTTGTATTTTCTCAGGAAAGCCATTATCCCTGGTACGGGAGCCCAAGTAAGTTTCGTGATTAATTTATTAATGAAGAACTGTTGATTGGGCAGAAATTTGTTTGTGTATGTGATTCAGATCAAGTACTATTTTTTGTTTCTGCTATATGTTTTATGTGTTGGGAATTAGGCCGTGTATTTGTTCCGCGTATTAATTGCTAGGAACCAGTATGGCCAGATTAGCTAGGGTGGATCTCTCACCACTGAAACTAACCCTCCTCACATGGGCTCTTACCCATACTCAAATGACAAGAGCTCTCGAAACAATTGTCAAAATCAATAACCAATTCACACCCAAAAGTGAGCTCCAATTCTCCTTTTATAACTTTTATCATTAGAATACCATGGGTCATTGGGATACCATGGATTACCAAAATACCATGGATCTCCCATTTTTACCTTTATCTGGCTCAACAATATGAAGTGACTTTATAAAGTTTTACTCCTTAATTAAGCAAAAGCCACTTAATAATCTCTTTTAATTTAATTACTCAATATCACCTTAGTGATGACATTAAATAACTAAATTAATTGACTCCTGACTTCTATTCTCGGAATCGGACATTACATCCATAAGCCATAATTAAATATTTTAACTAGGCAGAGAATAGAGCACTAGAAACCTAACCCTGCCTATATTTGTCTAACAGATGCTTGGGTTCTATAAGAGACACAGGTTGTACCAGTCTAACTTTCAACCACATGGCAACACGGAATTTCTGCCTTGCTTCCACAAGACAATCATATTGTAATATTTAAAGTGCAGAGCTTCTTTAACTGAAAGACAGCAAAAAGATGCAGTAAAAAGCACTGATGTTTCAAAGAATAACGAACCATAAAAAAGACATCTAACAGGATATCAACATTCCAGTATACCAAACGAAATTGTACTTTGGTGATAATCTCATGAAATTGTCAACATTTCAAGTACAATGTAGAAAGTACAGGTATCAATTTTCCAGTATTACAGGACCCAACAAATTTGTACTATGGTTATGATCTCATGAAAGTGCCAACATTTCAAATCTGATGTACAAAGTAGCCTTCAAAATTGAAGTAGTCTGTAGAAAGGCATATGTTAAACAGACACCAACTTTATCTCGCAAAGAGTAGAAAGAACCAGGGCCGTGGGGTTTTCAGAAAGACAAAAACATTTCTGCATCATCTACAACTTAAAAGCCACTTAGGAAAGAATATGATAAGTTTGCTAGAAGACAATATCTGCAGTTTCCTTCAAAATGATTCCAACCAATGTTACAAACTTTGGCATCAAGATAAAATCGGCAAGGGTACAGAACAGCAAAAAATCATAAAAATCAAGGAAATATTGGCAAACATTGGCAAAATTAAGGTTCCACCAAAATATTGGTAAAAAACAGCAAACATCGGATAGGGCAAAAAATCACGATTTTGCAAATTTGCAATACTGTTTGCAAAACTGTTTCCCACAAACTGAAAAGTGTAAGTTTTCCAAGGAGGGAAAATAACTTGAGTTTTCCCTTTAATGAATGGAAAATATATATCAAGAGATATAATCATTATTGAAGACATATTAATCCCGCATATAAGAAAAAGAATCGTATCTTCCTTCCACACAATACAGCCTAAGACAATAATACATGCAGGCTCATCAAAACACATCCACATCGTGGTGAACATTAATTTCATCAATCAAATGCATCTGCAATTTCAAGATGGACTATGAAATTTGACCTTTACAAGTCGCTTAGCTTCCTCATCAACATCCCCACATAAGAAAGTTCTTGATGTATCGCCATGGTACCCCTACAGGAAAGTATGCAATGCCTAGATCATAAGTATTACATAACACATTTTCGTCGATGACTAATGTAAATCTAAGTAATATTCAAAGATACATGTAATGAAGTAAAACACATTATAATTTCTAACAGATTATAAAACACACATTGTTGGTTTTCCCAGGTAAAAAAACAAAATCACATTTTCCATTAGTTACTATTCCCTCATGTAATGTTCACCATATCCATCAAAGTGACTAGTATATCAACCATAACAAAGCTTTTCTTTTCATGTTATATATTTCCAAAGGTCAGCTGTAATCTTGTTTATACATTACACATTTTCATCGATGACTCGTGTAAATCCAAGTGATGTTCAAAGATGGATAGGAAATGAAGTGAAAATTTTACAATTTCTAAAAGATTATAGAACACACATTGTTGGTTCTTCTAGGTAAGTAAACAATATCACATTTTCCATTTGTTACAATTCCATCCTCTAATGTTGACCATCTCCATGGCAACGGCTAAATTCTAATATGTAACTCAAAACATTGCAATCAAAGTGGCTAGTATATCAACCATAACAAATTTATCTCTTCAAGATTTATGTTTCCTAAGGTCAGCTATAATCTTGTTTATACATTCTGCAGGTAATAACCTAACTATATTAAGTGAGAAAACAAACACTTACATTCAAATAGACAGTTACATCAATGTTTATAATGTCGCCATGCTGCAGTTAAAAAGTCACAGTTCAACATTAAAGTCAGTTATTCTGAATATAAGTCCATTTGCATCAACTATTAAATTCTAAGAATTGTAACAGTGATAATGGAGAAAATATGATGTTAGATAAGATATAGAACCTGTAACTGGCGAGAATCAGGTATCCCATGACACAGACACTCATTCACAGATGTGCATACACTTTTTGGAAAGCCGCCATACCCAAGGGGGGACGGATATGCCCCAGCATCAATGATCATTTTGTGGACAGCTTTGTCAATTTCATCTGTTGTTACTGATGGCTGGAGGAAGCCTCAGAAAACTATCAGTTTGCAAAAAAAAGAAACAAACCATGGCAGATAACTAAAAGAAAAAAACATAGTCTGGAGAAAGAAAAATTACAAGAAAAAAATGTTTTAAACCTTATTTTACAGTTTGTCTATATCTTCTCAAATAAAAGACTAACACAAACTAAATAAAGGATAAGTATTAACCAGAGGACTTTTCAGTGTTAGCCATTACTTAATGAATTACGTTGACAAAATGCAGTGAGTTTATCATAGATGTTGCTGCTTTCGGGGAAAAAATCAGAGAAAGAATGATCAATGATGTTTTTGTTAGAAATACTAACAAAAACAATGATGAACCATTATTTCGTGCCAGATCAAATTTTACTATATTCATACTAGTATTTTCAATGTTAACTGAACCATCATTTCATTAACAACACATTATGCAGTAGGTCTAGCCATACTCAATTAACCATAAGCAGTATTTAAACATTGACATAAGGACATATAAACCATAAGAATGCAACACATGATAAACACATAGGGACACCGGATTGTTAGGTGGAAAACCCAATTGGGAAAAAACAACATTGTTGTTGTCTGTGTCTTGTGTTGAGATTTTGTGTATTGGGGTAGCATCGGGTGTGCTCTAGCCTTGAAACTTGGTGGAGGGGCTAAGAAACACATCTCCTCCAAAACCCAGAAAGTGTTTGGAGAAATTTCATTGGTGTTGAAGTTATTCAAATAATTAATTTTTTCAATGAGGACCTAAGTCTAAACTTAAGAAAATAGAAAAATTAAAGTGAATTAATTAAACACGTGCTGAAATGTTCTAAGTGACGCAGATCAAACCTTCTTTTAATCTCAACCATTGATAAGAGATTTAATCACAGTCATTGATATGTTCAACGAAAAAGTATAAGAGAAAGGCTTGTTGAGATTTTGTGTATTTGGGGTAGCATAAGTTGTGCTCTAGCTCCCAAATTTGAGGAAGGACTAGAGTACACTTGATCTACAAGACCCATAAATGGATTTGGGAAATTTCATCTGGTTTAAGAGATATTAAATTAATTAATTATTTTAATGTATTTCCTAAGTTAAAACTTAGAGAACTTAAATAATTAAAGTGAATTTAATTAAGCATGTGATGAAATTGTCCTAAGTCACACGGATCAAGCTTTCTTTTAATCTTAGACATTGATTCAAGATCTGATCATGGTCGTTGGTTTCCCAACGAAAAAAGTATAAAGAAAAGGCTTGGGGTCATTTGTAAAGACACACAGAGGCAGAGCATTGAAGCTAAGCTGAGATTCTAGGGTGGGTTTGCTAAGAATTCTTAGAAGTGTTTCAGCTGCAGAGAGGGGAATTTAGGCCAAGGGGATGATCTGATCCCGGGTCTAGAATCAACAAGAGGCAGAGATCAACTCAGAGAGGCAGCGCAAAGAAACAGGAGAGCAGCAGCAGCAAGGACAGCGCAGTCCCTCAAAGATCGTGTGATTTTCAGCTGGAAACCCTCAAGGGTTACGCAGAGAGCCTAAGGGGCAGCGTAAGGAATGCGTCACCCAATTTGGGGTAACGCAGCCCTTTTCGAAGTAGCGCTGAGGGACACAGTGGCTTCAAAGGCTGACGCAGAGGCTTCAGGGACAGCGTTGGGGTTTCTAAGCCCTAATTTTGGCTGAGTCTTGTAAATCTTGTTTGAGGGTGTGGATCAGTCATTATTTTGGCCTTAGAACAGCCAGTGAGTTGTAGATCTATTATTTCTCTGTCGGGTTTCCAGATTTGGAACCCAGATTTGTTGTATTCAGAAAATTCTTAATCATAAAACCCTCTAGCAGCCAGAAGACCGATTTTCCCACATTGGGTTTTTCCGGGGACTATTTGTTCAGAAAATATCTGTGTCACTTTGTCTATGTGTGCATGTACTTGTTCAAGATCTAAATTGGTGAAGATCTGTTATGTGTTTTGCTTTGATTTTAATCTAAATGTATTCAGCTAATAACTTATCTAAGTAGGAGGAGCATAACCAGATTAACAGTAAGAATTTCTACATAAGTATAAGATTCAGAAATTTTCACATGGTATCAGAGCGATTGCAGATCTAGGAGAGTCCCCAACAAGAGACTAAAGGTTCTAGCTGCAAAAAGCAGCTAGAAAAGCAGCAGAATGTAGATCTGAAGGGACAGTGCAGTTTTCAGAGGAATATTCACGCAGAGGAAAGGGTGAAGCAATCTAACATTGTCTCCTAGCAAGCCCACGCAATTACTATGCAAAGGCAGCTCAGAAACAGCGTTGGATTGGTCTAAAGCCAGCTAGTGTGATGCAGATCTGAATCTGTCAGATCCAGAAAAGACTGAAGATTAGCTGCAGAAATTCAGAAGGTGTTGGTGGGGTTAAATTTCTGAAGTTTTCAGATTTACAGTCTAAGCACAAGTGACGGAGCGGGAGGAGATCAGCTTCTCAAAGAGTTTCTAGCTAAAGAAACTTGCAGTTTGATCAAAGGATCAAAAAGAGCTGAATCATTGTTGATTTGGCAGATTTCCAAAGAGGGAAATCAGTTGTCAGAGGGAGCAGAAGGTGCATGTTTCGCCAAGGGCCTTAGATCCAGTTCTCTAGCAAAGAGAAAGGGAAGTTTCGACACATTTCTAAGCAGATGGCTCCTCATGGACTGCGTGATCAGGACAGATTGGATGGCCTCTCCAACTTTTCAGTTTGGAAGGCAAGGATCCTGATAGTCCTTGAGGCATATAATCTTAGAGACCATGCAGAGCAAACTCTAGCCACACCGACCGATCTAGATCTCCTTTGGAAGCATAAGGAAGCTGTTGGGCATGCCAAGCGGCTGACCATGGATGGAATTAAGGACCATATTGTACCACACTTAGCTGAGAAGAAGACAGCTAATGAGATGTGGAAGGCCTTAATATTCCTATATGAGGGAAAATCTATCCAAAGAAAGATGTTGTTGGAAACACAGATGAGGTCATTCATGATGACCGAGGGAGAAGAATGGATCATTTCCTCTTCAGATTGCAGTCGATTAGAGATCAGTTGACTGCAACGGGTGCCAAAGTGGAAGACGATGTGATGGTCAGGACTACTCTCAATGCAGTTACAGATGAGTGGGAAAACTTTGTCCAAAGTATCTTGGGCAGAGCGGACCTCCCAGATTGGGACAGCTTGTGGGCAATTCTGTGTCAAGAAGAACTCCGCAGATTCACCAAGAAGCAGTACAGTTCGGGATCAAGCAAATTGAAGAAGGAAGACGAAGAAGATGCAGCCTTGGCATCAAAGAGGCAGCAGGGAAAGAAGAAGGATCTTGTAATATCCCCAACGGGAAATAGACAGTAATACACAGAAATACAAACAAGCAGATATATAGAACAGAATGCCGGAACCAGAATATGGAACAAATACTCATAAAATGCCAGAACACTAAGCCATTTTATTAATCTGAGAATACATGTATATGGGTACAAAGATAATCAGAATAAGTGCACCTATCCTTGCCCTAGGCAAGTGGAGACCCTCTCAGAATAGAAAATGGCTGCAATGGAGACTGCGTCCTAGCTGGCTGGAGAACTGCCGTAGAAAACTGCTGCTGCAATGTGCTGGAACTAGGGGCTGATCCCCTCACCGGAATGAGCTGAAAACTGGAAGGCTAGCTGATCTCAACCCTCCGGACAAAACCCAGAAATCGTGAAGAAAATGCTCCACCTCCGAAAATCCACCCAATAAACCCCCTCCAGAGAAAACGCTGTCTCTCCCAGGAACAGCGCAGAAGCCCAAGAAAACGCTGGGAAAAAGGGGTTGAATCCTCCTGCAAAACCTCTGGCTGAAATAGCAATCTCCTCAAGGCTGGAAAACGCTGAAACCACTGCCAAATAACCACCCAACAAAGCTGCTCAACAAAGACTGCGTCCTCCTCAACAGAAACTGCGTCCTCTCTTCTAGACTGCGCAGTCACTCAAAAGGGCAGCTCCTCTGCAAAACGTCCACCAGAAAACCACTGCGAATCACCAACTGGAACTGAAGGAAAAACCTTGCTCGAGCAGGCACTCGAAGTCCCCCGGAGCCAAGGGCGAGATCTCCGACCGGAGACACTCAGTTTGCACTAAACAGTGCTGCAGACCGACTAAACAACCAGCGTGCTGAAGTAGACAGAAGTCTAGCTCTCAATATCAATATCATATCAACAATGCCAAATGGAGTGAAAACCCCACCTTATATAATGCTAGCTCCCTCCAATAACCCTAACTGCGTCCTTCACCCTCCTTGACCTGCGCAGTCACCCTTGGGTCAGCGTGAGGCCTCGTCATGTGCGTGTGGACCCCCAAGGCCACCCCTTTAAGTTACAACGTCCATCAACTAGGAAAGCACTTTATTTTATAAAGTGAGATGACCCCCTTATTTCTCACTTTATTTATTATTTTTAGCTAAAGCGGCAAAATTAAACAAAAATGAAATATTCCAATTAGCAATGCTAATTAGGAATATTACAGATCTATCAAAGATCAAGTGCTTCCAGTGTGGTGAAATCGGACATTTTGCTAGCAATTGTCCTCAGAAGAAAAAGGACAAGGAAGCTTCTTCTTCCAAGGCTGTTGTGGCAGATGATGGGTCGGAAGATGATGCAGCCATGAGCGCTCATGAACCACGAAGGTGGGGCAACATGGATATGTAGAGGAGCTACATAGTCTAGGGCGAGATCCTTGAGCAACTCATCTCTTGGATCATATGCGAGCTACGGTAGCCTTAAGACAGTAGCGGGACAAGTGGAGCAGTGGGTGCATAGATCACAGATGAAGCAGAGGTAGATCTAAAGGCTGAGAGGAGCAGCGCAGAGCAAAGCAGCAGCAGCGCAGCGCAGAGCTTCTTACGTAGTGCAGAGCTACAGCAGCGTAGAAGGCTTCAGACGGACAACGCAGTGCAGTAGCAGCGTGAGAGATTTCAACACAAGGGGCTGATGTGACTTCAGTAGTGCAGAGAAAGTCTGTTTATGCAGTGCAGAGTTGTAGCTGTGCATCATCCTTTAGATGCCAGCACAGATTTGTAGCCTATGGAGCTTCAGTGATGAGGATGCAACCCATTTGACTTGTCTATCAAAGATTGGGCAGCAGATTCAGTTGTTTCTCTCAACAACTGAAGTTGTAGTGCAGCAGATCAGCAGTGGCAGTGCTATGAGCCGCACAGACGCAGCAAATTGAGAGGGAGCGGTAGTACAGAGATTGCAGTGGCAGTGGCAGAGTCATGGCAGCAGCAGTGCAGAGTTGAGTGGCAGTAGAACAAACATCATCAGCACAGAACCAGTGCCCAAAATCTTCTAATGCATAGTGTGATGTATTACTAGAGCACAATTGTTAAAATTGGACAACTAGGTCCAAACTCCATGTTGTGATGCTCAGATGAAGATACCAATATTTTTATTGGGTTCCTCTTTCAGAGAGGTGTAAGATCGATATAAAATTGATCTTAATCTGATGAGCAGAACATTTATTTTGAATTTATTTTTAATAATTTCAAATATGTGCAGGTCGGCCTTAAGGTTTTACACCCCCAGCAGATGTGTCGCACACCTCAATGATGGATATATATACAGTCAACATTGGAGAGCATTTCACTAACACTCTCATCACACACATCTCCTCCTCTGATTGGATACGAGCATCTAAGAAGCAGTTCTCACGTGGGAAAAAGGACGAAGTCGCTGAAGCTAGAAAAAGGATGAAATTTCTGCAGTTAGGGTTTCTAGGCAAGTTTGACCAGCGTTGACTTTGTCAATGCATGGTCTGAATTGGCTGAAATTTGGTGGAGAGTTTGATTTTTAAAGGCCATACTCATTGGCACAAAAATCAAGGTCAAAAGGTTGACCGAAGTTGGAGTTGTGTTGACTTTATTACTGCTGCCGTGCGTTGACTTTTCTGGACAACATTGACTTTTCTGGGGTTGACTTTGAGTTGACTGGGTGACTGATTTGAGGACTATTGTGACACATTTTGGGTTGGCCAACCAAGAAGACTTTGTTGGTTGAAGCATCCTGCTGACCGCCGTAACGCACCAACACATTCTTCTGTGTCTAGTTTGTCTTCTATAGATTCACTCGTATGTTCTATCAGCATTTTACTTAACTGTTTATGTGATTGCTGTTGTAAAAGTAAAGTTGCACCAAGCATAGAACATCTACAAAAATTTACATGGTATCAGAGCTAAGGTGAAGACAAGCCCTATTTGTAGCAATCACCGGAAAGGATAATGGGTTCCACAAGCTATAGCTTCAAGGAGGATGACAAATTCACTGGGAAGGATGACTTCCATGCTTGGAAAATGATATTGGATCTCAAATTGGAAGACCAAGATGTCATGGACTATGTGCAGGGTAAAATCCAAGAACCTCCATCCACTGCTACTGCTGCTGCCAAAACCAAGTACAAGAAGGGGGAGATCAAAGCTAAGCTGATGATCAGGGAATCCATTCATAAAAGCCTGGTAGCCTACATCTCTGAGTTGGGCACATCCAAAGAGATATATGATAAATTGATCCTCATGTTCAAGGCCAACAATGCGAATCAAGTACTATTCTTCAAGAATCAATTGAAGAATCTGAAGAAAGGCAGGGATGAGTCTGTCCAATCATACTTTCTGAAGCTGACTGAAATCAGGAACAATCTGCTAGCTATTGGGGAGACAATAGCTGATCGAAAGATGGTACTCACCGCACTTGGAGGGCTCTCATCTGAATGGCATGTGTTCAACACTACCATTCTAAATAATAATGTGATACCTGACTTTGACGAAGTACTGTCAAGATGCGTTCAAGAAGAATCAAGAATGAAGGAGTATGGAAATGGAGGAAATGCTACATACGCTGCTCATTCTAGAAAGAAGAACTCTGGTGGTCCGAAGAATAAGGGAAAAGCAGGGGCCCAAGGAAAGAAGGGAAAATGTTTCACTTGTCATAGGCCTGGTCACTATGCTAGAGAATGTCCTTTCAAGAAGGATTCTCCCAATAGTGATGACAACAACAACAACCGAAGGAATGGCAATCAAAGGAACAACAGGTTCAAGGGAAAAAGGAAGGCTTCCTCTGGCGGAAATGATCAACCTTTCAAAAGGTCAAGAAACTCCACGTATGAGGAATCACATGTTGTTGATAAAATAAATGAATACATTCTTGTATCTACCCTCTCTGTTACATCCCCACCCGACACTATGGATCGCTGGTTCATAGATAGTGGTGCCTCAAGGCATATCACTGGGTTCAAGGAAGCACTTTCTGATATGATTGAGAAGGATACTAATCTGGAAATTATCCTTGGAGATAATGCCACATATCTCGTGAAAGGGACAGGGATTGTGACCCTCCACTTGTCTCAAGGACAAGTCCTTCACTTGCAGGATGTACTCTACGTACCAAATTTGAAGAAGAACCTTGTGTCTATATCGGCCATGGAAGACAAAGGTTTCAATGTGGCATTCACTGATGGAAAGGTGCTCATGTGGAAGAAGAGCTTCAAGGAAGCTATCTCAATTGGGTTTAGAGTTGATACACTCTACCAGGTTGGAGGAAGTCCATTGGGAGCAATGACATGTGATACTATTCGACAAACTGAACTATGGCACCGAAGGTTTGGACACCTTCACTATAAAGCCCTTCCCGAAGCAAGGAAGGTGGTGACAGGGATGCCCGAGTTTCCAAATAATCATGAACGTGTATGTAAGGGTTGTGCCAAAGGAAAACATATAAGGGGACCTTTCCCCTCTAGTGTCACAAAGACATCCGATGTCTTGGAATTGATCCATTCTAATCTTTCTAGCATGCTGCTCGTGACATCCTTGGGAGGATGCTCATATTATATGACGTTCATAGATGACTTCTCTTGCAAAACCTGGATATACTTCTTAAAAAAGAAGGATGAGGCTTTCATGTCGTTCCGTACATTCAAAGCCTTCGTGGAAAATATGACAGGGAAGAAGATCAAAATTTTGAGAACTGATAATGGCACTGAATATGAGACAAATGAGTTCAAGGACTTTTGCAGAGAAGCTGGCATTAAGAGGGAGACCACAACTGTCTATACTCCCGAGCAAAATGGTGTTGCTGAACGAAAGAACCGGACCATTGTGGAATCTGCCCGTGCCATGCTATGTCACCAAGGTCTGCCGAAGTTTCTATGGGGAGAAGCTACGAACACTGTCGTGTACATACAAAACCGATGCCCACATTCCGCTCTAGAATCCAAAACTCCCGAAGAGGTTTTCTCTGGTAAGAAACCTGATGTCTCACATTTTAGAGTTTTTGGATGTACCGTCTACTTTCATGTGCCGAAAGAAAAGAGGAGCAAGTTGGATGCTTCTGGGAAGAAAGGAATGTTTGTGGGCTATAGTGAAACTTCGAAGGCCTATAGAGTCTATGTGCCTGGTCAAAAGGAAGTGGAGATATGCCACGATGTCACCTTTGAAGAAGATACTTCCCTGAGGAAAGTAGTCAATCTTCCGAGATCTGAGGAAAATAATGAAGCAAGGCCTGGAAATCAAGAGGAACCAAAGGATGAAACAATGCCTGATGTTGAAGGACCGAGGGACCCGATAGATCCACCTCCTTCACTGGGAAAGAGACCATCATGGTTTAGGGACACTCTCGAGGATGCTGAGGGACATGCTGCCCCAAGGGGGACATTCCGTGAAAGCAAGAAGCCGAATAGATACCAAGGGTATCTAGCAACCATGAGTACTATTGTACAATCCAAGCCTGGATCCTTTGAGGAATCCATAAAGCATCAAGTCTCGAAGGATGCTATGCACGAAGAGTATGAGTCCATTATGAAGAATGATGTCTGGGATGTGGTTCCAAGACCAAAGGACAAAGCAGTTGTCACCTCGAAATGGCTCTAGAAGATCAAGCATGGATCTGATGGAAGTGCTGAAAAGTTCAAGGCAAGATTTGAAGCAAGCACCCAGAGCTTGGTACGAGAGGATAGATAGCTACTTGATGAAGTTGGGCTTCACTTGAAGTAATGCTGATCCGAACCTTTACTTCAAGGTTGTCAAAGGAAAACCTCTCATCCTGGTGCTATATGTGGATGACCTCTTCCTGACAGGTGCTGACCCTCTCATTCATCAGTGCAAGAGGGAGCTTGCTGCTGAGTTCGAGATGAAGGACCTAGGACCGATGCACTACTTCCTAGGCCTGGAGGTCTGGCAGAGACCTGGAAAGATTTTCCTTTCTCAAGGAAAATACATTGTGAAGCTTCTGAAAAGATTTGGTATGGTTGACTGCAAGTCCGTGTCAACACCAATGGAACTCAACTTCAAGAAATTGAGTGGCAGCGCTGCTGGGCCTGTATTGTCAAATCCTACTGAGTATCGTCAACTCGTAGGGGCCCTGATGTTCTTAGTGAACACCCGTCCAGATATATGTTTTGCAGTGAACACTTTGAGTCAACAGATGGTTGAGCCTCATCACTTTCACTAGGTTGGTGCCAGGAATCTTCTGAGATACCTTCGGGGCACGATAAACCATGGGCTGAGATACACTGCTGGGAGCGTGACACTCCTTGGATATACTGATGCCGATTGGGCTGGCAGTGTGGTGGATCGTAAGAGCACATCGGGATGCTGCTTCAATCTTGGTTCTGCTTCGATCTCATGGATGAGCAGGAAGCAGAAGTCGGTGGCTTTGAGCACCGCAGAGGCCGAATACATTGCAACAAGTATGGCCTGTTGTGAAGCAATTTGGGTGCGAAAGCTCTTTAGTGAGCTGTTCGGACATGTGCTAGATACCATCGTGATACTCTGTGATAACCAGAGTGGGATTCGCTTGTCCGAGAATCCAGTGTTCCACGATCGATCCAAGCATATTGATATCAGGTACCACTATATCCGGGATATGGTACAGCGAGGCGCCGTAAGGCTCGATCACATAGGAACTGATGAGCAGGTCACGGATATTCTCATTAAGCCCCTGGGGAAGGTCAAGTTCCTAACCTTCCGGGAGAGTCTTGGTATCGTGGAACGACCCTATGATGTGGGTCTTGTTGGACGATGAGCTCTGGGAGCTCTGGGGGGCTTTGGGGATAGCTTCTCGAAGCTATAAGCACTCACGAGGCTAGGCTTGCCAAACCTTGTAGTGCTTCTGCCCCACCGTTATGATGTTTGAGTTGGTTCACCTCTCATTATCTGTGCCCCGTATGCATCCTACTCATTGAGTTCAGGGCCCATGGGAAGTACCTCTCATTTGGCCAATGAGGTGGGAAAAGCTAGAGACTAGTAGCAAAGACTGATGGACACATCAGAGATTGCCGTACTCTCTATCTAGGATGGCACGGTCCAACCACTTGATCTGGGATCAAGTACAGTGAGGTTTCGGACCTCCAACTGACTTCAGGTCAGGTAAACCAACTTTGGGTTGGTATGAGACTCTTTGTGAGTCTGATAGAGGTTTC